>OLMO02000277.1:936754-959062 GCA_900291935.2 Cassiopea xamachana
ATATATATATATATATATATATATATATATATATATATATATATATATATATATTATATATATATATAGGAAATAGTACTCAGCTGCTCAAAAAGTTAAGAAGGTTTAGTACTGGATTTTTGAGACTTAGGAAAGGTTTTCAGTGTTTATGTATTTAAAATTCGATTTATCTGTGTACAAAATGTCATGTATGTGGCGTTAGCTACCCTTAAGCATTTTAACTTCAGTTATTTATTACGAGTTACCATCATTTCAAGTGTACATGGAGCTTTTTCACTTTCAATTGTTGTGCATGTGCAAAACATTAGAACTCAAGACTTTTGCTAAGAAAATCATAAGAAAGTTTTGATAGTGGAATTGTGAAAAAGTTAAGAAAGATTCAGTACTTGGTGGAACAAACTTTCTTATAAAAATATGTGTAACAGGATAGTTGCCATTGGTCTAGTCAAATTTCAGATGTACTTGGGAACTTATATTCTATTCTACGATTCTTGGTAGCACACTCTTTTTTTTATAAGAACACCTAAATTTTCGCAGAGCCTCAATATTCTTAACTTTTTCTGATTTTGAGCCTAGAATTATTCTTAAATTATTCTTAAATACCAAAGGTGTAACTGTAATGTTCAATTGTGACTAATATCAATCATAAAAATGCTCTGTAAACATTATAATAACTTCGCTTAAAAATTTAAAGAATATATTCCAATTTTTATTGTTGTTGGGTTGCATCATAAAGCTAAACAAGAATTTGTATCTTGTATCTTGCAGAATACATCTGAATGCAGAGTTAAAGCTAGGATACAAAAATGTTCCTATATCTTGATGAAGCTTAAGACTTGCATTATTCTTAAATTATTCTTAAATTTCAGCGATTTTGATCCTCAATATTCATATAAACTTTAATCCTATAAAAAGAGTATATATTGGTTGCTCTCCAACAGTTTAAACCTAATATTATTATTACTATACTATAATATAATATAATATAATATAATATAATATAATATAATATAATATAATATAATATAATATAATATAATATAATATAATATAATATAATATAATATACAATATTGTATTATTTTATCTTATATTATATTATATATAATGTAATATAATGCATAATATTATATTATATTATATCATATTATATTATATTATATTATATTATTATAAGAACTGTTATTTACTAAGATTTATCATTATTTCAAGCATACATGCAGATTCTGTATTTTCATCATTGCATTCGTAAAACATTGGAAGTTATGACTTTTATATCTTTAGAATATCTTTAGGAAAGTTTTGATACTGGAATCGTGTAAAAGTTTCAGTACTGAGGTCGAAAAGTTTCTTATAAAAATGCATGTATTCTGCAAAGTACAAAAATACTCTATCCCAAAGAAGTTTCCCTATTTTTTGCCATAGCAATAGGGGTGCGCTGTCCTAGAAGAACCGGCAACCGATGCTCGTAGGGAATATAGCACCCCCTCCACATGTTAAACTCCCTACGAGCCTCGGTTATGGGTTCTTCCAGGACATTCTGCGGTCTGACGGGGCAGCCCCTTCCCCCACGTTTTTGCTAGTGTATGATGTCACACAATAGATAGCCTACCTATCTAAGTATGTATTTTAGTATTCGAAAAGGGACTTTCCTTGCAATCAAAGGGTATACTTACACAAATTTTGAGAGGCTCCACCCTGACCCCCAATTCCGTGCCCAATGGCAGCTTGCCACTCGTCTCCATTCCTTAGTATACGGCAGGACTTTTGATTTCTCTCATTACATTCCACAAACCAACATCAATATCAATATCAATATCAACAATTTATTTATAGTAGTCAAAAGAAATAAAGATAGCAAAATTACTGCTAATTAAGGCCTACTGGCTTAAAAAATTGAAATATAAGTGTAAAATAAAGATTGATACAAATCATCTTAGGTACCCAACCTGTTGTATATATATTTTGCAAAGTCTACAGTTGCAGTTCTCGCCCTTCCAATATTTAGTATGGCTTTTAAAAATAGGAGCTCTGCTTGTTTTGGTCTCTGTATTTGGTGAAGTCGACCAAAGTCGGCAAACCATCATGTAAATCAATATATCGAATTTGGCACGTTGGCGCGTAAGCTTTTCATTCTTTGCCCAAAGTTCTTATAAAAATAGCCCCATTGAATATCGAATTGAATGAAATGACCTCAACGTTTTTGGCCATATTCCTAATTCGAATAGTTAGCCCTTGGCAAGCGTCCAACACTTACGGATGTTGTTCGGTTCATATACTCAAATGTCATATCCTGTTTTGATAGATTATAAGTGCTCACCTATCGGCATTATTTGTTGGGAGGATGGAATGCCCATTTATAGAACATAATACTTCGCTATAGATGCTAAATACCTGACATGGACCGCCCTTAGGCCACAGTCTGGTCGTGCTCCTATGTCACTTATAAACTGTGACATATTAATATTAATGGTGCTTATGAGAATGAAGCGATTCAGCCAAATTTTTCATAGTGGCGTGTTTTGGTGACTGGGAGGTCAAGTGTCACTCTTCTGCTGCTGCAAGCTGAACAGTCCGTGCTTTGCTTCTGCTGATCCAGGATTTCTACTGAGGCTTGTGTTGGGGGCAACGAACCGCACAGACGGCTGTGGGCCGACATTAAATCAAGAACATTTCCGGGTTCTTCAGAAACCCAAATAATCATCACGTGCTGATTGTAGAAGTATAAACAAAGTAACAATAGGTCAGCTGACATTTTGTGCATCGTATAGTTTTTGTCATCCATTGTTAATTTGCAATTTGTCAACATTCCTTGTCCAATACGAAATATCCGAATTCACGGACTGCTCCGAAAGTAGCCCTCTGGTCTTCAAGTTATACAGTCGGGGATTGGATTGTTTACTATGCGCTTACGAATAAATCAGTTTTGGCATTCATTAGCTTTGCTCATGCGTGTACGGCTATTTGTAGACAGAAACGAACATCGGAGAATATTGACTGTTGTTGTAGCGAAGCTTCAGCAGTGAACACGGCTAGCACGAAAAGATCAAAAAGAATTGCATCGATCTCAAGTGTATTGCAAGATGATTCCTAGAATATTAAGCAGTGTGCTTTTTCTGGTTATGATTAGTACTGGACCACAACTGCAATCTTGTTTCGCCCAGCATGACCCCATGTGTAGAGGAGCTTTTGATATCTACTTTCTTCTTGATCGGTAAGTTTGCCAGAATTACGAATCTGCTCTAAGACTTTTTCTCCGCAGAACTATCTTGTAGTAAAATGTTAATCTTTCTAAGAAGACAGGGTGATTTTTGAGTTTAGGTCACAAACCTGATGAATTAGCAGGGCAAAATATCTTAATGTAGGATGTGAATATGTAAATATTTAGCTTGACTAAATGAGCATATAAAGGAATTAATTAATCAAGATAGACTAGATAAAGCTAATAACTGTCAAATCAAATATAAAATTAATTTATCGATTGCAATTTTGTGAATGAAGCAGTCTCATCTTTTGCAACTTCGTGAAGTTGTCATTCCAAGAGATTTTTCTGGTTTCAACATGATACGCACAAAATGTCGCATGCAACGTCATATGACCTTGCGTTGATTATAAGCTCTGCAAAGGGAACAGTTTTGCCATAAGGGCAATGGTGCATCTTCAGTACTTAAAGCTTATTTGCGCTTTGATGAAATGGACTGCAGTATTTCCGAATGAGAGCACCAGACTAGGGACATATAATCGAAAGGGAGTAGCACCCCTGTTGACCCCCAATATAGAGCGAATGGCAAGTGTATTGAACTATGTTGGATTAGTCATATTTTCAGCTTGAAGAATGCTTTTCTAGCTGCATTTTTACGCATATTTACACTTTGACTCCTGCTTTCTTGTGTTCTTGTGCTACTCCACTATGCTATGAAACAGGCCGTATGGGTAGCGAAGCCAGAGGGAATCTGGGGTGCTACCAGGGCAGCAGGTTGAAATATTGGCTAGGGGTGCAGTAGTTATGCGATTATGGGGGCGTCACACCCCCGATATTTTCAAAAATGCAAGAAAGCTGGTCAAAAGTCGGCCATGCTGCAAGAGAAATGGTCACGGTCACAGTATTTTCCGTGACCTTTTGGCAACAGTAGATGATTAAATAGTCAAAGCACCCCCCCACCCCCAACGAAACGTATCTCACCACATCTCTGGAGTGCAGAGTGAACATTGGATCGCGTGATTTTGTGGTAGTCAACCTTTTTATATGCTTGAGTATTATATGCAGTGTGATCATTTGCACTCTCCTTTTTTTTTAAGACTATCAAATTGTTCACTGAGTTTTAATACACTCTTTTTTTATAAGAATAAAGTCTATAAGAATATTGAGGCTCAAAATTGCTAAACTTTAAGAATAATTTAAGAATATTGCCAGGCTCAACCTTCATCAAAACTAAAATATTTTGTTAATCGAATCAAAGCTTTATACGAGAATGGATGGTTATTGAGACAAATCGAGTACTTCAATAAAACTCTTGCCAAATATAGAGTTACGTCTTCAGATGATAGCGAGGACTACATTGGCATTGATGATATTGATGGAGTTGAAATAACACTTTTGGACTAAAACCGTATTTTGACTTGCTCTGTTTGTTCACGTTGAAATTTATGATGAATCAACACACCAAAAATGATTTAATATGTTTCTTTGATCTTAAGGCGAATTTACACCTTGTGTTGAGCAAGAAAAATTTTAGAATAATTTAAGAATAATCTGAGGCTCAAAACCGAAAATTTTTAAGAATACTGAGGCTCCAAAAAAAATTAGGTATTCTTATAAAAAAAAGAGTGTATTCGTTAAATCGTTTTAGTTTGACTTCAAGATTATGCATAAAAATATTCTTTAAGTGCAAAAGGTTGCATGGAAATCAAATGAATTTATTCAGATGTTAAATTTTGTCATAACTCTTCATAAAGCAAATCAAAAGAGGAACAGAAGAACAAAACTTGAATTCTTAAATTCTTCAATTTCAGAGCCTCAATATTTTACAAACTTTATTCTTGCAAAAAAAGAGAGTATCACGGCTGGTCATGGATCGAATTTGCTAGTCTTTCAGGGATTGTAGCATCCCCATGCCTCCATATGTGTTCTTCTAGATTTTATCTTTTTAGTTTTTAAGGGGTTGCTCATTATTTTCCAAGGGGTTAAGACCTTAGGGAAGTGATCCCTCGTTCAAAAAATCGTCTTACCCAACCTTGAGATTTTATTAACATGTAATTACACGGCCTTTCCCTATCAGGAATATTCCTTCACCCAACCAGTTCTTCTATGGCTGCTAATATTTGCCTTTGGCCAAACAAACATTAGATGCTCCTTCCCAGTCCAAAGTTCTCTTAGCTGGGAAGTTTGAGGATGTTTTCCATGTTGCGTGCACCCTACGCTTCAACTTTCGTGATACCCTCTGTATATATACATTTTTTTTATAAGAAAATAATTATGTTGCCTGAGCCTCAATTTTCTTAACTTTTCTGGCAATTGAATCTGAGATTTTCTTAAATTTTTCTTAACTTTTTCTGAAATAAACTGGCTAGAGTGGTTTACACTTTCGTATATAATATTGTGTACTTGAATTTGAATTCCATCTTTAACATTTTGAATGCAATAACGACGAAATACCGATTTTTGGCCTATAAAAATGCGTAATTTGGGAAATTGAGCCTCTTGATTTTCTTACGATTTTCTTAAGATTTTGACGATTTGAGCCTCATTTTCTTATAAACCTTTTTCTTATTAAAATAAACATGTATTAGCAGATTAGAGGGAATGTTGGATTCATTCTGTTGTTTACGATGTAACCTTAACCAATATTGATGGCTATTATGACATAATTGGAAATTACCATAGATAGAATATTAGCTTAGCCAAAATTATTATTTTCCATAAAACGTTCAATGGAAAATTGGTCAACAAATGACGCAAACGTTAGGTAACCCACGGAATAGGTCCAATTCGGTTACGTTTTGGCTCGAGAACTTGTGGCTGCACGGTATGGCACTGGTTTATCCGTTTGGAAACCGCCTGTAATGTGTGTTAGTGCATTGTTGATGTATTTTTTCTACATTGAGAGCATGGCCTACGTAAAATAAATTGTCACTCCCAATTGCCAAATAAACGGGGAATCCTAATACACAGGGGGGTCGGAAAACATTCTGAAATTCAATAAACGGGGGGTCAAAATAAATGGTGGGGGTCGTAATGTTAGTAAAGGCATAAATTGCCTATAAAGTAACAGAGAGAACAAAAACAGGTTGTCATAAAGCATTGAAAAGTGGGCATGAATAGTACTAACAAAGAAATACGATAGGGGGGAAGTTCGTAGAAAATGAATCGTAGATTGTAGAAATCGTAGAAATAAGATGGGGAGTTAATTTTCTTTAAAATTAGTAAACAGGGTTCCTAGTAGAGCCCGGGGGTCGGAAAAAATTCGGAAAATTAATAAAGGGGACTTTTATTAGGCACCTGAGAGTATGTATAAGACATGGAATTCAAGGATACACTGGAGGTAGAAGTTAGGTAAACAGGTTTGGCAAGTTTGACCTAAGCACGTAGCTAGAGGAAATGTCCCGGATGGGAAACTTGCTTGTACCATCACTTTTGGGGGTCAAAAACTTTATTTGATTACTTATATTTTCAGATCAGTAATTCCATCAGTAATTTTTTCATTTGGGGAGCACTGCCCCTCCGTATCCCTTGTGGCAGGCACCTAGCGATGGGGTGGCATGGGGTGGCAAATACCATCCCTGATGATGATTGAAAAGCATTGGGTTAGCTCAACCTTAGATACTACTTCAAAACCTCACCAATTCCCTACAGTCTCTCTCCCATCACCGCCTTGTTGCAGATCTTTCCATTTTCTACCGCTATTTTCACGGACATTGCTCTCATGGAATCGAGAATATTATTCCTGATCTAATGGGACGTGTTCGAACCACCAGAAGCTCTACCTATTCACACCCTTTCCAAGTTACACTACCTAATCCACGAACTCTAGCTCACAAATCATCTTTCATTCCTAGAACTTCTCAACTATGGAACTCATTGCCATCCACTACTTTCCCTGAATCCTACAATTTGTCATCTTTTAAATTTAACATCAACAAACTTGATCTTATCTCCCTCTCTACTTCTTAAACTTCCCCATTTTCTCAGCTTTTCCTTTGTTGGGGCTTTGTTATAGGCCCTACGGCCTTTCCCCGACATTACTTACTAAAAAAAAAGAAAAAATGGGCCGTATTAAAGCAAATTATCAGTGATGGCCGAAAAAACCATAATTAATGCAGCTGTTTTATTTTATATTCAAGTTTTATAGACTCATGGCTAGGACCGTATATTGTGGACGTTTTTCTTTAAGCGTGTTCTTATGTCTTGTTATGGGGCAAGTCCACAGTGACGGACGTACATTTTGTACAAATTTTATTCTCTATCTTCAGTTCCTTGAAAGCCCACATAAGGTCAGTTGGGTTTGAAGCGCTTTATCGATATTTAGTAGATAAGGCAGTACAAACAATGGGAAAATTTTGTTCAGTGACTTGTAATTGCCTATGAAAAGCCATGCAAAAGCTAGTAACAGATGTACCCTTGTTTTACTTGATGTGGAATCGCCCTACGAAAGTTTAATTTTGTTCAGTGCATAAATTTTTATTTGGAGAGTGATGAGTAAACTAGAAGGAATAGGATTTATATAGAGCTAGCAATTTATCGGAGAAGTGAAATTAAAGAGTGTATCGAAGACAAGCCTTGACCTTTATTCAAGCTCGCTCAGTGTTAAGATTCTCGAAAGTTTTGCTTAGAAAAGTTGCTATACCACCCTCAGATAGATGACTAATTCAAGGTGTCAGAATTCATAGAAATCAGGTCTTTAATAACCATACGTTGGATGACTTTGGGTTTTTGATGTGGATTTTGGAAATGCAGTGGCAGTGTTATCCTTTCTCGACCTGAAATCCGGTGGGCTACGTGTCTGATTGGTTTTTGAAGATTCATTGCATTGATCCAGATTGACTCTCCTTCTGTAACAACAACAATTATAGGCTTTTAATGACAATATATGCTGAGTTGTTTTTTTAAGCATTTATGCATATGGTGCAGCTGGATTTTCCCGAAGTTACACTTTGCAATAATTTAAGAATAATGTAAGGTTCAAAACCAGAAAAATTAAGAAAATATTGTGGTTCTGCAATAAGTTTGGTGTTGTTTTAAAGATTGAGTATTTGGAGTAAAGTGCCCAAGATTGTAACTTTAAGAGGTATTTTTGAGCTTATTTGACGTTGGAAATTGTATTTTAGATCAACGAGTGTGAGCAGAATGAATTTTCAAGTGCAAACTGTTGATTTTGTGCATAAAATATGTGGATTTTTTATCAGGTATGTAACTTCAATTTTATTGAAAAAGGTTGCACAGAAAGTTGCAGGGCTTAGTCGCTCTTGAATGAATAGTAATTGCTTTTCCAGTTGCGTTCAGGCACACCTGTTCGCAAAGATGCTAGGCTGACAGGTTCTACATTGCTTCTGTAAATTCTCATCTTCAGTATACTACACCAGTAAACTGAAGAGCTGCATTTTTCAAATGATGCTGAATGATTTCATTTCGTATGAAGAGAGAACTGACATACAAATTTTCATGCAATCTTATACATGTTTTTTCATAAAAAACAAACCCGTGGCTTTAACCTGGATAAATGTTTCTTAAATAAAAACCCAGATTAGGCAATTGTGATGCAAGAAAAAGGATGCTCAGGTTTTGTGAGGCATATAATGGATGTTCATTCTATTTTCTTGCTAGTTTGATCAACAATTTACTATTAAATGCAGCTTTTGCAAGTTATTATTTGAAACTCAGCCCGTCTATGTTTCTTAAATGTTTCTTAATTTTTACCTAATTTCAGCCTCGTGTTTCTTATAGACATGTTTCTTATAAAAATGAAAACGTATACTGCGGTTGTGGTTTGGGAAATAATGCCAGCTTATATTCTGGTCTTCATACCTTCTTGAGACAGCAAAACCATTTTCCGCGTTAGTGACAGGATAAATATGGTATTCAAACTTTTGAGTATACATATTCTAGTCTCTTTCTGTCAGTCTGTTGCTGCCTAGACAGGGGCTTTGACAAGAATGAATAGCATTAATTTACCTCGTTTTCATCATTCAATTTTTAGCCCAAAGCTCATGATTTCTCTGATATCATTTTCGACAACAGCCACTGTTGATTTAAAGCTTACAGACGATAGGTAAGACTTAAAGATTTTCTTTACTTGTGAAAAATTATTCGTAATCTAACTACTGTATATTCCACGAGTATCGTATTTTGTTGAGAAAGTGTAATTTGGCCCGAATTCCTCTTGTTGCAATGGGCACCCAAGAATCAAAAAAGTGAGCTTCATTTGTGGTGGACAACTTCTACTGTTTTGTTGCTTGAAAATCTTTAATTCTCTATCAATGCTTGGTCTTGTTTTGTACAATTCATGCCAGTCTTGTTGGTGAACAATCTGTTCTGCTCATTGATGTTACTTTGTTTATCTGCAGGAATCTCATTAAACATGGTCTCATTGAGTTGAGGAAGAAAATTCCACAAGGGAATACTAATCTGCATTTAGGCCTAAATAAGGTGTGTTGCGTTGAGTATGCCATATCACGTGATATGTCATGTTCTAATTTTCAACCTTATTTCATTCATTCATTTCATTTCATTTTTAGATATTTATGCATGGTGGCCCTCAGAATCAAATGTCTTTTTACAGGGGGCCATGTTAAAAACTGATTAGAATACTACTTACAAAGGAATATAAATATACAACTAAATAAATTTTATAAAATAATATAATCTAAAGCAAAGCAAAATCACACGAAAAGTAAAAGCTTAGAATTTCATAACGCTATTGTTATTGGTTCATTCAATGAAAGGCGTGGTCATTAAAAGGGTGCGGTATGGTTCCCTATAGGAGAAAACTACCCCCATTGCCCTGTTGTGCTCCCGGCACGCCCGCTACAAGGTATTTCGGTTTTTTAATGAATGGATTTTATTAGTTGCACTGTTTACTGCATAGATCGCAGACGATGAGAGAAAGTTAAGAGATATTTTAAAGCCAAATTAAAAGGTCCTTCATGTTTATTACTGTGGAGACCTTCAAGAAAGCTAAATGTAGAAAAAAATTATTTCCACTATTTAAAAATGGGAAATCTGGATCCTATTGATATGAGGTATGGAGGTAGCGCAGTTGTAGCACCTGAATTAGGGGTTGAGTAGCAGGTCGGACCTATCAGGAGAATACCCGAAAGGCCGACTGCAGGAAGTGAAGATAGCGTAACAATTCTGAGCATGGAGAGCTTCACAATGTAAACATAAAAGAGCTGACTTTAGAACTGTGTATCTATCAGAAATTTCTAGCCTTTTTCAGTTCCTCTGGTATCCTATTTACGCTTTCTAGAATTCGTGGGCCTGTTTAGGCACACTGTGTCCGGACCAAAAAATTCAACCAGTCCACCACTGACCTGAATAGAAGTTTTGAATGAGACCATGCTGTTGAAGAAAAAGAGTGGTGGAAGAAATGCTCTAACTCAAAGAAAGCTAAAACAGCGTCATATTTCTGCATTTGAATTTCCAGCTTAGAATTTCATTTGACTTACCTTTAGTCAAACTCATATATTTTGTTTCTAGGCTATAGATCAGATCAAAACGCAAGGTTTGTATGTATTGTTGTTGTTATTCAATGTTTATCTCGTGGTTTCTGATGTTTGAATGCTTAAAAGGGATTACTCTTTGAGAGATTTCTCAAAAAGAAGTTGCTGAAGTCACTCCTAGGGCCTATTTATCAAGCCTCATTAAAAGTACTTTCTGTCTGCGAGTGTAGATAACAAAGTACAATGTAATAGATGGCCAGGTGCAGGTTTGGATGAAAAGTGCCTGCAGAAAGTTGAAGTGTGATATCTTGTACCTGTGAGCGGACCTCGGCGCTCGTGCAGATAAATGAGCTCTGCTATTTATACGTCACACTGTACTCGCCTCGATTCAATTACGAAGCCCAAATATAGAATAAGTGACCAAAACAAGCATGATGTGGGAGGTGTCACATCACCCAACCTTCAGTGATCTCGTTAGTAAATTCAGATTCATCCACTTTCGTTGGTACATGACTGTATTCTTTGCCAAGATGTAATCAAAATATTGTTGAATATGTCCTTTCGAAGATCATTACACCCCATAGATAAAGGAGTTCTTGCCAAGAATACGTTTCTGTTGGTAAACTCATAGCTCTGTTGGTAAATTCGTAGCTCTATCGGTAAACTCGTAGCTCTGTCGGTAAATTCGTAGCTCTGTCGGTAAACTCGTAGCTTTTTTCGGTAAACTCGTAGCTCTGTCGGTAAATTCATAGCTCTGTCGGTAAACTCGTTGCTTTTTTCGGTAAAGTCGTAACTCTGTCGGTAAACTCGTAGCTTTTTTCGGTAAATTCGTAGCTTTTTTCAGTTTCAGTCGGTAAATCATCAATGCTTTCCACCCTCCCCCCTAGAAAAAGAGGTCACATGACGCCACTGCAATCAAGGCACTGCCCAAAGACATGCCCGTAGGCAGTGTGGGGGGCAGGGTGGGTATTGGTTTCTATATTACTCACTAGATTGTATGCAGAAGTGTTCTGCACGGCACTTGCATTCATTGCATCGTTGACCTCTCCTTATTCCAGTTCAGCACTCAACAGCCCTGCAAATTAGCTGTGTTTACAATCGATTATGATGAGGAAATGTTAATGGAGACACAAAATTGCTCTCCCTTTGCACAGGCCTACTAAAAGTAGAGTTTATAAATAGGAGAGCACTTTTTTGTTTTAGGCCGTATGTCTGCCAGTGTTATAATTGTTCTTACGGATGGAGACATCAGTCAACACCGGCAAAGAGCTATAGATGCTGTATGTCCTCTGTTTTATTTGATTTTAGTTATCTTTTATCTTTTACAACTTTCATGGTAATATTCAGTACACACTTCTTGTCTTATAAGATTTAAAGTTTTTAAGAGCATCGAGGCTCAACATTGCTGAAATTTAATAATAATTTAAGAGTAATGCAAGGCTCCAGCTTTATCAAGACTTAGAATTCTTGTGCATGTAATACATGTAATACAGCTTGTAGATTAACTTTTCCACTATCGATACAATATTAATAATTCTGCTCCATTTTTATTTTACACCATGATGAAGAAAGAAATTTAAAAATTTGAATATAATCCTTTGAATTTACACCATGATGAAGAAAGAAATTTAAAAATTTGAATATAATCCTTTGAATGTCAGACATAGTTGAACCTTCGATATTTAAGAATAATTTAAGAATAATCTAATGCTCAAAACCAAACAATTTTAAGATTATTTAAGCCCAGTGAAAAATTTAGGCACTCTTATAACAAGTACTTCTTTACCTTCCTTATTGACAAACTTTTGAAAATATCTTATATATATTGATAGGCATGCAATTTCGCGTGAATTCTCGCTATTACCAAAGATTCCCTAACTTTTTAATATCTCCAGAAAGAGATAGCGTATTTATATACATATTTAGTTGTAGCTTATTTTGCAGGCCAATTATGCAAGGAGTCTTGGTGCTGTAATATTTTCTGTAGGCGTTGACGACTACAAGATGAATGACGTATGGCCTTTCTTCAATATTCAATATTTTTTAATTTTCAAAGTTATTTTTGTCATTCCTTACTGCATCAATATAGTATCCGATATGACTAATTCAGTGATGTAAGTACCTAGCTTGTCATGGATCTGTTAATTCTGTTCACTAACGTATTATCGTGGAAATTGCCCTCAAATAGTTTTATCTTGGTATTTAGCCATAAGGATGAGATATCATTTCTCTGTCTTTGTCGGCCCTTGCAACCCTCTGGCCATCTGTCCTGTTTGCTAGTAGTGTGAAACCAATTTCACACCCACTTCGAATAAAACTCTATTGATAGAATCCCTTGCTGTGTACATAAGAAAGATGAAACAATGTGCACTTCAGGGCTCCTGAAACAGGGATGGCGCCAGCGGGGGGCTTGGGGGGCTCTAGCCCCCAAAAGCTTTGCTAGGACCCCCATCGGCACCTACATTTCCGTGCACCATCGGGACTTCATAAATTCCGTGATCTTTTTTCTTTGTTTTAGTCTTTTTTGGCAATACTATAGGCATTGTCTGCAAAGATTCTTGGACACCGCTCACTGTCAGCACTTTGACAGCTCTATCCCCCCAGCAATTTATTCTGGTGCCATCACTGTCCTGAAAGTATTGAGAATTGTGAGTGAACAAGTTGGGGGAAAATTTGCTTCTGCATTTGTTTATTTTGACAGAAAATGCTGGAATATGCAATTCTTTTTTTTTAGTAAGTAATGTCAGGGAAAGGCCGCAGGGCCTATGACAAAGCCCCGACAAAAGAAAAACTGAGGAAATGGGGAAGTTTAAGTAGAGAGGGAGATGAAATCATGTTTTTTGATGTTAGAAGATGTTAGAAATTCAGATTTTATTGAACACAGCTTGAAGACAATGCTTAGGGAGTGTCAAAGTAGTTTGAGATTTAATTGGTCAACTCAAGAAAAAGTCAGATTAATCTTGTTTTCATTTTGATATAACGACTATGACGTATGCTTCATAATTTATGAATAATTGCATATATTTTTTATATAGGTACTTTTGTAGTTTCTGTGCTTTCATAAACTGTTATCATATTTTATCTCTTATCTTAAATCTGTTGGGTATTTATTTTTTTCTACTTTGTTCAATTCCGTAACTCACGTATCAGTAGATATGGTGGACATGCTGATATTTCGATATCATCAAGTGTTTTTATTATTTGTTGATTCATCAGGATTAAAACAGCTTTAGATGAACAGTTTAATGAGGCTCTTTTTCTATAATGACTTTAAGCTTTAAAAAATACTATACGCTTTGTTTTCTGTGCACCACCTACAGCAGGAAGGATGCAAGTCATCTCGTCTCAACTGTAGGTGGTACTTTCAATGTAACTTCAATTTAAAAAGGCTTAAACTCAGATCGCAAAATTCTTCTAACAAAGCAATTTTATATATTGCTCTTTACTCTCAGCGGCGCACACATTATATGCAGCCGCGCAATTGCTAGGCCACAAACAAATCCCCCATGCAGCAATTAAAGTTTCCACTTTGGGCTTAAACTACCTTTTCAGTGACTTTATTAATTTTTAGAACGTCTAATTTTTATTTAATTTCAGAAACAAGACTCTAGTGATTGCAGTGCAGTATTGCACTAATAAACTATAATGAGGTTGAGAAAAAAGAAAAAAATTATTATCGATAATTTTGATTTATCCATTTTAATTGATATTAACTGTGTCTCATTGTTATTTGTAGCTAAAAGCAATTGCAAATAAGCCTTCATCTGATCACGTTTTTACTGTTGATAGTTACGATGCACTCAACAACCTCATCACTTCGGTAAGTTAAAGCCTCCGCTTACCGCATCGAATGCTTACCTTTCCTCTTCTCTTTGCTCAAGCGTTCTTAAGTTCAGCTCACAAAATGATTGCACATAGATTGCGAAGGTGTTCACTTGTATAAATCGAATTCTCCCTAATTCGTTCGATTATTCCATAACTTAGTTCCCAAAAATTTCATGTCTAACAATTCTAAATGGCTGTGTTAATTTAATTAAATGTATTTTGTGTTTTTAGATTGTGAGGAAGGCGTGTATTGAAATTCTCTCAGCTGTACCAAGTCATATCTGTGCTGGAGGTTTGCCAGCTGATTATATCGTATTTTTAAAAGAAATTTTTGATATTGCATGCCATACGTACAATAGCAGGGTACTCTAAGGGAAACTGCATTATGAAAATTGGCTCCCACAAACAGCAAACACCAAGCCATATCGGTTGGGATTTTATTTTTAATGATAGCCACAAGCAGCAGTCTTAGGAGGCCAAATATTATACCTGAACAGTGAACTGCTAATTTTGACGAGGGACATAACTAAGGTGATAGTATTACCCCCTATATTGGAGAAATCTGGAATTCAAATTTTAGAATACATATCTGCTCGTCAACTTATTATACCTGAACAGTGAACTGTTAGTTTAAATGAGGGACATAACTAAGGTGATAGTATTACCCCCTATATTGGAGAAATCTGGAATTCAAATTTTAGAATACATATCTGCTCGTCAACTTAACACCACAATGTTACGTAGGATCATAACAATTGAGTTCTCTTTGATGTGATTTTTATTCAACATTTCAAAACAGAAAAATTTGACGTATCTTTGACTGGGAATGGATTTAACAAAACGGACAACATCACCAAAGTGTTTTGCAGATTTCAACAAAATCAAACGAACTATCATGGTGGGTAATTTTTATCTCCTTTAACAAACCTTGTCAGTCTGTATATGTGGAAAGTTATCTGGAATCAGTTATTATTCTGAACTGCATTTTCTGAACTGCATACCCTAAGGATTTTGCTTATAATTATTAATTTTCATGTACAATATGCTATCTCAATGTCTTAAATTCTATTCAGAATTATCACTATCTAACACTTGCTAAAATCCAATGATTAATAAATAAAGATGGCAAGCCCGTAGCCAGGTCTGTGTTTCAGGGATGGCAGAATTGTCCTGGAGGAATCACCAGGTTCAAAATCTGACAGGTTATTTTATACTTTATGTTATCACAATCAAGTTGATGATGTTGGTGCAAGAAGAGATTGAACTTTCTAGTCTGTCACAAAGACCAAAGTTGAGCTCAACCAAAATTTCAGGAGATCCCTCCTTAGCTCCAAAGATAAAGCAACAATAAATTGCAAAAAATCCCCAGAGGTGGCAAAAAGCTGGCAGCCTGTTGCCCAGAGGTGGTATTTACCACCCTATGGCACCCCATGCCATCCCATAGCTACGGGCCTGAAAGATGGACAAGATAATCCAAAAATTTATCTCATAACGATACACTTTTAGTTGCGAAAAAGCATCGTATAACAAGGTACTTTTACTTATTTCAGTATCTAACTACTATCTTCTTCAAGATACTGAGATAAAATACTACATATATCTACCTACTTATAAACCAAATTTCTAACAGCCTTTATAAAAATAGACCAAAGCAAACAGAACTTACTCATCTTTTGTAAAATTCTCTTGGCAGTTTGTTTGGTAGGAATCCTTAAATATTTTTTGAACAACTATAAAGCAGTCAATCTTCTAATTTTTCTCTTTTCTCTTTAGTCACAAAGCCGTCAAAAGTTACACCAAACCACTTGACGTGTCCATCTCCAGCTATTGATACTGTAGGAAGGTACAGAACTATGCCACCACTGAATATAAAGACCTAATGATTGCTTTAGGAATTTCTAGAGCAGTAGATCATCCCTTTGCCTTATATTCTGCCTCCTATTCTCTTCTTGGAGCTGTTCAAATTTTTCTTCTTTCAGTCACCATTCAGTTTCATTTACATCACAAAAAGCTCGTTTTTTAACAAGAACAATATTGTAGATCTGTTCCTCTACTTCACTTTGTTTTGCGCAAAGCTTCAATTTTAATCTATCATTTATTTTAGCTCCGTAATTTTGCAAGTTTCTGTGAATGGTAAAACGTTCGTATCGAGCAACGTCACCGTAACTTCGATTGACTGCAAGGTCAGTTAAAATTTCAGTTATATGAACTTTACATAATATTGAATTTGTGCTTTACAATCATGGTACTAATCATTTTTCGTATTTTTCGTTTGCTTAATTACTTTTCATTAGTAGTCTCGAAGTGCAAGCCCTCAATCTTCCCTATTGCGTAGAAGACTGTCCTCTGCCTCTGTTTGCTTTTCTCTACCATTCCCTGTCCTTCAATGTCCCTCTCCCTTTTCCTCCCGTTCTCTCTGTCTCTCTCTCTATGCCATTTCGGTTCTCTCTCTCCCTCCTTCCCTCTCGCTCTCTCTCCCTCTCCCTCCCTCCCTCTCTCTCTCTCTCTCCATTGATTTTTTGTTCTAGCGAATGGCCTCTAAACCCACTCTGGTCAAATACCTACCAAACATATATCACTATATTACCAGTATCTGCTAGTTTAAGTTAGGCCATTCCCGCGTGATATGTAGTGTTCCATAATTTTGTAATTGTGATGAGTGCTTGCCGCACCTAGTACGTTGAAGCAACTCTCATTACTAACATCTTTACACAATGAAAACATCTTTCCAGTAATGCTACAAAGTCTATGTTAACAATTTCTTCAGATTCAAAGAACTAAAAAAGGGAAAACGAAAGATTCTTGGAAAGCAGTCTTAATATTTATGCTGGTATTATTATTTTTGGCATTGGTCCTTCTTTGGTGGTTTTGGAAACTTCTACCGTGTGTGGTAAGTCTGCAATTTTTCTACTTATAGAAGCTTGTTCAGACAAATATTGATTTCAGCTCATCGATACATTCTTAAGAATTCAAAGCAGATGCAACATTTATTTTCAGCAAAAGGCCAGTTTTCAACATACTAAAGTTGTAGGTACAACAAATAGGGTCTAGATCATCTCCTTACTCTAGAGGCCGTGTACATTCGGGATCTTAAACCTGAACTAAACACAAAGGACGAGTTGAAGAACAAAGAGCTAAAAGAACAAAGAATAAAAGCTAGAAAACAAAACGTTCTGTCTGTTAGTACCACATAACTTTACCACAGCACGAAAAAGCGGTAATATACTTTTGACTTACTTAAAGCTTTTTTCGTTCGACTCTCTTTAGAGTATGAAACGTCGGAACGTTACTACCCGAGGCGTTCCTGACGAGACGCTCTGACGAGAGTCAGAGGAGAAAGGCTTAGGTACATCAAAAGAATGTTGCCGCTTTTTCGTGCTGAAGTAATGGTTTGTTTTATTTTATTATTGTTTTTGCTGTAGTTAATGGTATCCTTTTGTTTTTATATGCTCATAGGACCTGTGTTTTATAATAAAATTTCGTATATAGAAATATATACGAAATGATGATGAACATAAAGTTCGGGATATAGTTTCGGGATAAGCCTTTCGCACATTGCATTGTTTATATATTTTCAACATTACGTTAGCTCTCATTTCTATTGAGTAATTGTTTTTGTTGGAATTATTTGGCTTGTTATCCAGTCATTTCTTCTGTTTTGCAGAAATCTGACAAAGCTGTACCCACTGCATCGGATGAAACGTCGGAGGTAAAAAGCTCGTGATGCAATTTACTGTATTTCTTTTTGATAAAAAGTTCATTATTACAAAATCACCTGATTGATTTTAATTAATTCTTATTTATAGAGGTAAATACTAGTAAAACAGAGCTCTATGTTTTATTAATATTCATCTGATTATTCCTATCTTTACAATGTATTATATTTTCACCTCATTATAACTTATAGTCTTTCCATCATATTTTCCTTAATTTCTTTAAGTGCTCATTTCTTCATTCATTCCTGTCTGTCGTACACAATTTTGCTCTGCACAGTGTATACGCTAATATTCTTTCCATGTTTTGTTTACTGAAACCTCCAAGTATCCTATTATTAGCTCATGCTTTCGTGGACTATTCATAGATTCCATGCTTATGTAATTTAACTCTATCAATATCGTCCATTATTTTTATGAATAATTTTCTCTATACTA
This sequence comes from Cassiopea xamachana, assembly GCA_900291935.2. Classification (NCBI taxonomy): domain Eukaryota; kingdom Metazoa; phylum Cnidaria; class Scyphozoa; order Rhizostomeae; family Cassiopeidae; genus Cassiopea; species Cassiopea xamachana. Next base: position 955,387 of record OLMO02000277.1, read on the forward strand.
GGCAACTCAGTTATAGGGGCAGAGTCCAGAAAAAAGTCAACCCCTTCCTGCGACAGCCACTTCTTTACGTAAAACCCTCCTCACAAAGCAACATCGAAATGAGGTTTCCCTCCATTTTCAAAGTGTCTCATCTGCATGCATCAGTATTTTTCTCAAGCCAGATTTTTAAATACAATTACTCGACCTTCCTCAAGACTGGCATAAATTTAAAAGACCTTTCTCCGGCTCACAGCCGTGGAGCCGTTACGTTTTCTGGACTCTGCATGTGAACTTAAAATTGGGGTGTTTGTGTAGTTAATGGTTTATTTTATGGTTTATTGGTAAACCTCACTTTTCTGCTGTAGTCTATATTAGTCTTTTTATGTAAGCAAACATATTTTACTTTGAGTATTACTCAAGTTTAGTAATTTCATATACAAATATTTATATCCTTACAATATATATATCCTTTTTAAGAGAGTAGAATGCTCATAGTCGTGGCTGTTTCTAATTTCTTGACCTTTGACAAAGACATTTTTTCTTTAGCCGAACAAGAAAAAATGGCCAACTGTCGATGCCTCCTTTTATGGTGGAGGTGGTGTTGGTGGAGTGAAACCTGTTCGAGTATGTATCCTTAGATCATAATTAAGGGGTTCTTCTTGATAGCATTCCTAATTTACTCGCTGCAATCAGGTTTCTAGATGCAAGTAGAAAGTCAAACTTAAAGCCCATCATAGGCGTAGGAGAGGAGGTGGCAAGGGGGGCTTCAGCTACCCTCAGCTAAACAGAAATCCGTTTCATTTGGGCAACTTTTCTAAAACAACAATAGGATATTTGGAAGACTTTTCTGACTGCTCTCCACGTCTCTTTGATCTTCCGGGCAAAGCCCCCCTAAATTTGAAATCATACACCCATGAAGCCAACTCTACATGTGCCTGCGTCTTCGCGTTTCCTATTCCTAGTAGAAGAACCCAGGAAATGAGAAGTTCTACGTTGGCGAAGCTCAATGGCGTATGTGTAGCATTACCCAAAGAGGATGAATATAAAGTAAACGTACATTCAGAACTAGTGCAAAGTCCTATACATTTTTTGAAATACTTCTAGTACACGTTTTTTTTATAAGAAAAAAGTTTATAAGAAAATGAGGCTCAAATGGTCGAAATCTTAAGAAAATCTTAAGAACATTTTAAGAAAATCACGAGGCTCAATTTCCAAAATTAAGTGTTTTTATAGGCCAAAAATCAATATTTCGTCATTATTGCATTCAAAATGTTAAAGATGGAATTCAAATTCAAGTATACAATACTAATAACGAAAGTGTAAACCATTTCAGGCAGTTTATTTCAGTAAAGGTGAAGAAAAATTTAAGAAAATCTCTGGCTCAATTTCGGGAAAAAGTTAAGAAAATTGAGGCTCAGGCAAAATAATGATTTTTTATAAAAAAATGTGTATGGCATAGAAAAGCAATCACCTCGCAAAGCTAGTTTAGAGACTGTAACTAATCTAACTAAGATTGCTAAGATTTAGGTAAGCTGGGTAATCTGTCTTATGTAGCAGTGCATCTAGTCTAGTAAAACTTTGTTATCCACCACATCTAGCTAATCTCAATAATCTCGCTAATATATCTAGTGTTGTGAATATCTACCAAACCTTGTTACTTTTTCTTATCTAGCTAGTCCTATCTAATCTAGCTCCTCTATCTAATCTAACTTGTTATATCTAATCTAGCCAATCCTATCTAATCTAACCAGTCCAATCTAATCTAGTTACTTTATTTAATCAGCTACTCTATCTAATCTAGCTAACCTTTCTAGTTTAGATAATCTAGTTTTAGGTTACTTCAATGTAAGTAGGTTTTGATTAGAAGCGAAAAAACTTTTAATACACTGTATCCCAAATGCTGATTGCTGTTTTTATCTATGAGTAGAGATAGAGATTTGGATACAGAGTTTTAGCGATTAGTTCTTTGTTAAGCCTTGGCCAAAACCAGCGCAACATTTCTCCCAACAATTCCCAACATTGTTGGACCTTTGTTGGGTGTTGCTGGACATTATTCGATGTTGAGGTGGCCAAACCAACTCAACAATAGTACCCAACATTTGCAGACATATCAACGACGAAAATAGCTAGGGTCTGATGTCTTCATTCACACTAAAACATTGCTTGGCGATTGCAGAAAACGACGAGAGCAGAGAGCATCGTATTTAGGCCGAATATTATTTTTTAATTTAATTAGTTGGAAGTAAGAGGCTCCTTGAAAATCAACTAAGGCTGAAGGGCTACCTCTCTTTATTGCTATTAAATTAAATGAAAATGAAATGATTGAAATTTCGGGTGATAACGAAGAACATAGTGAAATAAAAGATAGGCGCAGCAAAACNCCAGAAAAAAGACAAAGAGGAGAAATGAAAGCGGGCTATTTAATAAAATTTTAATTGTTTTCATTTGATGTTTGGTTTCCACATTTTGCAAATTGCACCCGTAACTTCCCTCGACCCAAGCAAATGAATTCAAAACGTGAAGGGCTTTTATCATTGCGCTTGCGTGAACATGATTTTATTGGTTAGAGCGGCGAAACTTTTTCAACATCATCCAACAACATCCAACATCATCCAACATTTTTGACCGAAGTTAAACTTTGTCCGACATCATGCAAAAATATCCAACATCACCCAATACTGCCCAACGTGGGTAGCCAAACAAGTGCAACATATCAACAGACAATGTTGGTATTTGTTGGGCAAAAACGTTGGGTTGGTTTGGCTAGGGCTTTAGTTTTTGTAATGTGATGGACATAGTCGAAGTTTTTCTTTGATAATTTTCTTTCAATTCTTGTTCCTTAGGTAAACTGGGGAGACAAAGGAGCAACAGAAGCTGGAAATAAGCTATCAAAGCCAGAGGTTTGTTGAAATGTAATTTTAAATGCAATATATTGTACTTACAGTATATATGTTGTGAATTTGAAGAATAAAAGCACATTTTATTATTCCAACTACGAAGAGCACGATGAATGCATGTATGGAACTTGTGGGGCTCAGTACCTCCAACAAAGTTAAGAACCACTGTTTGAGTTAATCAGAGTCGCTCTTGAAGGAAATTCAACTATTTACAATAATCATGTTCTTGCAAATATTATGTAACTTTTCTAGTTTAATAGGACGTGCGCTAGGAGAGGAAAGGGGGGACGAAGACGGAGAAGAAGGGGGCTGTTAACGTGTGATGTGATTGCACCAAGCATTTCATTTCCACATAAGAAAATTTTTGTCTTTTAGGATGCAAAAGTCATTGTTGATTCCGCATCCGAAAATGGCGACATGGAACAAACGAAACCAAGATGCTTTTCTATGTTCAGGGTGAATTGCTAAGTATTGCTTTGGACAAATTTATTGGAGATAACGAATACAGATAGCTATCGTAGTCATCTGGATCGAAATTTCAGATTGCTCTCAATAGCACATCTTACAGATTTAGATTTATCCCGTTTCTGATGTGTCTCTTAGCAGTGGATTTGCTTTCCAAGACAGGCCGCATAGCTTTGTTTTAATTTGGAGGTTGCACTTCAGTCGGAGCTGATTTGCAAAAGCCCTCTCTCATAATCTTTAATTTTGACAAATAGTATTACACAACAGAAAAGGAATTATATTGCGCATGAAGTTTGACAAAAATTTAATGAAGAATGCACAAATTATACGGCGTA
>OLMO02000277.1:981771-994704 GCA_900291935.2 Cassiopea xamachana
TGCAAGTTGGCTGCTTGTTAAGCAGATATATTGCTTATCATGGAAGAAGCAGCTCCATGTTTGTTGCCTAATGTTGTTGCAATTCAAAGATTTTCTCATTCCCAATTTTTTATGTTAATAATTTTTCGTGTAGTTAATTCTTGACATTTTGTGGCTCTGTATTTTTTGTAGGATGTTTGGGCATACAGAGCATTAGGAATTCCTATTTCAAGAATTTTCACGATCAATTATAAGGTATGAAGTATTTTTCGTTTGCTTTTTTTCGCTCACTAGAATTCGCATTTGAGGACTCAGCTAATGTCGTGACATATTAGTCTACCCATAAAGAAACTTTGTTGCTTCAGCCTTATAATTTTTATTTTAAACTTCTGATAATGATATTATATTTAAGAATACAAATCTCGCTATAATTAGGTAACTTGCATTTGATAGACTTGGTATGAAGAAATAGAGAAAAAAGAAACATATTTACACTATAGGAAAAAAATTCAGTATAAGGAATGTAAATTTTAGTATAAAAGTGTTCTGCAAGCAGTATGTATATTGGAAGGTCAGGGTTAGTCCAGGGATTGTTACGCATATAGAATATATAATAGGTCGATCGGATCATGATCGTGAATAATATTAATAATAATGATAATCACTTTATTTAACGTTGGCGCTAAACATAGCTACTTTACAATAAAATATAATGAAGCTAATCTAAGCCAACTTCTAAAACTACTAAACCACAAAGAGTAAGATCACAATAAATTTGATAAAATTACTAGCAGAACTAAAGAAAATACGTAAGTTCTAAAAAGAACCCAGCGATGTTATATAGAGTCTACACAGACGGCAATGGCAATCAGAGGGATTCCAATTTCAGATTTTTCTTTTGAAGTCTTTCAGGGAAGTGGAGCTTTTTATATGAAAAGGGAGTGTCTGCCACAATTGTGGTCCTCTGACACGATAGGAATTCTCTGCAATTTAAACTGATTGGAATCCTTGCAAATTCATTGTCTCTCTTATTCCAGATTAATAAAAATATTTTACAATGCCAAGAGCGCATAGTAAATGTGGATTTATGTTTGTAGGTACGACTTATAAACTGTATTTGTAAACCTTTCATTGCGCGCACAATAGCTGCTCACTGAATGGGCTTCCGATTGACCTCTCAATGAACGTAGCCGCAAGGCAAACCTTAAAAGGACCCGCCCTCATTCTGATTTTCTTGGAACGGTCTTATCCATTTGCGTCATCTAGGGAATCACCTTTCCATCAGAACAACACGCATGCCTGTTGCCATGAGAATTTTTTCGTGACGTATTCGAAAAAAGAAATCTTGGAGAGGTGTGGTGTTTGTGGAAGACAATGGCGAAGGTTGACGAAATCGAAGCGAGAAGTTCATGCATTCCCTAAATGGAGATTTATGCTGTTTCTGATTTGAGTTTATGCAGTTTTAACTCAGGAGTGATACTGAAGAGTTATTGAAACTATGACTTGTAGGGAAAGGCAATGTTTTGCTGTGTGGCGATGTCGAATTTTAGGCCCAAAGAGACTTTAGGACCAGGCAGTGTGTGGCTGCGGTAGAAGCATGTTAGTAGATCCTATATACTACTATTTTTACAGGTCTTTTCTCTCTACCTTATATCATTTCATAGGAAATTCTCATCAATGCGATCAGCATAATTGTGAGTGCCAAAAATAGGTAATTCGGTTAGGCACGCCCGATTTAGATTTTGATGAAAGGATCGATTGGATATGCCCAATTTGGCGGTACATTAATAGGAGCACATTTGCTATTTTTACGCCTTGCTGGATTATTGTTGTAAAACTTTATCGATAAGTTTATTATATATTCATTTGTGGAAGTAGAAATATAAATGCATACCTGCCCAAGCTGAGAATCGAAGTCTGCAGTCGAACGATTGGCACGTGGTATTAGGCCAAACTTCTCTTTCCCGCTCATGTTCTTGCATTTCTTATGTTGCGGTGAAACCTGTATGAAAGTCCAATTTTTATTTCCAATTATTACTATGAAATGGTTTAGTGGATCGGCACGTTCATCGAGCGTAAATCATTGTGCTGGTTTGCGTTACTTCCTTCGATAATGTACCAAGTTCGGACATCTTCCGTTGAACCCGAGAAGAACGTGTCGTATTTTGACTCTGTCTTTCGCTGCTAACATTGACCCAACTCACACAAGTCATGAACCTACCAGAGAAACGTGCATGCATTCATAGAGCAAGAAATACCGCTTGTTGTTTGAAGACGAAACGTTTAGAACATATTTAAGAAGTCCACATCTGGTGGCCTAAGTAACCTCATGCCTAAATACCAAAGCTCTTTCTAACAACCGAAGAAGTCAACAAAGATCTTTTTGCAATCATGGAGCAGAAGATGCGTGTTTTTCTTTCCATGTTGGCCTAAATGCCCCTTCCTTTGCTTTGAAGTTAACAACATTGCAATTGGATAAGTGCCAGCTAAACGTTAGTAGCCATGAGTTAAATCCTTGCGATTTATGTTCTCTTTGGAATTTAATGAAATATAAAGTACATACTCATTTTGAAGGTTAAACTTTTTCATTTTCATTTTGAAACGATCAGATTTATTTTGACATTAGATGCTGCTCCGGAGGAAATTACGAAATCCTAGGGAACATGGAAAGTTTTGAATTACCGTCTCGGAATTCTTCGAGCTCATGCTTCATAAATCTTTGCTCCGTCTTTGCAATTTTTTACCCACTTGATGCTGAAACGTTACAGGATTTCAATCACATTAAAAAGATTAATATCGTTTATACGAGCGTGCATCAACACGCAATTTTTATGCGATGATTGTTTGTTGTTGGCTAATAGCCAAGGGCGTCGTATTTCCATGCCCCCAAAGCACTTTAAACCCTCTGGAGATGGTTTTCAAATTTAACGTGTTAAGGTTCATTATTTTTCTATTGTCATTTATTATCATATCAACAGACTGTCATGCAACGGCAAGATTCCCCGGTGGAAAATTAACATGGTGATTATTCATTGCATACAATGGTGTATTGCGAATTTTGACACGTTTTTGTTGTTTTGCAGGGCGAAATAAAGCATGAATTGACGAACGCATTTTCATCTTCGTAAGCATTTACGTCATTAGTTTGGTGCTTTCATTGTCCGTCATTTTTGCTCGATTTCCGTCCGTTAATTATTTAAAGTCTTTGTATATTTTAATATCCAACCTTTGGCCATGTGTGCTTTTGTTTCTTCAGGAAATTCTGATGGCCTTGCTTAAGCTCCTAGGCCCTTTCTTTCGATCCTTTCCCTTTTGCAAGACTTTGGCCTAAGTTGCTATCAGTATTTTATTCCCTTGGAACAAGATTGTTTTGAAAGTAAGATAGAAACGAAAGAGTGTCCCAAAATTTTACACCTCAGGACAGTTAAAAGCATTTGAAAAATTTATTTGAGGTTTCGTTTTAGTCTTTCTTTGATTTCAAGAGATAGTCAACCTGACCTTTTCTGTTTAAAAATTTCAAAAAAGTTATGTACAGCAAGGTAGCCATTTTTTTGAATTTTCTAGTAATTGGAGATTATAGTTATGGAATAAGATCTCAACTTGTTAAGAATCCAAGGCAATTTTTTGTCCTTTTCAAGGCATTTTTAAAACCTATGGCTACTATTCCATGGCTGCCAAAGAACATGGAAGAGTACCCAATTTTAATTAACCAGTAAAGACCTAAAAAAGTCAGGGAATGCTGCTGAAAAAGCTTTTTAGTCTGGGAGAAATGATAGAATATTTTTAGCTTAGGATTAGTTTTATCGGTTTGAATACCACTATCTGATATTGCAGTATTTTTTAGAATTGTCTTATTAACAAGCTATTTTAATAAATTGTAATTTTAATATATTAACAGTTTTAATTTTTTATAGATTTTAAAATTTACATTGAGTTTACTTTTCTAAAATATAGGCATGTCTGCGAATGAAATTTGGAGTAGTCAGGGAATTGTGTTGATAAGTCATGAAAAAATCAGGGGGTTTTGTCTTTCATCTTTTACGCCAGCCCTGTTAGCGTATTCTATGATGTATTGAAACCTTACTTTTTGCGTTAGACGTACTTTCATGATTTATTTCCATTTATTCCTTGTCTAACGGACTCTTCTGTTAGGCCCAAGCACTAGAAATAATACCACCTTCAGTGCAATTGACTATGCTTGTTTGTGACAAAAATCACCCTAAATCCTTCCTTTATTGGAAATTATTTTGAGTGAGCTCTGTTGAAATATCTAATCAACCTTTTATTTGAATATTTTTAGCTATGAAAAGCTGGGCAATCTAGTCGATCAAATGTTTCCTCCGATATTGCATCACGACGCCATGGAAGAGATCTGTTCAGACTATTCCTCTTTCAATTATTGGAAAATTAACATCCCGAATTCAGTTGATAGCATTTCCCTATCGGATGATGAAAATATTGGACTGTGATTCTATCGTAAGTACTCCTTTTTTTAATGGGATTGTTTTTGGCCCAGTACTCAAACTTTCTGCCAGAGCCTCAATTTTCTTCACTTTTCCCGACATTGAGCCTGAGATTTTCTTAAATTTTTCTTAACTTTTACTGAAACAAACTGGTTAAAATGGTTTACACTTTCGTTAATAATATTGTATACTTGAATTTGAATTCAATGTTTAACATTTTGAATGCAATAACGACGAAATACTGATTTTTGGCCTATAAAAATACTTACTTTTGGAAATTGAGCCTCGTGATTTTCTTACGATTTTCATAAGATTTTGACGATTTGAGCCTTATTTTCTTATAAACTTTTTTCTTTTAAAAAAAAACGTGTATCAAAACTTTCTTCAGACCTTCTTAGTAAAAATTTTTGAGTTCCAATGTTTTGCGCATGCTCGTTAATGGGGAATGAAAAAGCTCCATGTACACTTGAAAGGATAAATCTTAATAAATTACAGAAGTTACACTGTTAGAGGGTAGCAAACATCACATACATGACATTTTGTACACAGATAAATCGAATTTTGAATACATAGACACTGAAAAACATTCCTAAGTCTCAAAAATCCAGTACTAAACGTTCTTAACTTTTTGAGCAGCTGAGTACACTTTCTTTTTAAAGCACTTTCTTAAAACATTGAAACACAATGCATGCTATTTCATTCAAGTTAGCTTTAGGCTGATTTTACAGGTATCATTGGTTAAGATTAAGCGCAACTTGGGATAGCTTCCAAGTTATGTCAAGGTACCGGAATTTTCAGCAGAGTAGAATTCTTCCTGAGGGTGTACAGCAAAGGAGTAGTCATTAAGTTTCTTTCATGAAAGGGTGAAGGCCTTTCCTAATTTTAAAATAAGATTTAGTACCCCACCCTACAAATCAAAAGTTTATTTGATACCCCTCAAAAGATCTGGAAATATTGTATACCCTTTTTTTGAATTTGCAGCTAGAAGATGTCAGAAAAGCATCTTTTATTGCTTTCATACTGTAGAAATACTTGCTACAGGTGTTAGCATTGCATTAAAGTCCTCAGATAATGACTCTGACTCTTTAAACTATTTGACTACAAATTATTTGTAATATTTTGAAATACAACTAGTTTCTGTTTCATTCTCCCTCCATATTTTTATAGTTTGTTTGAAATCCCTCCTTAGAGCTGCATTTTTCCACATACCTTTCTCGAAAAGCCTCCGCCCTCCATGACAGATACATAATTACCTGTCCCCAAGATCTTTTTCTTTTGCAAAGTTGACTTTTCACTTGTGTTCAAATAGAAAGTTTTTCTCTGCTTTCCCCTGGCGTTTATTTCTCGAACTTTAGTTGAGTGATTTTCCTGTATCAATGAAATTTGTCAACCTATTTTTTCTGCAGTGCACTGGAAAAAACTAGATTCATTGATTGTTGCTGTTAGTTAGGGAAAACATACTAATTCTACAGACCGTTAATTCTACTTAAGATGTAGTTTGAGAATGTAAATCAGAAGAAAATATAGATCTTTGAAAAAGTTTCAGAGAAAAAATTTCTGATTACTCTCAGAACCCTGAACAGAATTGTTCCATTTTGATGCTGAGATTGCGGCACTGTAGACGTTTGACGGTGGTTGTAAACTGCAAATGTTCTTCCTACCATATTTATGTGACACTATAGAATATACATCAATTGATATCCGCTGGTGAAAGTAATAAGTATTTGAGACAATAGATAGGATTATTTCAAAGTACTTCTTTCACCTTACACCTGTCTCTCATTTTGCCTCTGTCTACTTCCTACTCTTTTCTCTCTTTACTCCTGCTTTCTTTTCATTCATCGTTTCTCCATCTCTATTTTATCTCTTCTCCTTACCCCTCTTTTGTTTTCTCCCATCTTACCCTTCTCAGTGTTCCCCTCTCACCTTTCCCATCACCCTGTCGCGCCTCATTTTCTCCTTTGTCCTTTCACCTCTCACTTTTCTGCTTTCTCTATCGTTATTGGAAACAGCAAATCAATGGTTAAGGGAGGTCACACAGGATTCCCGGCACTGGCCTACAATCCTTAATTGGAATTTTCCATTTGATGAAATATACTTTGAAGTTGTTGCGTGAAGCTTCATATGAAAGTGTGCTGCCAGACGTGCTGACAGGGCCGCCGAGAAAATTCAGGGGGGCCGAGGCAAAAGAGGAAGATGAAGCCCCCCTATGAGTGAAACCAGCAGAAAGCTTTCAGGGTATAGCAATTAAAAGGTTTACTGTATGAGGCCCCAGGTTTTGAAGCATTGGGTGTTATGGGGCCCCTTGGATCTTGAGGCACTGGGGCAATTTCCCCCCTGGCCCACCCTCAGCCACCCTGCCTGCTGTAAAGGAAGAGTAGAATATCACAATCAACGTAGTTGAGATTTCATTATGTGAAGAAGTAGGGAAAATTGATGGAAACTGGGAACTGAAAGTACATTTCGTTCTTAGTCGCAAATCTCTCTGGGTGAATTTGCATATGGTAGCAGAGGAAAAATCTCACCTCTGGTATACATATCAGTGCTAGACGCATGAAAAAGTTTAGTTTAACTTCCTTTTGCTACAATGTTGGTAGGAGAAGAAGTGGAGCGAAATGTGACCTATCGCATTTTATCCACATTTTTTGAATAACGAACCATATCGATTCATGTCAACGTAGTTCGATGCAAGTTGTTCAAATGTATTTTCTCATCGAAAGCCTAGATAGAGAACTTCAAAAATGGCCTTCTTTCTATGCAGCCCATATATAAATAGCTCAATGATGCAGCTAAGCCTCGTATTGCCAATGATGGCCTAATTTGCAGCGCCTGTTGTACAATTCCCATTGGCTATGTGGGATGCTCCTTCTCAGCATTCAAAGCCATATCAATGACACACTAATCTCAGTGGCCTATCGTCGTTTGGTACGAAGCGAAGTTGTGATTGCCAGCTCAAGATGCTGGGAGGGGTGCACATTAATGGGGGTGTTGGGTGTGACACCCCAAAAAGTTATCAACCGGTCCATAACGATGTGTGGAAAGTCAGGTGGATACATACTGCAGAAGCAACAATGGGGAGGTTGGATGAACAGAGTTTTACCCATTGCATTAATTCACCCCCTCTTACGGATGTTTCACTACGTACCCCCAGGGATTGGTGTATACTAAGCCGTTTTGCAAATAGTGTGCTTGCTACGACTTAATTCAGAGTTTATATTTCTAATCCTTTTTGCAATAGAGAGGAGCTCAAATATTATTGTGTGCAAACTTAGCAGTCCTTTACAAACACCTTTGAAGTACTTTCACTGCCCAATACAAGTCCTTTTTGCTTTCTTTTGTCTTTACTGGAAATTATGTACATTAAGGCAGGAACACGGAAACACAAAGCCCTATATTTAGCTGTAAGTAGTACAGCTTGCCTGCTTTGTTCAGCTTTTATCTGAGCGCAATGCAGATGGCATCCGCCGATGGAAAGATAACGAACGATGCCTTGATTAGAGGACCAAAAACAAACTCTAGCGGAAAAGCGAATAACATCAAATTATTCGCCTCCATGCAACTCCGAAGGTGGAAAAAATTTGGATGTGAAAAGTGGAGAAAGAACTTGTTAGATTATGAATAATTATCGTGAATCGGGGCAACATTTAGTACTGACGTGGTGACTTGCGAGACTGCGGCATGTGGCCCCTACGAGAATATCTTTATGGGGCGCTAACACGGCATAGTAGTTTAATAAAGTCCGGTCAGTGACGTATCCGACGTAGGTTGGGGTTAGGAAAACTCCTAAGGGCCCCCAAGCTTTTGAGGTCCAGGGGGCCCTCAGAGGGTTTCAAGAGATGAGTTGTTTTGTTCTATTTGCAGTCAAAACTTAAGATAGGGCCCCAATCTTACTGAATTCCTTGAAGTACCGAGTTTCTCTATTAGGCCACTGATTCTGGGCCATATTTTTTGGACGATTGGGGGGTAATATAAGACATTGACTTCCCTACGAAAGCAAGCACCAGGATCACCAGGAACACTGACAAGGAAGGCAATTCCACAAGAAGGTTATTTTTGCAAGGAGCCCCCGGGTTCATTTTCGAACTTCCTTGTAAAATAGGGTGCTGTGAACTAATCTGTTGACATATCATTCCTCTGTTTGGTTAGCTCCGATTGTATTTGTTTATGGTGCTGTTGACGTCATTTCCATTCTGTAAACAAGTTCGCTTGCCACATGCCCATGTTTTAATCCAATTAATAGCTTAGATCATGTTCAGAGGTATTGCACTCGTGGTAGTAGGAACCGGGGCGCACAGGGGGCACGTGCCCCCCACTTTTTCACAAAGTTGTATGTAAAGTGCACCTTTTCAGCTCACACAGTGCCCTATTTTTCGAACGTGAGGGTACCCCTGACTGCATGTGCCCCCAGTGGTGATTTCTAAGAGTTTTAACAAGGGGACTCTAGGCACAACCACGCCCATATTTTGGGTGTGGCCCAGATATAGCCACGCCCATATGTCCAAAGATGGAAGCATGATAATTTTGTTTAATACTGATATAGTATAATCAACAATAAGAAATGCCTCAATAGCCATATAGCAGTGCACAATTGATCATAGCACTTTGGAAGCAAGGCCAATAAACTCTGAAAAGCCAAGCCAATGCAAGAGTTTTAGGAGGGCTGAGCCCCCCTGAATGAGCAGAAATTTTAGCAAGGGGGTTCAGCCCCCTGAACCCCCTAGAAATCACCCCTGTTCCCCCTACTTTTGAATGCTTCCTACGTCCCTGATTGTACTGGTGTTTTCTTTCAGGCCCCGACTAGTATATTGCTACAATTTATTTACCCCATAAAATCTAAGAAGCCACCAAACCTTCACAGAAAGGGCTGATTTTTTGTGTAAGGAGATAGTTTGATGTTGCAGAGAGATCAGCAATGCTGGTTGGAGCCAGAGCGCAGTTCTGTAGTCCTAGTGCGCTCATAAGAGGTGCAGCCTCATATGAGGTTTTGTAGGGGCACAGTCCCTCTTTGAATCTCAAGTTTTAAAGAAATATTTTTTTACTTTTTCAAATGTACTCAGGATTTGCAAAGCCATTTAATACTTTGTTCCAAATGTGCAGTAATATTATAATCAGTTACAAATTTTCAGAGGAGCATCGAGGATTGACTAGGGTTAATTCTGTGCGATGTTAAAGGGCTCTGCCTTAAAAATTCTGTTTTGAGTCTACCGAATCAGAGATAGTCTTTGTCATCATCTTTACCTCAATCATGGCCATCTTCATCACCATCATCTTCATCATCACAAAGATCTTCATCCTTGCTACCATCGTCATAATAACCGTCACCATTGTCTTTATTATCACCATCTTACTCCTCGCCATCATCTTCACCATCATCCTCATCACCATCAGCTTCATCAGAGTCATCTTCATTACAATCATTTTCATCGCTATCAGCTTTATCACAATCAGCTTCATCACAGTCATCTTCATCATCACCATCTTGATTACCATCATTTTCATCACCATTATCTTCATCACAATCGTCATTACAATCATCTTCATCACCATCACCTTCATCACGATACCTTCATCATAACCTCCATCACTACATCTTCCTACTCATTATGTTGCGTCTGATAACTATCTGCTATTATTACACATATATAACTGTGATGGCATGATCAGCATTTCACTGATTGATGCGACTTCTCTCTTCCGAAGGTTTTCCAACAAGGATGATTGCCGAACACAGAATTCTATTGGCTAATCAACATGATCGTGCTCATTACATTAAAACAAGAAGAATTGAAAGCTCTCATTTGACCGAAGATAAAGCCATGCTGATTGACATTACCTGTACTTGTATCATATTTGATGCAAGAAAATAAATAGTGTTGTATATTTGCTTAATATATCGAATTGGTATATTGTATCCTGTTTCGTTGTTTCTATGATAATCTGATGATCCTACCTTCAGCGTACTTACTGTATGGTGACTCGGCTCTGAAGCTCTAGTTGATTTTGTGCAGCAAATAATCTTGTGCTCCTTATTGGTCACGATGCATCAGATCCGGAAAGCATTATATTCGTTGACGACAGGTAGAATTGATGTGTCCTATTTTCTTTCTTCATTCAATTTGCAATTTCTGCTGAAAATGCAGGTTGACTGTTCTAGTTTTGCGACTCTTCATTAAAGTGGGTTTACTCTCAGCATATAATTTACCCCTTCAGAAATAAGTACTTTCTCCCACTGGCCACGCTATGACGTAAATTCAGACCTTGAAGTACAATAAACCATGTTACTAGACGTAGAATTGAAGTCTATATATTGTGCAGATGATTTGGCAGGCCCATTATAATATATTGTTCAGTATAACTCCCAAAGAAGCGATATTGAGTTAAGTTTCAAAAAGGTGTCTCTGGGTTTCAAAGAAATGCATGTTTAATGAGAAACTGTCTTGTCAGTTTGTGCATAAATCTATTGAATAGTGTTTGATAAGAGGAAGACTTTCATTATGCAGTAGTCCTCAAGAAAAGCTTCTGTTGTTTGCAAGCGTCGATTCTGGCTTAGTTGATAAGTTCAAGGAAGCAGTCAGTGGGGACAGGAGAGTGGGGAAGTGCTCATACCCTAAGTTTGTATGCAGCCCTGTACTGCCAAGTTTTTTTTGGGAATTCTGCTGTAATTTCTCTGCTATGCTCAAAGTCTGCAAACTAGCTTACATTTTGTTCAAAATATGGCACAAATATGGGTTTAATCCAGGCCAGTAGGCATGGGGGTTGCGAATTCCACCCCATGCCACCCCATGGCTACTGACCAACAGGATGCCAGCTTTTTGCCACCCCTGAAAATTGTTTTGCACTTTTCTTATCGTTGCATTATCGTTGTAGCTAAGGAGATATTATCTCCTGACATTATGCATAAACTCAACCTTAATCTTTGTGACATACTACAAAGTTGAATATTTTCCTGCACACACATTTTCAATTGGATTGCGATAACATAAAGTATGAAATAAGCTTTCAGATTTTGAACCACGTGATTTCTCTAGGACAATTTTGCCACCCCTGAATCGCAGGCCTGGATACAGACTTGGTTTAGTCGAACATCGAGGAATGAACTGGAGCGATGTTACCCGACTATTAAGGGCGTGGGATGGAAAATCATACTTTGAGCCCCCCTAATTACAAACTTAACACTGCACCAATGATCCATGCCCTTTCAATCCAGTTCAGTTGGCAGAGGACTTTCTACTGCTGGGGAGGATATATTGGACTGTATTGGACGGAAAGTACGCTTCTACCTGGGACGATTAGATATTTCACTAGCTGTTTGGTTTATGAAACGATTCTCAACGTTCGTCGTCGTTATTGGCTAATCGTGATTGCTTAATGTATATTGTATGTTAATGTATGTTGTAATAGGCAGCTTGACACGTCAGGGAAAATCCCGGTAAAGCCGCTCTTGTATCGAAATACCCAGTTATATGGCCTACACAGTATTGCAAAAATTCTAACGAGAGCGAACCGCAAATGCAACAAATAGCCCATCAAAAATCACAGCAATGTAATGACCATGATGCATCACGGTTACTTGTGTCATCGCTTGCAACTTGAATAAATTAAAAGTAGTAAAACTTTACTCGAACATGGGGGAGAATGAATCTATTTAGAATTTTTGTCGAACCGCATTAGGGCGCTAGTTTACTAACTTGCAGTCCATGTATGACGTGTTGTTTTGGAAGGCCAAGCTCGCAACAGACTAGTCAAAGGGGATAAGACAAAAGCCAGATTTCGTAGTACAACCGCAAGGTTGCAGGACACAATAACATTGTTAGGCAGAAGATTGATGCAACTCTCATTGGCACAGCATAGCAAACAATAACAACGCAGACATTAAGGTTATCACGTGGCCAGATGAAAACAACGGGTGACCACTAATCGTTTTTGTTTAATCCAGGGATATCACCATTTGTGATCGTCACTTCCCAGACAGTCACCGGTCTTGTCTGCTAACCTATACCGTTGTAGTGAACTTTGCTTCATGACCAGTACGCGAGAAGAGGGGTGCTGAAACTGCTTGGCCTGAGCATTTGTCGTAACGGGCATAGCCACAAAACATACATCACTGACCAGCGTGGCTTGTCCATGGCATTTTACCACGAATTTCGCGGAAGAACGCTATTTGCAAGACATGAAAACCGGCTGTTCTACCCAGTCGTCTTCTGCAGCGGGCCTAGAGTTACACCGGCCGGCGAATGCTACTTTACTGTGTACTTCAACGATGGATGGTGCAAGAATGTGACAGCCTCTGAAGTAATTGGTCCACAATTGTCGTCTTTAGATACTCGGATAAGGCTTTACTTAGGCCAGAGAGTTTGTACGTATTACATGGGTGAAGAACAACGAGGATCAGTAGTAGACCATGTTGGCGATGCTGTCAGAGTGCGCTTGGATCAGTTCACGGAGTTGATGTGCTTCAATATAAATCAGTTATCGCTATCTGCCGACACTG
>OLMO02000277.1:1011213-1025301 GCA_900291935.2 Cassiopea xamachana
GTATGGCTTCTATTCCAATCCACTGTTATATGACTTCTATTATTCCATTCTATTGTATGGCTTCTATTCCAATCCATTGTTAGATAGCTTCTATCATTCCATTCTATTGTATGGCTTCTACTGTTCCATTCTATTCTACTTCATTCTACAATAAGGCTCGTACTACGCAACTTGCAAAATCAAGTTTTTTGCCATACCCACTGGGTAATTCTAGGTAAAGACCACACCCAAAATGCGGAGCTGCAAAACTCCTCATTTTAGGTTTTGTAGACCAAGAACTTCATGCAGCAAGCAACATTTTGAAACATACTCTATTAGCAAAAAACTTAGGGCTGACTTTATCATGGAAACCTCAAATTCATCACAGATTGCAGCACACAAAAGGCTTAAGGTAAATTATCACCCTACACCAGCCTTACTTTGTATAAGTTTCAAGTACGTGAATCGTGAACATGTAATTTTCCGAACTCAAGCCTCAAAATATGATTTATGGCAAGCTTGATTTTGCCCATTTCAGAACTTCGAGGTTGCTTTCCGCCTTGTAAAGCTGCAAATTTAGAACACAACAATCAGCTGCTTTGAAGAGAATTCTTAATAATTTCTCTTTAGAATCGGATCTCCTCTCTTGCTCTTACGTATGTACGTTTATGATTAAGGTGTCTTCATGATTAAGGTGTCTGAGCATCAAGAAGACCACACGATCGACAGTTGCTTATCTTAATGGAAGGAAGCATTTAAAGACATTTTTGCCTTACACTCTAGATACGCTATTCTGCAAAAAATCTGTGATACTTTACAGGCGTTTTGGAAACAAAGGCCACTAAACATTAACAACTACCCTACTCGAGAGGAATGCTTAACGTTTCCATTAATACAAAATAAGCGTGTTCATCCCGGGAATGTGCATAGTACGTACTAAAACTTGGATTAACTACAATCCCAATGTGTTTATAGTCTTTATGTATAATTAAAAAACAAACAAACATATTTGCATACATATTAAAAAGTGAAAGCAAGAAGAACTAAATATATGCAAGAGTAGAATTAAAAGCGACAAAGACAGTACAATATACGAAATTTATATGAAAAGAAAGATTAGTTTACTATTGCAGACAAAGGACTGAGATCTACAAAATGTAATGGTAAAGGACTCACAGAAAATACAACAAGAATTTTCGCGTACGTAAAAAGCTCTTAAAACTCAGCACGTCTCTAGCATATGTTATTGAGTGTAAAATTTTAGGTCATTCTGACGTGTACAAGATTTCAAATCATTACTTTGAAATGAAACATGAAACTAGTTATGGCAACAGGCCCAGATTTGGGAATCAGCAACTGCTCATATTCAAGAAGATGCAAGTATAAAATGAGGGGATACCTTGTGAAAGAAAGCGCCTCCTGTAAGCACCATGGATAACTCACAAGAATTACTGGTATTGTATGACCAACCTTGGCCCTTGTTCCATGAATGGAATCTGCCAGGAAAACCAACTATCCTGTCTCTGTTTTCTCTCCATACTCTTTACAAATGAATGATGACAAAAGACAGTTACTTCACTGATAGCAAAACAAGGAGCTACTACATATAATATTGCAAAAAATCTGCCTTATTTTGCACTAATTAAAAGCACAGACAAAAATGTTTCAATGATCTTACGGTATTTACAACAAAGAAATTAATTATTAATGATGAAAAAAGATGAAAATGTTCATTAGACGAACTGTGGTTTGCGATTATGTCGGTTGTCAGCGAAATCTGAATCAATATCCCGAAGACGATTAAAATCCTGATTGCCAGATTACATACTTTGCAGTATGATAAGCAGCGATCCGGAGGGCATTATTAAAAAACACTCGAGCTAACCTCAAGTCTCATCTCCATTCACAGATGTTGGTAAACCTCAAGCACAGAGGCATTATCAATATGGGTTTTAGGGCAACTCATAAGGACTCCTTTGGTGCTGCAGTTCCTGCGGGCCACTTTAAGGTTTTTGGGAGGCAGGCACTTTTTACAAGGACAACTGTGTGCTGCTGTTATGCCATTGCCCAAACACAAAACATCAAAGGGGCATGATATTTAATACCAGCACAGGGTGGCCAACAGTGAAATGAAATTCTTTTCCAGGGTTTTCCAGGGGATTTTCTGCCAAATTTTAGGGGTTTTCCAGGGTAGGTTTGACTGTGTTTTCGAAAAATATAAGTATCACATTTAGATCTGCCTGTACCCATCCACCTTTCATTCTGCGTTTTACTTGAAATTTTGTGTCCGTTGTTAGAAAAGAGGCTGCTTGCCACATGACAATTGATACGCTGTTTTTACCCCCCCCCCCAATAACCCCACAGATCCTCCTCCGCTGCATTACAGCAATAAAAATGCAACAGTGCTGCACGGCCAAAAATTGATGCAAGGAAAATCTGCCGCAGAACATAATTTTTCAGGGGTGGGATGTAATTTTAGGGTTTTCCAGGGTATTTTTCCAGGGGCAAACAAAATCCAGTGTTTTTCAAGGTCTTCCAGGGTTTGCTGGCCACCCTGCAGCATTTTACCAAACAATATAACTTTCTGCCTGTTAACCTAGCCAATAGTTGATCATTCTGAATCATAACGTGCAAACACACACTCAACTTCTCAAAATTAAGTGTAGAATGCCTACTGTGTAGTCAGGATTCCCACTCTTTATTATCAATTATTTTTGTGATACTTAGGAGAATTGAGGAGATTTCTTCACACATTTTTAGAAAGTTCTACACATTCCAGCCTAATAAACAAACAGCACAAAGACATCAAGAGTCAGTCATCAACTCTTATTCTACCTAATTTTTTAGTCCATAGATAAACACAAGATCTAATATCAGGTACATTTCAAGTTCACAAGCAAAGATACATGGTTTTTTAATAAGAAACTTAGCTCAAGGTCTAGAAGTTAAAGTTTTTTAATCTTTTGCCACAGTTTAGTGTTAAAAGTTTCCTAATAGTTTCTTAATTTAATACATTAAATTACAGTGAAAGAGTAACCAAACTGAGTTTAGCAAACTATTTGTCCTATAAAAAACAAAATGCTAAAGTATGAGTAAATATCTAAAGCAACGTCATATTGACATTGTTTTGGTACAGCTTTACTTTGCACCAGGTAGCAATTTCAATGTGCTATTTGTCTAAAGTTTCTTGGCTCCTACTTTTTAGTTCCAACAGTTTCTTAAGTTTCAGAGTGTCTAGTACAGTGCTTCTCAACCTTTTTGATATAACCGCCCCCCAATTCAATGAATTTTTTGTAAAACGCCCCCCTTCCTCTCGAAATATACTTTCTTTCATCAGTTTCATAAGTAAATATATTATATCATATCTTCTCAAAACGCCCCCTAAATTCTCAAAATGCCCTTTGGGGGTGATATCGCCCCCGTTGAGAATCACCGGTCTAGTAAATATCTAAAGCAATGTCATGGACATACTACTGTTTTTGGTACGTTGCACCAGGTAGCAATTTCAATGTGCTATTTGTCTAAAGTTTCCTGGCTCCTACCTTTTAGTTCCAAAAGTTTCTTAAGTTTTAGGGTGTCTAGTACTAGGTTGGTTATAAACTAGCTTCTTATCACAAAAACCATGTACAGCAAAACTCTGGTACTTTTGATGGCCTCAATTGTAACTAGAAGAATAACATGTTCCTGTACGTGAAGTACCTAACCTGCAAAATTGACAAAACAGATGAGTACCTGAACGCCAGTTCGATTTCATCAAATCTCAAATATATGTCATCATCCATTGACAAGACAGCCTCAGTGTCAATCAGGTCCAGTGGTAGAAATCTGTTATTCAGACTGTTTTTACCTCCTTTTATTACCTAAAAAAGATATCACATAGCGTTAGCATATAAAAGACTGCTTCTAAACAACCTTTGATTGGCCTGTTGCAGTCCAACATAGTTTCTCCTTATACAGAAAACTCCAAGACTTAAAGTTGAATAAACATATGCTATCTCCACTTGCATGCACCTTTTTAAAACATATGTGGATAATATACAAGACAGCAATTATAAAGCTTACTATCGCAAAAGAGAAATCCTTCAAACTTTTCTAAAGTCTTACAAGTACTATTTCTATTAGTAAGTGGGAAAAAGTTATTGAATCAGTGTTGCTATTGATAAAGAATAAAGACTGTCAGGAGGGGCTATGAATGAATGGAGGTCAAATAATGATATGGTGTATAATATCTACATGGATTCATGACTAAATAATCACATACTAGTTATTTGGTTAGCATGGCAAACTACTGGATCATTTTATTTAGCACAGGACTTGAAATGATTTTTATCACTGCTGTATAGCTCAAGTTGAGAATTTTCATTGACATGCCAATTTGTGACAATCCTGATATAAATGGAGCTGCTTTGAACAAACCACCCAGATTAATTAGCCATTCCTATTGAGAAGATATTTACTACAAGCTACTAACTACCACAGGGCCGATCAACCAGAAAGATATTATGAGCCAGGCCTCATCAAAAGTAATTTGTACCTGCAAGTGCAGATCTGAGAAAAATATGCCTGCAGAAAAACACAATGCAATTTATCAGGGGTGTCAAACATATGGCCTGTGGACCAGATCTGGCCCACCAAGGCCTTCAATATGGCCCCAAAGGAATTTTGAAAAAACTAAAAGCTAGCAATACTTTTTTCACCTGCACTAGCTGGCATTACACAGGTTGATTCTACCAATTTTTTGCTATTGTCTAGTGTGCCAAATAGGAAAAATCCGATGAGTTATGCATAGCGTAAAGCAACTGTTACCTAGCTATGGCACCCCCTTAGACCACATCAACCTACCCAGCCTGCATGACATCATATGGTCCCATATGTGGGACCTGGGCCAAAATGAGTTTGACTCTGCTGCAATAGATGGTCAGATGCAGATTCGAATGAAGTGCATGCAGAAATTTGAAGTGTAACAGCTTCTGACAAGAACCACAATATCTTGGGACATAATTAATACCAGTTTTGTACCACTGGTTAATGGTGTATGAACTAAACATTACGCCATAAAATTGACAATAAAGCAACAGTAACTAAGAATGTGTATCTATCTCCCGCATTCACTGCATTTCTGCTATATGATATGGAATACATACATGCAATGGAACACCAATATCTGGCCAATCAAGTTCTTCTGAAGGCATAATCTTGTTATTCCATATCACAATAACTCTGTTCAGATAGCGCAGGCTTGCCAGCCTCTGCAGTGACTCAATTAGGATCAATTCTCTATCATAGGTTAAGATAACAACTGTGAAATGCTCCACTGCTTGGTCACCTCCTAATGCATTCTTAAAAGCATTACCATCACCCCCTTTCCCTTCTCCAATTGGCATGTAATCATGCACATCTTCAAAGAACTGCACGGACGGTGGCAAAGCATTGTTTCTTGGTCTGGATTGAAACAGATAGTGTGCTCCAGGGAATGAGTTCCAATGCTCATATTGGTCGACATTTGTACCTGTCCAGTTCCTTTTATACATGATTGATTTAAGGGTAAAACTCTCATACCTCAAGCCAGTTATAACTGAACTGTTGCTTTTCAACAAAGGAACTGTTTTATAATCTTCTAAAGGAAGAGGTGGCAAGTTTATCTTGTTTTGTAAAATGCTAAAAATAGTGAGTGCATTTGTTTGCAAAGTTGAAAAATATGTTTCGTAGATAAATCGTCCATGCTTTCGCAGTGTGAATATATCTGGCTTTTTTATTGTTCTAAGAATATATTGAACTTCTGTGAGTCTTGCAGATGGCATGAAAATTGCTAATTTAAAATAATCAATAAAATCTGAATATGGATATGCACTGTGATCCCCAATGATAACTGGTATGGCACCATGCTTCAATGAATTCAAAATATCAAAAAAGAAACCATCCAGCATTCTCCAATTTTCTGTTGGGTAAATAACATTGAAAACTGCATTTTTCAAAATATCTGCAACTGGTTTCACATCATTGCAAAATTTATTTAATTCATGTAGGTCATGTGTTCGCAGCTTGGTGCAGTCAATCCTAATGTAAACATCTGGCAATGTTCCCCTCAATGTTAAAATATCACTAGTTGAAAATCTAGAGCTATAAGTTTTTTCAATAAAAGCAAACAAATAAGTTCTTCTAATTGGTACTAGTTGTGGCAAGAAGTTCCAATGGAAATCTTTGACTAAGAAAAATTCAGTTGGATTCACAAGCAAATCAAAGTCTTTTCTGAAAGAGGTTTTGCAAAATGTGTTGGTTACCAGAATAGCATTTGTCTTTGATACTTCTGCAACATACTTACAAGTCTCATTTACTGCCATTTTTGAAAGGAATAATATCACATGATTCTGGCCATTATTTTCCCATTTCTTTAGTTTTTTCAAATGCTTTAACAATGCTCCTTTCTGATATCCCCTGTAATCTACAGGACTGATTACAAGAATCACCAAGAACATACATGCCTCATGCGGAATATTAACTACATGTGGTAACTTCTTTATCTCTCTATACACATATTTGGTCTCCGTGACATCAGTTGGTATTGTGTATTCACCGACTGGTTTGTAAACAAAAACTGAAAATCGATTCAACAACGAACAATGAGAGTAATCAAAACAATTAGATAATACACAACTGCTTTTCAATTGTTGTGGAGCATATTTTTTCACTGGATCCTCATGTGGGATTTCATGCAACTGCTTTGGCATTCCAATAGGTATGTTTACTTCCGATCGCTTGGATGCAACTGCAGATCTAAGGACTTGAAGCTGATCCCTTAATTTACTCTGGTCCCTTTCAATTTTCTTTATACCCTTAGTCAGGCTTGCTTTCTTTTCGCTAAGGGTCTTAATTTCCTCCAACATCGAGTAACGCTTTCTCTCGATATCTCGCAACTCATTTAATGCAGTTACTTTAATTGTCTTCAGTTCATCAGCTTCTTTTTTTCGCAATGCCTGGAACTCTTCATCACATTTTGGCCTACTGTCTTCCTCGCCTTTCTCGCCTAGCCAGATCTCTTCGACTGGCAAAGCCGTGTGCCATCTCGATGTTTGGTTCTGTAAAGGAACCGAGTTTAGGACGTTATGAAGTACAATAAACAAGATCAGAACCAAAAGGAGGAAAATCCCAAGAACTCCTTTCCACAATAACCCATACGATCTTGGATTTTTCGGATTGGTACAACGTGCTAAGAGATCACTCAAATACATTTCTCTTAAAAGTACAGCAGACCATTGCGTGTTGATTCGAAGATCTGCTAGTTATCTCTAGTCAGTACAATGTGTCTAATGATCCCTGTAAATGGTTGAAAGTTCTGAAAACGCTTTTCCTGTAAACAATAGTAGGATTAAACAGTTGTTGATAAGTCACTTCCTGTCCATTTGTCTTTTGGGGATATGTTTGATCTTCCCTTCGTCAACGAAAGTCTTCCGACATCCTGGGCCTTTCAAGCTGTTGTCCTGCAGAATGCCGCGTTACTGAACTGATGGGTATCATTCACTGTCGTACAAATAAAGCGACTTTCAATTATTTGGTTCTACATGTTAGCTCTTTCCTAGTAGAATCCTGAATGAGAGTAAATCATGTTTTCGTGCTCCATCGCAGCGTTACAAACAGCAACAAAAGCGCAACGCCCGGAACATTCTTGTTCAGAGGTGTGGCTAGAGCCCGAAAGTGGGCGGGCATAAGTGAAAATTTTGAGCACGCCCTATTTTTCTCGGAAGACTTTCTACTACCCCCCCCCCAATTTTTTCTCATCGATTTTAAGGAAATCCCAAATACCTTTTGGTAGAAAGTGGGTGCATTTGCCCCCCCCCAGAACACTGAGCACAATATAGTCAAAAGTACAAAAATTCCCTTAACATTAAATAAAATGTACCATCAGCTCATTTCCATGTTCTTAAAATTGTCTTCCGCGATGACAAGCTACTTTGCATTCTGGGTAATATCTTGACATTTCATTTTTGCGTTCCAATCCCATTGTCCAATCCTTTTACAACATGCAAGAGAAGCAGTTGAATTCAACTCAGTGAAGTAACTGTTCAAAATGGCGGGGGTAGGCACTTCTGCAAAACAAGAAAATCAAGTTGAAAATGGAGAAAATGCTGAAGATATAGAGCCAGTGATTACAAAAGAGAGTGTAAAATTCGCTGCTGATAGTTTTATGTCAGATAAGCTGAACGACGACGCAGCTGGCTTCGTAGCAGAAGAACTCACTGTACGGTTAAAGGAACTAGTTCAAGAGGCATTGAAATTTTGCCAGAATTCAAAAAGGAAAGCTTTACTTACACAAGATATTGATAACGCTTTACGATTGCAAAATATAGAACCATTATATGGATTTACTTCGAATGAGTTTCTGCCGTTTAGGTTTGCAAGTGGAGGAGGCAGAGAGGTGCATTTTCATGATGAGCACGAAGTGGACTTGGAAGAATTAGTCAACCAACCATTACCTAAAATCCCGTGTCCAGTATCTATTAGATCACACTGGCTTGCAATTGATGGAGCCCAACCAAATATTCCCGAAAACCCCCCGCCAATAGATAAGAACAGCCAGTTGAAAGAACTCATAGAGCCTAGTTTAACAGGCAAGATTGTGAATGAAGTGGATGTTGCAAAGTTAGACAAAAGTGACCTTACTGCTAAAGAGAAAGAATCAAAGAGTGGAAGATCTGATGGTAAATCCTCTGGTAAGGACAAGAAAGCTGTATTGGCTGCTAAGCAGACAGAAACAAAGCTGAAGCCTCTGATAACACATGAGTTATCTGTGGAGCAGCAGTTCTACTATAAAGAAGTGACTGAGGCTTGTGTTGGCTCTGTGGAACAAAAGCGGACAGAAGCCTTACAAAGTCTGGCTACAGACCCAGGGCTCTATCAGCTTCTTCCAAGAATTGCTACTTTTATTTCAGAGGGTGTTAAAATTAATGTGGCACAGCACAATTTAGCATTACTGATATATTTACTTAGAATGATTAAAGCCCTGTTGGAGAATCCTACCCTTTACCTTGAAAAATACTTACATGAACTTGTCCCATCAATAATCACTTGCATTGTCAGCAAGCAGCTTTGTCCGAAACCTGAGGTGGACAACCATTGGGCATTGAGAGATTTTGCAGCACGACTCATGGCACAGTTGTGCAGAATGTTCAATTGCCCAACAAACAATATACAATCAAGAATTACAAAAACACTGTGTAAAGCATTTTACAATGAAAAGGCAGCTCTGGCAACACATTATGGAGCAGTAGCTGGGTTAATAGAACTTGGCCTGGAGGTAATTCAATATCATCTTTAATAGCTCAATGATTAACTAACTCAATTCAATAACTTCATCGATTTAATGTTTTGTTGATAGAGCCATTTATCATTTTCTTTATTTGAACAGATCATGTTGTGTAAAAGTAATAGGCTGTAATGCAAGGGAGGAGGATCTATGAGGTTATTGGGTGGTAAAAAAAGCATATCATTTGTCATGTGGCAAGCAGCCTCTTTTTCCATCCACAGACAAAATTTCAATTAAAACACAGAATGAAAGGTGGATGGGTATAGACAGAAGATCTATATGTGATTATTATATTTTTCAAAAACATAGTCAAATGCATCCTGGAAAGCCCCTAAAATTTGGCAGAAAATCCCCTGGAAAACCCTGAAAAAGAATTTCATTTCACTGTTGGCCACCCTATTACCAGCAGAGGGGTTGATTGTCGCTGCTTAATCTTTGTTGCCTAATAGACTCTCCCCTCAATATATGAATTTGGTAAAGTTACATTTCACCTCAGGTGATTACATAATCTCTTGGAGGGGTGATTATTCCTTTAATAATGGACTTTTATAATTGCTACATGTAAGTATTTATGTTAGTAACAAACTCACCAAAGTTCATAAGAACCATTCTATTTTTCAAAAAAGGTTGTCAAAGTTCTAGTCATGCCACGGCTGAAAATTGAAAGCAAAGCCATAACTGAAGCTCTGGAGTCAGACTCACGTGTTGAAAAAAGTTCAGCAGAGCATTTGCAGACACTTCTTGTGAAACACTGTTCACTGATTGTAGTGCATATGCGGCCACTCCCTGATGTTCTTGAGCAATACCAGCAGGACTATGGGATTCTACTTGGTACTAATATTTACAGACGGGCACAACAGATCAGACAGGGGTTGCTTTCCAGTGCAAAGACCCCAAACACGCCAACAGCTCCTGTTGTGACATCACAAGTACCTGTTCATTAGACAGACTAATGCAAGAGGGTTGTGAAGTATTGATGAGATATTTATGATAAAGCTGCATTGTAAATCATTTTTATTTTAGATAATATCCAATTACAGCTTTTAGCATGATCAAATAGCACTTTTTCATTTGTAGTTGAACTCCTATTTGTTCAGCAAAACTGTTGATTTCAATTTAGGAGAGACGCCAATGTCCGAAGCCCCTTCTTTGCCTACCATGCTTAATATTAATTTTTGTTAGAAAATTCAAAATGGGGATACTTAAACTTTGGACTGGTAGACACATATATTTTCTTTGTTTTTCTATGTGTTTTGACTTTTTCTACTAACTTATTTTAGATGTTTTGTCGCAATTTTCTCATCATCTTTTTTATCCACACACTTCCCTTTAGATCAACTGTGTTAGCCTCTTAGGTATTTCTGTTTTCTGCACTTTTTACCAAATCTCTATTGTTGTCTAAATATCAACCATATTTGTAGATCTTTTGTGTGAATCATTTCTTAAAGTTTTTTGCTTTTGATTGATGAATAGCCTTTTGCTGTTGTAGGAAAAGCTAGAATTTACATGTGCCTGTTTTGGGTAGATGTTTACACATCTAGCATGTCAGGTAACTTTGAGATATAAAAACAACATCAGGCAATTGTTCTATTAAAACTGTTATTAGCAGTGTTAGTTGCACTATTGGAAGCTAAATGTATTGAGAGAATAAGAAAATATGTATCTACTTGTTATTACATTCTATAAAAGTGTATGAAACAATTATTTACAGTAAAATATGCTACATTTGAACATGTAGATTGCATGCTGATCTCACAAAACTAGCTGTAGGGTAGTTGCGGATGGATATCAGGGATAAATTTGATACATCTATATTTCTTGAAACAAATTATTTAGAAACAAGTGTCCATCTTTAGTATCCCTTTCTTCAAACCAGGCCAAAATTGATGATTTCAAATTTCTTCTCTCCTTTTTGACTCCTTTCTCCATCATCCTGCTTTACTCTCTCATTTTTCACTTTATTTCCAACTCTAGCCACATTTTGGTCGTTTTCTACTGACTTCTTTTCTCGATCACTGGTTGATGGGAGCATCATTCCATACTTCCTTTCATTTGGTTTCTCTGCCTCTCTTCTATTCTTGGAATTTCCTTTAGCTTCATTCAGATTTCCACCATTACTAGTTTGGTTTATAAGGTTGCCTGCAATTTTAAGGGACTGACGATTTTGCAGCTCTTGATGGGGAGTTGGTTCATAGAGAAAATTTGTTACACGGCCTTTGAAATTGTTTCCGTAATAGAAGCTCTCATCCACGATGAAACGCTCTTCTTCCTTTCCTTCATCCGAACTATAGAATGGCTCATCCAAAACCACATCTAAAGATGACCAAATTCAGTAATCAAGGCAATAAGAGTGACATTTACTACACAGTCACAAAACTATGAATACAGGCCCTTAAACAGCTGAGCTTGATGAATGGGAAAGGTTCATGGTTGCCAAATCAAGAACGAGAGACTAGAAAATGATTGGGGCATGAGTCCTGGAGTAGCGCCACAGGGAGACTTTCCCCCCTTCTAGCCAAGATCAACTTTCTAATTTGTCCAACTAATTTGCCCAAATTCGATGAGAAAATGTTAGGGTTGGTGTGAGGAACCTCTAGCAAGTGTTTGAAAATGGGTGTGGCAACCAAATCGCGTTGTAATTTGAGGGCGTGGCAACCAAATCCCTCAATCTACGATGACCCTGACCTATTGCCTACGCTACTGGACTGTTTTCATGGTGGCATTCTTTTTGACTGTGCCAAATCAAACCTTCACTATGTCCGTCACGCTACTTAAAGTGAATTATTGCCAGTTTTTTCACTGTGAGAAAACAGAAATCCATCAAATAAACACTCTACTCACAACTACTGTTATTGTTGAGTAATGATCAACAACGACTAGGATCAACCAACCAAACAAGGATTACAGAATCCTACTACGAAGCAAAATTGGTGACAAATCGAAAGGGGGATAAACCTGCCTTGACTCGTATCCTCTCTGTGAATTTCAATTGCGTTCTGCTTTGCAGCGTCAGCTAGCAGTTTGTTTCCCACGTCACTTGCAAAATAGTGTATATCCTAAATGCAAACAAAGCCGGTCAAATATTTAAATTTATATCCAATTGCCAAACACCATTCCTACTACAATGAAATAGGCAAAATGACATTATTATGGGTACTTTAAAGATATTATTAACATTCAGGTGGTAGTTACAGAAATGTGAATTAACTCTATCATCACAACTGATGAAATTGATGCTGTAGGTGGAAATCGTAGCTTCTTGATAAAGTTTAAAACAAGGACGACGACAATAAGAGTCCACAAATTTCTTGACTTTAGCAATACTGAAGAATGATCCGGTGTTTCGACAATTCCATTATAAAAACTAAGTTGCAAACAAAAGCTCCTAAAGCAAGTTTTACCAAGACTGAAAGAATTGATCAAAATCAAGACTTCTGTTGTAGGTGGAAATCACAGCTTTGTTAAAAGCTTTGTAAAAAAAGAACTACGACAAAAAGAGTCCATATATTTCTTGACTTTAGAAATATTGACGACTGATCCGGTGTTTCAACTATTCTATAACAAAGACTACACGTTTTTTTTATAAGAAAATCATTATTTTGCTTGAGCCTCAATTTTCTTAACTTTTCCCGAAATTGAGCCTGAGATTTTCTTAAATTTTTCTTAACTTTTACTGAAATAAACTGGCTAGAGTGGTTTACACTTTCGTTAATAATATTGTATACTTGAATTTGAATTCCATCTTTAACATTTTGAATGTAATAATGACGAAATACTGATTTTTGGCCTATAAAAACACTATATTTTGGAAATTGAGCCTCGTGATTTTCTTATGATTTTCTAAATATTTTGACGATTTGAGCCTCATTTTCTTATAAACTTTTTTTTATAAAAAAAACGTGTATTCCATAACAAATATAGCTATTCAAATTTAACAAGCATTTAGACATATTGTTTAAGTCACATTGTTTAGCTTGTTAAATTGGGAATAGCTGCATTTGCTATGAAATGGTCTTTGGCAGCCAATTAAATCGATATTGTCAAAAATGGATTAGGCGGGACCGTGGCTAAAAACTTTCAAAAATGGGCTTCGATCCAAGTACTGTCGATTGTGCTCAGATGTAGGAAGTAAATGAGCAGAAAGGTTTGCAGCTATGTCGGGGTGCACGACCCAGACACCCCCTTTGTAGCCACGGTCCTGTGTGAAAGGTACAATCTACGTGATCAAGTAATCGCGGATCTTCATCAATGCACTCAATGAATTTGCAAGCCAGCTATTTGGTTTCACTAAAGTTCTAGAATTATTTCATAGCTCACCATAAACAAGTCTTTGGCTCCAATGTCAACTGCTAGAGCGAATGCTTTCTCAAATCTCTTGTGTCTAAAATTATTAGATTTATGGACTTTGATATATGAATGTTGACTTCATGAAAAAAGAATTAGAGCAAATGGTTTTTTCAAATCTCTTGTGCCTAAACTTGTATGACTTATGACCTTTGACTTAATGAAAAAGGAACTAAGAGAATGCTTTTTCAAATCTCTTGGGCTGAAAACTAGTAAATTTATGAACTTTGACTTATGACCTTTCACTTCCTGAAAGGGGTATGAACTCACAGCGTAAGCAACAGTAAAAGAGACTCAACAGATATTTACACATCGTCTATGCTGATGACATTGTTGTTCCTATTCAATGTAAATAAGAATTCAGATTTTAAAACATGATCCTTACAAATCCTTGATAAATAGAAGTGGCATTACTAATTGGAATGTGCTGTATACAACATATTGTAATAATTCCTAGTACGATG
>OLMO02000277.1:1051842-1066511 GCA_900291935.2 Cassiopea xamachana
CTTGTGCAGCTTGAGGTACCTGTGCGTGTAGTACACATATATACGTAAGAGCATCCAGTAGAGGCCCTGAGCCTGCGGATGTAATTCTCAATAATCAAAAACCAGAGAGATAGAGAATTGGAATGGGGGTATGGGGGCAAAAGGGAGGGTAGAGAAATTAAGGGGAAAATAAAAGAAAGGGAAAGCGAGAGACAAAAGAGAATAGGAGAGAGGACTGAAGAGAGATAGGAATACATATGAGACATAGACCCATACTGTAAAACGAGAGGTAATACTGACATGAATGTACAATAAGAGTGCTCAATATACATTCCACAAATCCTCGCATAACCCCTACCTAGAAACTCAGCTTTGCAAATGAGTGCCCCCCTCCAATAAACACTCAAGGGGCCTTATTCGTGGTTAGCGTAGGTGCAGAACAGTAGCTATACAGCATTATCTCCCTTCAATGGAGGCAAAAAAGCAGAAATAAACGTAACTTTCGTGATGATAATATAAAAATCGTTATTGACTAATAAATTTCGTTTGAGAAATGGGCTTTTTGTGACTTTTTAGTTTAGGTGATTGACAAAATTGTGTCGTTTTCTCTGTCAACCTTTGAGGAAAATGCCAAACTTTGAAATAAGCCCCCCGTCGAATAAGCCCACACCAAAATATTCACTTCTACAAATAAGCCTCCCCCCAGGGGATTTACATCAATCAATAAAAATGCTAACTCACCATAAAGAAGTAGTTTTGGATGCCACATTCTCACTTTTTCTTTGAAATTCATTGTCAAATAAGAAAGTACCTGAAAGAGCAAGAATTCTCCATGTTAATATTCTCAAGAAAACTGAGCAGCCGTGGCCGAGTTGTAATGCACTCGACCCAGACCAACGTGGTCCTGGGTTCGAGGCCCACCGCAGACTATTGGTGACGTCAGGAAGGGCATCCGGTCCTAAGTGCTCGAGCCAGAACTACAGTCCTCTCAGAGGCACCCTCAAAGCCCCAAGGAATTGGGGGAAACGGAGGTAATATCGAGAGTAATATTCTCAAGAAAACTGAGATATTCATACATTCATACGTTAGATGCTCATCATCTTGAATTGTTGATTATATAAGTCCATATATTTACATTAGCTTCAAGGCTGGTCATCAGGGTACCAATTTAAGACGTAGTACAACTGCAACAAGGTACCTCTCTTTCGTTTAGGAACTCAAAACAGCCTCAACTTGACGTCTAATGTTTGACGATTAACCGTTTGTAATTTCAGTCTTTTTTTATTGTCATATCTTTTTTCCGCTAATTCATTCTTTCTACTGAATGTCATGGGCTACAGGGCTTGTGCTCTGGTGAGTGGATAAAATTCAAGGACTTTCAAGGAGTTTTTTAAGGACTAAAAGGTAATTGCTAATGAGAGGTGTTTGTGCGTGTCCTCGACAAATAGCAAATCATTTCTAACATCAATCTGACGCTGAGAATCCTTTCCCCAAGAACTGATTGGAAGTAAGGAGCTCTTAAGGAATTTTCTTCTAACATGCACGTACTTAATTAGTTGTAAACACCCTTACAAAAAAAAGACACATTTAAGGAGTTTCCAAACAGTTTTTAATGAGCGAGGTAGCATAGTGGTTAGAGCGCATGCCTCCCATGCGGAAGGTCTACGGTTCGAGCCCGACTCGATGCCCTGACTGAACGCTCGCTCACTATTCACCCAGCAGCAAATGGGTAACTAGTGGCAACACTGGGGAGATAAAGGAGGCGAGGAAAGGAACTGGCCACCCTACCTCAAATGCCGATGGCTCAGGATAAGTGTCCTCTCTAACAGGTACTCCCCTATGTACGAAAGTACACGGGACAACCTTAAGAGGTAGCATGAATCCTGGATGAAGAGCAATAAGTAGAGTTACAATTAATAAACGAAACTTTCAATAAAGGAATTACCATATGGAGATGCATACGAATGGAAGCTAATAAAGCACAGCAACTCTTCATTATATTCAAACGATGTGGGATATTGATTGATAACCTAAAGGAATCAAAAAGCCATCGATTATAACTCTCTATGAGAAGCATTTCTTGCAAAGTCATTAATCGATTCCAAATGCAAATAAACTAGTAAAAAAATTACGTAAATAGTCTGTCGGTACTACAGAACTTTACCACAGCACGAAGAAGCGGTAACATTCCTTTAACAAACCTAAAGCTTTTCTCGTCTGACACTCGTCAGAGTATGAAAATGTCGGATAGTGACCTAAAGGTTAACCGAAATATATATCCAGGTGCGGTTAATGTGATAGGGTGCGTCTAATTGGCCCCGAGAATGACCAATGAGGACCTACTAACCAATGTTTACTTTAAGAGTTAATGAAAAAACGAACTCTTTTTGTCTACAAAAGACTGGGCTTTGAGTCTTTATGCAAATAGATTCCAAAACACTTAAATGAAAGGACGATCTTGCTTGCCCAATGATCCGAATTTTCGGTCATAGCTAAATGACTTACAGACCCATAGTCATAAGTCTACTATGGGTTAGTAAGTCATAAGTCTGCTATGGGTCTGGAGCAACATAAAGCTACTCAAAAACGCGCGTAAATTATGAAAGCTAAATACTATTGGCAAAAACATTAACTTAGGACGACAAGAAATAACTAAATAGACGTCTTTTATGGATTTAAAAATTGACATTCTGTAACATACTAAAAAGGCTGACATGAATTAACCTATCAAAATGGATGAAATAGTACAAAATATAAGTTCGTTTTCTCATTAATATTGTGCACTTACCTGGTGGACGGCATCGAGAAAAAGCAAAAATACACTTCCTTGGCCTTTGTAACGGGCCAAATTTACACCAAGTTTCTTATTGCGTTTAGAAAATGGATGTCCTGCCCATAGCCATTCTCGCAAAATGAGGCTCTGAAACCTGCACAAAAAATTAGTGAAAGTGATCAATTCACCCAATGGCAAAGTCATAAGTTAATTCATAAATAAGCAATTAGAACATGTGGTAAAATTCAGCTCTTCTATTCTTTCATTTGTGGAGAGGTCTGGTAAGGAGCTTAGTTGCATGCAAATGTGAGAGTTGAGGGAAGAGAGTGTTGAGTAAACAAGATAGATTTAGGATATGTTTGGATGAGATGTTGTGTTTGTGAGACTATTTAGAGAACTGGATCGTAGTGGAATCGATAAATATAAATATATATATATATATATATATATATATATATATATATATATATATATATATATATATATATATATATATATATATATATATATATATATATATATATATATATATATATATATATATATATATATATATATATATAGTATATTGGTTACTTTCTCATATTAACTTTCCGTGGCTTCGCCACAAATTTCAGCTGAATGTCCAGTAATTCAATTGGCCTACTGATTTTGATGTTAGAGATGTGTGTTGTCGAGGGGTTAACGCGGTAAAATACTGATATGCCTCCTAAAATGGATATCCTTCACAGTTATGCCACCGACTAAGGCAAGTGCTGACAAACTGACACTGTTTACACTTGAGTAACAAAACAAAAGCTGTAAAACGATCTTTATTTTGGAATTTTGCAATATATCTCCTAAATTTTTACGAATATACTACAGCCAAAAGAAATACTGAGGTACACGTATTTTTTATAAGAAAATGGTTGATAAGAGAGTAGTGCTCAGCTGCTCAAAAAGTTAAGAAAGTTCAGTACTGAATTTTTGAGACTTAAGTAAGTGTTTTAGTGTCTATATATTTAAAACTCGGTATATCTGTGTACAAAATGTCATGTATGTGATTTTGGCTACCATCTAACAGTTTAACTTCTGTTATTTACTAAGATTGATCATCAACTCAAGCGAACATGGAGCGTTTAAATCCCCCATTAATGTGCATGCGCAAAACATTGCAAATCAAAAACTGTTGTTACTGTCTTAAGAAAGTTTTGATACTGGAATTATGAAAAAGTAAAGTAAGTTTCAGTACTGAGCAAAAAAGTTTCTTATAAAAAAACGTGTATTGAACACAGCAGGCCACCATGGATCAAGGACAAAATGATATCAAGATCTACAAAGAAACACCACATGTGGTATTTCCTTTATAAGCCTATCCAATGATACAGCTGTGATTCATAGCATCTTTAGTCACATACAAGGGTGATTTTTAGGGAGGGCTCAGGAGGGCAGAGCCCCCCTTGTTAAAATACCTGCTCATTTTGGGGGGCTAAGCCCCCCTAAAACTCTTGCATTGGCTTGGCTTTTGGCCTTGCTTCCAAAGTGCTAGGATCAATTGTGCACTGCTATATGGCTATTGAGGTATTTCTTATTGTTGACTATACTAACTAAATTATCGTGTTTCCATCTTTGAAAACATGAGAGTGGTTGTAGCTGGGCCACACCCAAACTATGGGTGTGGTTCTGCCTAGAGCCCCCTTGTTAAAATTTTTAGAAATCACCACTGGTCACATACCCTATTATCGTTCTGCATTCAGGATCCAGCAATATCTGTGTGAGTGACGTAAGAACTAGTGTCATATCCATTCCATTATCTCCGTGAACCAAAACAGGCGAATCTAAAAGATAAAAAACAATACAAGAAAATGCTGGAGAGGTGATAGAATGCATTGGCACTAAACATCAGTGGGAAACCCATACGCTATTTGCTCCTATAGACTGTTCTATATTCCTCCTTATCTCATATCCGGTCACTTCTCCTGCAAACTTCTCCAGCAGTTTGCCATGCTTTCTTCTGCCTATCCCTCCACAATTCGATGTACCCTTCCACTTTCCTAACATTCCCTAATTACTATTTAGCGAACAGAACCACATGTCTTCAAGGCTATTACAAAAAAATTCAAACTTTAAAAATAAACACCTTCAGTTTCCAGATAGTCAACTATGGTAAGAGAAGCACGTAATACAGCTTCAACCATGGACAACCAGCCGCTGCTTTCAAGATTCGAGAGCCATGCACCAGTCTTCTTATCGGCACAGGCCGCATACAACTTTCCGACACTATCCGGTAACGATGAGTATCTGTCAATGTCAAGGGTTACTCGTTTCCATTGGGGATAGTGTCCTTTCGATTCACTTCCACCTCCTGTAGAAATATGGTAAGAGAAATATAATTCTAAAAATACTTTATTGTCAGGAATTGGGTTGGTGTGGCCAGTTTTCAATAAGATCATATGACCTAACTGTTTTCAAACTAAGTCAACAGGGAACACCTCAATCGAATGTAGTACAATAGCTCACAAAAGTGACTGTTCCATCAGGAATACTCTCTAACTATTTCGCTCAACTTGAGAGGGTAGGTACTGACTACTCAAAAAAACCTACACTGACAAGTTCATCAATATTTCAAACAGATATCTTCTGAGCCAAGAGCTGTTTGGCACGAAGGACTGACGACAGTGGAGGCGCCACGGGGGGTCTCCCCCTCCCCCCACTTCTCGCCAAGATGAATTTTCTAATTCGTCCAGAGTTGATGCGAAAATTTTTGGGTTGGAGTAAGAGACCTACAGCATGACTTTTAAATGGGTGTGACAGCCAGATCACGTTGTAATTCCAGGGTGTGGCACCCAGAAGCTCTCCACTCTGCGATGGCAGACGCCACCCCTGATTGATGACATACAATGGAGGTCAAGCTCACTGAATCACAATGCAAAATCCTGCTCCCCTAATTCATGCAATCAACAAAAATCTTTAAAAAGATTAAAAACCTTTGCTTTTATGAGAGTTTATTGTTGAACTTGTTCTGGTATCAAGGATGAAGCCTTTCGTATTGAGTTTCTGTGCAAGTGAACTGAGGACAGCCTCATCTTCCTTACATCTACGCCCCTGCTGGCCACAAAGAGGCTGCGAGCTCCTCATTAGTGGCATCTGAAATGAAACAGTACAGAACATTAAAATTATACAAGTGAAGAAATAGAATGCTTTGCTGCCCTTCTACAATAACTCATTATATTCCACTTTCTCCGGTATAACCAGATTGCGTACTAACATGAGAATATAACTCCCATTGATTCTGGTCTTTTGTTATCAAGTTTAGTTGGTTTAAGTTCAGCTGAGACCACGTATAAACGTTGTCACGCCAGCGCTTGTGTGGCCTTCCTTGTTTTCTCTTCCCTTCCACTATACCCTCTAGACATATCTTGGATAGTCCGGTTTTAGATCGCTTGACATAACTAAGTCACTTAATCATTTCTTAATTTATGCAATGTGAATTTGTGTTGGATTTGTAAATATAAATTCTGAAAGCCTTTATCCAAAAATAAGTAATCAGTAGGCTAGTTTAAGTGTTCATCCCAGAGACTCATTCTGTTCAATATTAATTATTAGTTACAGGACATCAATGCTGATAGAAAATATGGTGAAAATTGGAGGTAAATGTTTATTGTTTATAAAACAAATTCATATTTCCTATGAAGGAAACAGAATTATTGCATTAATTATTAAGGATTAATGAATGTTTTCTAAAAATTGTCTGTGACTTTTGAATGAATTTTTCATGAACATATCTGCAAAACAATTTCAAAGACTAGCACTCTCCTGCTAAATGAATTGGCAGACACCTTCATGTTATTTCATTTGAAAATATACTGTGAATAATGGTATGACAAACAATGGTTAGAAAAATTAATAAAAATATGCATATTGTTGATGAACTCAAAGCATGTCTTGGAAACTAAGCAGCATTGTCATGTTTCTTCAACCTCTATCTAAATTCTTTTAATTTATGAGAGAATGGTTCAAAAATAAACTTCTTCTTTTGCATAGATGTTTGATATAAATCTTCTTCAGTACTGAAACTATGCAAAAGAAAAAGTTTATTTTTCAATCATTCACTCTCTCTTTCTATAAATACATATGTGTGTGTATATATATATATATATATATATATATATATATATATATATATATATATATATATATATATGTCTGATGAGTGCACAACAGCACAAAACTCTGAGTAACAGATACATGAACTGTTATTAGTTGTACTTCCACTATTTATTAATGTATATTATATATATATATATATATATATATATATATACATATATATATACACATTTATTTATATATATATATAGTTAGTGTATACACCTATATCCATAAACATAGACATAGAACTGTTGTGTGTCAACTTACATTGTTTCTTTTGTGTAAATATGAAAGAACAGGAAACCGTCCATCAGAACGAAATGCAGCTGACTTCTCAATTACTTGATCTGAGACACCTTTTGCAACAATCACCATTTCAGGATAAGATCTGCTAATCTGAGAGGACAAATGAAATTTTTTAGAAACTTATTTACAAGAAATATGGGCATTTCTTCTGTCAATGAG
This sequence comes from Cassiopea xamachana, assembly GCA_900291935.2. Lineage (NCBI taxonomy): Eukaryota > Metazoa > Cnidaria > Scyphozoa > Rhizostomeae > Cassiopeidae > Cassiopea > Cassiopea xamachana. The sequence goes on from OLMO02000277.1 coordinate 1,059,191, forward strand.
AAAAGAAGAAATGCAAGGCAATCTTTAAAATATAATTTTCTTCTTTTCTGGACAAGAATTGGGCACTGCATTTCAAAATGATGAAGCAACAAAGTGGTAAATGAAATTAAACAAATAAAATTGAATATTTTCCTTTCTTTTCCCTTAATTGCTTCTCTGTCATTGTCCTTACTGTCATTCATCAAGTCTTTGAACTCCCTAGTAAAGTATCATTCTCTTTTCATATCCTCCTAACAAGATGTCAAATAATCTAGTGGTAGATCTCAAAACTCAATTGTGAAATTATTTCCCAAAGAGGCAATGTTAATATTGCTTAAGCACAAACAGCAGAAAAACTCACCTTGAAGTCAGTATTTACAGATGATACAACCCAATCACTACTGCTTTTAATTATTTTATCAAGCTCATCTCTCATACTGAAAAGTTCCCAGCCATTTTGGATAATTGTGAAGTCCAATCGGTAGAAGAATGGATAGTACCACATCTGATTTTCTGTTGTGGAATTGAATCAAAACTTTCAAATGATACCAACAGATAAATAACTAAGTCAAATACAGCTTAGCTAGTTCCAATAACCCCTCCTCCTTCTTTTGCGAACACACATCAAGCAAGCCTCATGTAAATAAATTTGAAAAATGATTTCACTTTCATATCAGTGAAATAAACAGGAAAAATTTGTTTTTTGGCAAAGTTATTTCTCACAAGCTGTCATCTACTTCAAAGTATTATCATAAATATAGAACCTACTTAAAAGAAAGGTTAATGAGTAGTAGAAAAATATGATACCAATTCATATTAAGCATAATTCACTACCTAAAGTGGAAAGTGCTTCAATTGATGCAGCAACATTGGCTGCATTTTCAATGCCAGGTATCCTCAATTTAAAAGATGTGAAATCTTTGCAAATGATTGTTAGATTTCCAATAGCTCCAGACAGTTTCTTTTTTACATCTTCAATGGACATATATAATATCTGGAAACCAAAAGTCATTGTGAAGCACTTCATTGCTACTGATGGATGTAAATATAAAGAGGAATACAAGAATGGACTTTTTACATATGAAATGCAATATATATGAAATATGGATATATATATATATATATACTCAAACAGAGGAAAAGGCAGTAACAACACTTTCAGGAAATAGGCATCAGTTTGGTTGTTATGCACTTTTTACCATCAGTGCTGACTAGTTTCAGCCACTGGCCATAAACAGAGCAACTGAATGCGTTTGAGCTATATATGTGTTTTTATAGATATAAAATCGATTAAAGAAGAATTATTTGTTCATATTTTAGTAATTAAGAGTCATGTGATGATCATCATGTCATGTCATGTTCAAGTATATCAAATATGGACATAAACATAACATGAAATGATAAAGAGTATACATGAAATGAACTGAACTGGATTGATGTACATATAAAATAACAATGTTGCTTGCTCATCTCTAGGCAGAAGACAAATATTTCAAATCCAGATATAAATTTTCCACACTGCGTTTTAGTAAATGTTTATAGCATCTCTAAATTGACGGTTTAGCAATACATAAATTTGGAATTTCCAGGGCAAATTTCTTTAGCTATTACTTTAAATTCTACTGCCCTAATTGACGATATTTTCTACTGATTGATTTGATTTTTCGTAGCCTCAAAGAAATAGGCTTACCAAGATTTCGTCGCTCTCGGATACTCTCGATGAGAAAATGAGGTGATGGCTTGTTAAGCACAGTGTCCCTTCAATCAGGTTTCCTCCCATTTTTCGTAAAATAACATTATCAACTCTTGTTGTTTTTATCAATTCAGCGAATTCCATTCCGTCTTTGCGTGGCTCTTTGTGCAGGCACAAAACGTCGTGGAAATCTTGCTGCTGCACAACGCAGTTCAGTCCATTACAATCTGAAGAATTCTCTATTCCATCACACAGATTGTGCGATGGAGTCAAACTGTTGATTGCATGCGCTATTATTTTATTTTTGCAATTTTCAATTCCTCACCAACTGACCACTGGATGGTTCCAGTTAGCGAGTTACTGAGCTAGCCGCAACAACTGTATAGTTACATGTATGCTTCCGTAATCAAAGAGTCCAATCAAGACAAAATCAGCTGTAGATATGCGCAAACGATTCTCGAAGGGCCATCTCTAAGGAAACAATTTATCTGTGAATTCACGTCTGACTTCCTAATGTTACTTCCCTCGGCTTCTCTTTTCCACCCTGTACCAACCTCGTTTCCAAACTACACTATTTCTTGGTATAGCGAAGTATAGGGAAGCATCGCTTCCAATATAGTAGCAGAATATACAGTCATCAAAAAACAGTGTAAACTATTCTTCATCTAATAAATCTGACTTTATTTGCCACAATACTTTTGGACGAAGTCCAAAAAGTAACATTTGCCATTTTCCTAACATGAATTCAGGAATGCAGGAGTGTAACTGGGAAGGAGAATGTCTCGTATTGAGAGTTGTCCGCAAACTGGCCTAAGTGAACGGATTTGAAACGTGCTCAGTTGCTTTGCACAATGGAAGCCGAGTTGTACGACGAGTTTGGGAATTACATCGGACCTGATTTAGAAAGTGAAGAAGAGAGTGAAGGGGAAGGCATTGATGATGTTACGCTGGAAGATGGTGATGATGAAGACGATGATATGAGAGGTGATGGAGAAGCAGATGATGCCGAACCAGAAATGGCGGTTGTTCTGCATGAGGATAAAAAGTACTATCCAACTGCTGAAGAGGTAAGCTTTGTTTGCCAATCATCAATGTAGGCGCATTTTTCATTTCCTTTCATAGATTAATTTGTAGGAACATTGGAATTATTAATTTCAAACCCCTAGTCTATTTACTTAAAGGCCATTGCTGCCTGTCAATAACAATTTTATCCGAGTTATTTTTCCAGAAAGTATTTGCATGATTCTTGTCTTCAAGGTTTATGGACCAGAAGTAGAAACACTAGTACAAGAGGAAGATGAACAGCCACTGACAGAACCAATCATAAAGCCAGTGATAAAGCACAAGTTTGCATTAGTTGAACAGGAGTTGCCATCAACAGTATATAACATGGAGTTCCTTGCTGATCTTATGGATACGCCTGATCTGATAAGAAATGTTGCACTGGTGGGAAATTTGCATTCAGGCAAAACAACATTTGTAGATGCACTTTTTGAGCAGACACACCCAGATCTGCAGGCAAAAGATGGCAAAGATCTCTCTTATACAGACACCCTTGTGATAGAAAGAGAACGTCAACTAAGCATTAAGTCAACTCCAGTCACATTTGTTCTTCAAGACTGCAAAGACAAGTCTCATTTGGTGAATGTTTTTGACATTCCTGGACATGTCAATTTCTCTGATGAGATGACATCTGCTTTTAGGTTGTGTGATGGTGTGGTAGTTTTCATTGATGCAGCAGAAGGAGTCACAATGAACGTGGAAAGGGCATTGAAACATGCGGTAGAGGAACAAATAAAAGTTACTATTTGTATCAACAAAGTGGACAGACTTGTGCTAGAACTAAAGTTACCACCAGCAGATGCGTATTACAAACTTAGGCACATCATTGACGAAGTGAACTCTTTGTTGAGTATATACTCTGAAGGCACAGATGATATCATCATATCTCCATTACTTGGTAATGTGTGCTTTGCAAGCTCACAATACCGGTTCTGCTTCACATTGCAGTCATTTGCTAAGCTCTATTGTGATACCTATGGTGGTAATGTCAACTACATAGACTTTGCCAAGCGCCTTTGGGGAGATATCTACTTTAACCAGAAGACAAGAAAATTCACAAAGAAAGCACCATTGAATACTTCTCCTAAGAGCTTTGTGGAGTTTGTTTTAGAGCCACTTTACAAATTGTTTGCTCAGGTAGTTGGTGATGTTGATACAACACTAGCAAAGGTGCTGGAAGAGTTGGGTGTCAATTTGAGCAAGACAGAGCTAAAAATGAACATCAGACCATTGATGAGGCTTGTCTTTGCAAGATTTTTTGGTGAGTTTACTGGGTTTGTAGATATGATAGTCCGACACGTGCCATCTCCTTTGGCAGCTGCAGAAATTAAAGTCAACCATACTTACACAGGGCCAAAGGACTCAGAAATCACAGACTCAATGTTGTTTTGTGATCCAGAGGGCATTCTCATGGTTCATACAAGCAAGTTATATGCAACAGAAGATGGCGTTCAATTTCATGCATTTGGCCGTGTAATGGGTGGAACACTCCATGCTGGGCAGCAAGTGAAAGTCCTTGGGGAAGGTTACACAATTGATGATGAGGAGGATTCTAGAATCAGTCTTGTTGGGAGGCTATGGATAAATGAGGCTAGATATAAAGTTGAAGTGAATCGTGTTCCAGCTGGCAATTGGGTTCTTATAGAAGGCATAGATGAGCTCATTGTCAAAACAGCTACCATCACGCAAATGAAAGGCTCAGAAGATGTGCATATTTTTAGGCCACTTAAATTCAATACAACTTCAGTTATCAAGGTTGCTGTAGAGCCTGTGAACCCATCAGAGTTACCAAAAATGTTAGATGGTTTGAGGAAAATCAATAAAAGTTACCCCCTTGTCACAACAAAAGTAGAGGAATCAGGAGAGCATATTATTTTGGGGACAGGTGAACTTTACATGGATTGTGTAATGCATGATTTGAGAAAGATGTACTCAGACATTGATATAAAAGTTGCTGATCCAGTTGTTACTTTTTGTGAAACTGTTGTTGAAACATCATCACTAAAATGTTTTGCAGAAACGCCAAACAAAAAAAACAAGCTTACAATGATTGCAGAACCATTGGAAAAAGGCCTTGCTGAAGATATTGAAGCTGGTAAAGTTAGAATCAATTGGGACAAGAAACGCCTTGGGGAATTTTTCCAAACAAAGTATGATTGGGACTTATTAGCAGCAAGGTCAATTTGGGCCTTTGGGCCTGATGCAGCTGGGCCAAATATCCTCGTTGATGATACCTTGCCCAGTGAAGTAGACAAGAGTTTACTCAATTCTGTCAGAGATTATATTGTTCAAGGTTTCCAGTGGGGTACAAGGGAAGGCCCTCTTTGTGATGAGCCAATCAGAAATGTCAAGTTCAAGATATTGGATGCTGGAATGGCAATGGAGCCAATCCACAGGGCAGGTGGCCAGATTATCCCTACATCTAGAAGAGTTGCGTATTCTGCATTTTTGCTTGCTACACCACGATTAATGGAGCCATATTTCTATGTAGAGGTACAGGCACCTGCTGATTGTGTTTCATCTGTGTATACAGTTCTCGCTAGAAGAAGAGGTCATGTTACTCAAGATGCTCCAATTCCAGGGTCTCCATTGTATACAATTAAAGCTTTTATACCAGCAATTGATTCGTTTGGTTTTGAAACTGATCTGCGCACACACACCCAAGGACAGGCATTCTCTCTTTCAGTCTTTCATCATTGGCAGATTGTGCCAGGTGACCCACTGGATAAGAGTATCATCATCCGCCCACTCGATGTGCAACCAGCCTCCCATTTAGCTAGAGAATTCATGATCAAAACAAGACGAAGAAAAGGCCTGAGTGAAGATGTCAATATTGATAAATTCTTTGATGATCCTATGTTGTTAGAACTTGCAAGGCAGGATGTTATTTTAAGTTACCCAATGTAAAAGGGTAGCAGTTTTTTAACTGATTCTGTGGAGGAGGAATCAATGATCCATATGTTACTTGGGACAGTTTCAGATAGCAACAAAGTCCATGTATAGTTTTGTATAGTCTTGATGAGATATGATATCATCTTACATTTTGCTGGATGGTATTATTATGCTTGTAGCTAGCCATTGCAAAAATAGACATTACTTCCGTTGTTTCCACATTTAATTTCTAAGTGTCTAGCAGTTTTGTTTATTCTTGAAGAAATTGAACAAGTATTCTTGCTACAAAAGGAGTCATTGGTATTATAAATCTTCTGCTATTACCCCTCCTCCCCCCCCAATAAAAAGGAACTATTTGCATTTGTACTTTATCAGTGTGAACAAATGGAACCAAAATGTTGTAAACCTCATCCTGATCAATGCACAGCTTTTTCACAACCATATCCTTTGGGTTGTGATAAAGTGAACTGTGCAGGATAGAACTCAAGCTATTAAGTCGTCATAGCATGTTAGAGCATTCAGATATTTAACCTAGTCTTGCTTCATGGCATTTTGGCATTTCCTTTCATGTGCCTAGTAAACAGCTCCTCTTCTTAAGTTTCAAATTTTTTCTGACCCCCAGGCCTTATTAGAACCCCTTTTCATTAAATTTAGAGAAAATTACGTTTTGTTACAAACTTCTTATTTATATTCTATCTTTCTTAGTACTACTATGCCCACTTTTGAAGGCTATATATAGCACCTTTCAAGTATTCAAATCCTCATCCAAACATTTGAAGGATTTTTTGTGTCATGGCAACCTGTTTTGTTCTTTTTGTCGCTTTATACTCAGTTTAAGCTGTTTTTCAACTTCCAATCCCTGTTCACTTTAACCCCCCCCCATTTATCACAATTCGGAAACTTTTCTGACCCCCCTGTGTATTTGGCACTTGAGAGTATTGGCAAGGCAAGAACATGACCTTGATTTTGTTGAGTTAAAAACAACAGAAACATTTCAATGTAGTTGCATGGAATATATGAATTTCATTGAAGAAAATTTCAGATTCTACTATAAATTGTTGCTACAAATTTTTAAATGATAGCTGGTGCTGAGAAACTTAATGACGTATAATAAAGAGGAGGAATTGAAGTTATGTTACATATAATGATTCACATCCAAGACTATTTTAGTTCAGTTGCCAGGTTTCAACTTCAATATGCCATCAAATAACATACAACAAAGCTAATAAATATCATTGCTAATATTTTTATATTGGGTCGCTAATATCAATACATCACCTTTTCATTGAAAAGTTTCATCCCGACGTCCTAAGACGGAAAGAAGAATTCTGGAATGTGTTATTATGAAAACATGCAAGGCTGTTTTTCAAAACTTTCTGGCGAAACGTTTCGGAACTGAGGGGTAAAAATACTAATATTTCAGGCGATCGCACACACCCGTGACCACGCGCGCGAATCAATCATCACTTACTTCCGACTTTCATGAGCAGCGTTTTGCCTGATGAAGAAGAATTGCTTTTGTGTTTATCGTTTAATCTACGGTAGCTTCCTTGTTTGAACGAATTTGTTTACTTAATTTTAACTTTGCTGCACTGTAAAATTCTTTGTATCTAGACTTGATCTGATAAAACGTGTGTAAAGATTTTCCTAGCAGTGCGATCGCACGTGCAAAATCATTTGCATGTGCTAATCGCA
>OLMO02000277.1:1069020-1080463 GCA_900291935.2 Cassiopea xamachana
GTTTTCAATTGCTGTTTTGAGCATATTCTTTAATTAGAGGAGCAATTAACAAGCTCACCAGAGATCTAAGAAAGCTTTCCCTTCATCATCCAAGATGCCAATAATTATAAATTATTGTATAGGAGAAATAACCAAATGCAAATTCATCCCTGTAGCTTCGTTTACAAAGTAAGAAATGTTCCTATCGGAATGAAATTGGGAGTGGAAAGTCTTCAAATTTTGGTCAGTGGAGGGGGTGATTACTCGGGCATTGTAGGGTACGAAGATGATTGAAGGGCTTCTAGTGAACATGAAAAATGAGCAATCAGGGTGTCTGCCGTGTTAGGGAAATCCACTCCCTTATAAATATGTCAGGGAAATGTCAGGAAAATTTTGTCATTTTTGCAAATTCAGAGAACTGTCAGGGATATCTGACCCCTTCCACTGACATCTACTTAAATCGTCATTTTCATCCTTGTGTCCTAATCTATTCTGTGAAATACATATGGCTGAAAGGTCAAAGGATTAACAGAGTTAACATGTCTCGAACTTGTGATGTAATATTTCTTCTTTGCTTGGCCTGGCAGTTTGACACGTGGTTCGTTTGTGAGGTACTCAGTTACTATAATTTTTCTTCTATTGGATGACACATTCAAATATGTCAGGGAAAAGGGATAGTTGTCAGAGAAATGTTAGGAACATCCATCTTCCAAACTTGGTAGGCACCTTGACAATCTACTGACAAATAAGGAACATGTTGATTTAAATATTCGCATTGCATAGAATTGCATCAAAAGGAATAATTCACCTTCGGCGTAGAGAACATCTGGAAAAAGTTGTGTGTGAATTCGCGGTCTTCTAACAGCTTGATCAGCAGTCAAATGATATTTAACCAAATCGATAAGAACTGCAAATGAATTTCACTCATTTAACTCAATAACTTGGCCTGCCGTAGCATAAACAAACGAACATTTCAAGGCATATTTAACAAATATCTGCAGATAAAAATACTGCTTTCTAGTTACCGCAAAACAATGACACGCAAAGAGTTAATCCAGGTGCTACTGAGAAAAATGAAAACAAGTTGAGATAAAAGCTTATACACTCTTTTTTCTATAAGAACCAGTAGAATAGAGCTTCAGGCTGACTGTTCTTAAATTTCCTGCAATTTTGAGGCTAAATTGTTCCTAACTTGTTCTTAAATTAGTAGCGTGTAGGACATTTAGAAATACATGGATAGACAATATGCAAGACNCAACAATGGGTGTTTTAATTGACTGAGAGCGAAATGCTAGAACCAAGATGGTCTCTCTTGAATTTCAATGTTTTTTATTGAAAAGTTTACAAACTGTTATAAATAGACAAAGTTGGTACAGTACCTAGTTTCGCTAAGAGCAACTAATTTGCGAAAATGGAAAACAAAAAGGCTCAAGGCTGTCCATTCTCCTCAGGTTAACAAGGAAAGGGCATTTCTTGTCCATTTGTTAGTGGAAAGCTTCTGGATCGTTTTCCAAAAATACATTTTATGACAAGGCTTCATGCCCAGCCTTGTTCTTAATTTGTTAATTTTCTACCAAATTTGAGGCTCGAATTCTTATAAAAAAAGAGTGTAAGGAAGGTGGAAGGAAATATTTCAAAATACAATGATATTTATAAGGAATATAGACATAGTACTGCCACAGGCGAACAGCAAAAACTTCTTGAAACTATTCCAATGCAAAAGTTCTCGTAACTTTACCGTAAAATGGTTGCTAATACCTTGGATGGTTGCTGTGATTGACTTTGCTCCTCCGCTTGCACCAACCACATATTGGTCACTGCATGGTTTCTTATAAAAATATTAAATTTGATTAAGTCTGGTATGTAGAGTAGATGCTATTATGAATGAACAATTTTTAAAAAATTACAAATTTGTAAGGAGAGTAGCTCATTCAGCTATGGCTGTTTTCAAGAGACCCTGCGTCTGTCTACTTGTCTACAATACTGAAACAAAGAAATATATAAAATCAAAATTAATTTGCAAAGTCTAAAACTATTTCACAATATATGCAGATATTGAAAGTTATAATGTCCAACAATGTTGGAGATCAATGTTTATAATGATTTTTTAAAGGATGAATTCATCAGATACATCCGGTACATAAGGGAAATTTGAACTTTTCTCGAGGTCTAGGCACCAAGCAAAATTGTTCAATGCCTCAATAAATCAACTAACTCTTACCTTTTGTTTCCCATACAACGACTAAAAGAGTAATTAACACTATAAAGAAATGAAAAATCAGCTGTCTATAGTATTACAGAGAAACATACCTTCTTGTTGAAAGTAATGAGCGGCGAGGCGGCAGATAACGGGCGTTTTCCTGGTGCTATGTAATTTGCCTTGAAAAGAAAGCCAAACTTTAAGAAGATGAAAAACGATGGACAAAGATTCAACGAAAAAGCTGGCAAAGTATCTATAGAGAGAGGGGTGAGGTGGGGTTGGAGGCAGAGAGATGGAACATTCTAAAGATCTGACCTGAATTAGAGCTGTTATTTTGGAATATAACTGGAATCAAATTGGAGATGTACAATTGATTTGGATAATTTCCTTCACATTCCTAGAAAATGGCATTCCCAGTTGTTGGGAAAATTTTTAAGTGGCTGGCAAAAACTGGAAACTGATTCGCAATTTGCTAATTGTAGTCGCTGATTTGATCCCTGCATAGTACCATAAGGAATATGTAGCAGGGCCAAGACTGTGGATAGAGTATGAGGTCTATTCCGTTGGTGAGAAAACAATGGGTTTCAGCTCAGACTGCAAATGAAGCAATACGTCTACATAAGAATACGTTTACTAATGTATGACAATATAACAGCGACCAGGGCCACTGAGAGGGGGCAGGGGCACATTGCCCCAGGGCCACAAGCTCCAAAGGGCCTCATAACACCCAATGCTTCAAGGTCTGCGGGGCCTCATAAAGTAAACCAGCAGTAATTTCCCAAAGTTAATTTCTAGACCCTGAAAATTTTCTGTCGCTTCGCTCGCAGGGGGCCTTCGTATTCATATTCATATTATTTTTACACAAATAACCCTTCAGCTATATTAAAATAAACTAAATGATATATCATTTAAGTACATCATAATGGTCTAGTCCAACATCATAAAGAAAAATTACAATAAATCTTAAGCTGATCTACCAGGGGGTCGTGTATGATTTATTTTCAGCTCATCAAATACATTTTCAATTGTTTTTTGAAGTAACAGAGAGTGGGAAGTTCCCTAATGCTTAAGGGGATTTCATTCCAGGTTTTAAGAGCCGAGTATGAAAATCCTTTCTTGGCATACTCTAGATTATACTTAGGAATCTGGAAATTTTTACAGAATCTTGTATTGTATATGGAGTAATGGGACCTCAGGTGGTACTTGTTCCATAGATTTTCTGGATATAGCTTGCTAAAGATCTTATAAACCATAACGCAACGATTCAATGCAATAAACTGTTCAACTGCAAGGAATTTGGGTGTCCAGTTGTCTTCTATCCTGGACGTATGAATCATAGTAACAGCTCTGTCTTGGGGACGTAGAAGAGATTCTATTTGCCATTCTCTATTCCCTCGCGGCCTCAGAACTCTCTCGGCGGCCTGGACAGCGATAATGTTTGTTTGCTCTGCAAAGCAACAATAAAAAACGCCCACTGCTCCCTAGTGTGTTGATAAGAATGACAGAAGATGCAAAGAGAAGCTTAGTAACCTTCGAAGGTGGAATGCCATCGCGGTCACTGAAACCAGGTGAGGAAAAACTGCTCATTCCATTGTTGAGGATAACTCCAGATTTGGTGACCAATCCGGAGCCAAATGCACCACCAATTGTGCTAGAATAACAAATTTCATAAAAAAATATTTTGATTGGGTTTAAACTTAATGAAATCCGTTTCAATCTCGCTATTTAGTGGCTCTAAAAACGTTGGATATGAATGACAAAGAGAGACTATCAATACATACCTTACAACAGAAACGAGGTCACCGTTCGTTCCCAAGACAACGGCATTGGCTGTTCCCTTGGTTTTCGCTGCGGAGGAGAATGGCCCATAATGTGAAGGGGGATAAGTTTGCTTAGCAGAGATGTTCTTCCTGAGCTCCACCGCAGTTTCAATGCTAAAAAAGAACACCATCGTATTTACAAAAGCAAATCTAGTTAAAGCACTGCAAATGATTGAGTGTTGGAAAGGCCGTGCCGACTTACAGTAAAGATCCGTCTCCATTTAATTCGGATTTCGAATGCGAACTCAGTGTTCTCTGTTCGCATCCGAACGTTCACAAATCGCATCCGAACGTTCGTATCCGAAATTGATGTATTCGGGTGTTTTGTTGTCATCCAAACGTTCGCATGCGAACCAAAAGCTCCCAGGAGAAATCAGCCAATCAAGATTCAACCCCCACTGAAGCGAGACGCATGTTGACGTATTCAGTTGGATGAGATTAAAAGATGATGACAGAACATGGTTCTTCGGAACAATAAGCTATGATTTTTAATGACAATAGACTCCGTCCGACCAGCTTTTTCAGTGTGCATCAGATTCGGAGTTTGCAATTCGTTATGCGAACTGCGAAGTCCGAAATCCGGAATTAAGTCGAGATGGGCCTCAACAAAACTTTGTTGATGTAATAACAGTATTGAGCATCGGGTTAATAAAACTAGGATGAGATTAATTTGAATCAGCATTGAAATATGTACTACTCTACACAGGGTTCATACGCAGTCCATCAAATATCTTCCCCAGATATTTCCTGACTTTTCCCGTGAAAATGAAGGTGTTTTTTCCTGAATGCATAACAGAAATACATAATATCTTTCCAGAGCAGCCGGTGTTACAAATGGTACAACTGACCCATCTTCTAAAACTAAAACATCAATGCTATACTAAGTAACTAATTAATTTGCAACAAAGAATTAATGTGCATGGGTGATAAAAATTTCCTGACTTTCTTCAAGTTTCAGTAAGATTCTATGACTTTTTCTGACTGTCCTTAAAAGCACACTTTTTTTGGATTTTTCCTGACCATATGCACCCGGTCTACAAATAGTTACAATTCTTTTCAAATTACTACCAGCTTCTAGCATACAATCCTACTTTCGATCATAAGACACCTCTCACCTCAACATCTTTTTCACTACTTCTTGGACACTTGGCTCAAATTTTGGATCACCGAGCTCTGTTCTCTCAGCAAAGACAAACTTGAAAGCCTGGAAGGAAAAATGTATATATAATTGCAAAGACACATAAAGCACTGCAGCATGAGTGGCTACCACAATATATTAAGAAAACACAATATTTTTAAATTTTTCTGGCTTAGGGCCTAGAATTATTCTTAAGTGTCAAAGGCATAGCTTAATCTGAAAATCAAAGGATTCAAATCTTTGATGATGTCTTACTTCATCATGAAGCGAAACAAAAGTGGAGAGAATAGTAAATATTGCATCGATTGTGCAAAGTTAATCTGAAAACAGTATTTTAACTCGAATACAAAAGCACTAAGTCTTGGTGAAGCTTGGGCCTTGCATTTATTTTTAAATTATTTCTAAACTTCAGCGATTCTGACCCTTAATATTCTTTAAACTTATTCCTACAAAAAGAAAAGTGTGCATATGAGTTCTCATCTGCTACTTCAAGCCACTCTAATTGACTTGTTGTAACCTATGACAGTTAAGGCCTATGGCCTATATACAATGACTTATGACCTATATACAATGACTTATGACCTATATACAATGACCTATGGCCTACATACAATGACCTATGACCTGCATAAACTTCGGTACCTTATAACAGATCAATTGGTTGATGAAAACAATAATGTTATACTGGAAATATGATCTGAAATAAGGAGATAACAGTTAGCTATAACTGAGAAACATCCAAATGCAGTCACGATGATTTCACTGCTGACAATTTACAATGACTTCAATAAGCTAGTCATGGGTGGGAAGTGTGATTTTAAAGTTTTATGAAAAGTAAATAACTTCTACACAAGGATGCCAAAATACAAACCTCGGCCAAGTAATGAAAATTCAACGTTTTCATTTGGTTTCCAGCTGCCAATTTTAATTGGTTGAGAAGATTCATAGCTGCTAAGACAACAACCCCCCCTGATGGAGGTGGTGTTGAAATCACTTTGTAACCTAGAAACGAGGAAAGCGATAGAATTAAGACAGTGCTCCAGTGCAGCTGGTCAGTGTTAAATATTGAAATAAAAACTCAAAGATCGTTGTTATATCGTCACCAAATACATAAGAGTGGCAAACTGGCCTAGTTATACTGAACTTTACCTTCAAACAAAATGTAGTGCACTCCTTTCTCTAAAGCTGCATAATCTTTGAAATCTTTTTCAGTTATATTTCCGCCATCCGCATTAACAACCTCCAATATTTCTCTTAAGTTGCTCCCAGAATAAAATGCATCTACACCATCTGATGCAATTTTACTTAACAATTTCGAAATGTTTTTAAGCTCAAGGGTTTCTCCAACCTTAAAAGAGTAAATTACAATACATATATCAATGCAAAAGTTTCACTGAATGAGTGGCAAAAATACTACTGATTGTTACAATTTGCTAGTATTGGCATCCAAATAATTTCTCCAAATCTTGAGGTACTACAAAACACTAGCTCAAAGGGTTCGTATTGTTGAGTAGATAAAATATAAGGAAAATATAAAGACTTTTTAAAGAGCTTTTAAGCACCAAAAATAATTTTTAAGGAGTACTTTTTGTGTGTTTCCATGACAAACAAAATTTCATTTCTTTAATAAATTTTCCGCTAAAAATCCTCTCCCCCAAGAATTGATTACAAATATGGAGTGTTATAATAATATATGTAAACAATTTTTCATAAAAATAAAAAATAAATACAATGGTAAACCTCACTATTACGGGTAGTTTACTATTGGCTACTTAAATTGACAAAACGTGGTAGAAGCTAGTATTACATAAGTTCTGGGTTACACCACTCTCTATTGCGACAGGAGAAGATAAAATACGAAGACCTAATTGCGACGTTCATTATTCTTTTAATTATGAAGCTCGTCTGGTCAGTGGTCATTTCTAAGTCCTTCATCAATAATAATAGTAATAATAATGTGGCAAATTGAGCATATCCGCTACAGTTGTGGCTCTTCAACTCATAACAAAACAAGCAAAAGGAAAGACAAACTAAAAGCTAATGTTACAAGCTTAGTTACAAAGGTAGGAAATAAAAATTGAAATTAAAAAGAACAATATACAATTGTCATTTATAGAAGGCTTTTGCTCTAACTGTTAAAAGTTGTCTAACACCACCGCAAAATTGCTATAGCTGGTCTCTGTTAAATAGCACTACGTAGCGCATTAAAAGGTGGAACCATTGATGGTTTTATGCGGAGTTTTTAAGGAGCTTTGACCAAAATGCATGAATATAAGGAGTTTTCAGCACCCTTCAAAACGTAAATCAAATAAGGGTTTTTCAGGAGTTTAAGGAGCAGCTCAGGAGCTTAACTCTTGGCTCCTACACAAAAAGTTAGAAAAAATATAGAACATGCTTAAGGTAACTGAGGCTCAAGCCTATCAATGAAATCACAATAAAATTTTTGAAAATTTCTATTTCAAACAAAACAAAATCCACAAATCTTATCACAATACTAATATCTTTAATGCTGCCATACCTTGCTAAATAAAAAATGAAGCAGAAACCAAACTAGTTAATAAAGAGCAATACCAATACAATGTATTTATCAAATGCTTTTATCAAAGTGCTATTTTGAGCCTGATTATTAGGGCGCTTAGATTTTGACCTTATTTTTCAAAATTTTTGACCTAAAAGTTTGAAATTTTGACACAATTGTGACTTTTACATATTCTCAAGTCAAAGCCTTCAGGGTGGGGTTGTGTCAACACTCATTTACTTTGACCAAACTTGACTTTTACACTTTTTGATTGCCCTACTTATTTTAACTTAGACCTAAATATGCATATAGGTGAAGGAGAAAAGGATACAGGGGTCATGTACCCCCACTTTGCAACACAGAGAGTTACTTCACTTATCAGAGTGCCAGGGGCAGATCCAGAGCTTGACTTTGGGGGGCCTTAATTGTCTTTTTCATGTAAGAAGTTTCTAAGCACAATTCTCTGCGATAGGAAACATTGACATTTACAGAGACCATGGCCCTCTGCCCCACACCCTCCACTGGATCTTCCCCTATGGGGTGCTTCTGAATGATATGCCTTTCATATTTTGAATGAATAGAAATGAAAAGGCAGTAGATGAAAGCAAATAATACCTTTGGAATTTTTCCATTTGGAAGCAAAACCTTCTTGAGATCACCAGAAAAACTAGAAACTGAGTCAGCAATTTTGCCAACTACAAGACAATAATAAAAACCTGGCATTTCCCTTGGCAAAAAGTTAAAAAAAAAGGGACAGCAGTGATCACATTTCAGAGTTTGATGATCTCATAGAGGTAACAGCAAACTTCTCTTCTTGATTCTCGAAGATAATTGTGAATGCTTGCCCAAATTAGCTGAGATAAATTGCAATGTTTGACAAGCAAGCCTTGGATTGATTCAATTATCTTAAGGGCAGATTTACATGGGAATGAGTTGAATGTGAGCAAAATGCAATCAATTATTTAAAAGTCTACAAATCATCTTCAGCTCAGTTATCTGAGTTTTCTAAAAAGATTTCAGCAACTTAATGAAGTCAATAATCATTGAAAAGGATTGCCACAAAGGCAATGAAGATACTAAAGGCTATAAGTAGTAATGTACAAAACCAATAAAGTTAATCTTCACCATGGCTAGACTAGAGAAACCTTTTAAAATTTATTTAATTCAAAAAAGAAGATCCAGTTTAATCTTGTTACTGAGTTTTTCATTAGCTATGTATATTCATGGCAGGTTGACAGAAATGATCGCAAAAGAAATATCTACTCAGAAAGTTTGAATGCAAATCAACAAGTCAGATATCAGTCAAGACAGTTTTATCATTACAAGCAAAGATGCTAATGAGGAGGAATGAACACAATTCTTTATGTATTGTCAGATGCACTGAAAAGTGTGAGACAGTCTACTTAAGCATCTGTTTAAGCAACTAACAAAACAATGGGAGCAGTACTTTATAATTAATGAACTACCCACAAGAAAAACATCCCTTACTTCAATTTTTTAAATAGCATCAGAATATTTGTTAAGTTACAGCTGGATAAAAGTCTAGTACTTTGGGTTGGAGGCAGATGAGGTTGGAATCATAAGACATAACATCATTGAATAAAATTCTATTGTGTGATAACATACAGGAGGTCATTAATTAAATCAAAAAAGGAGTGTCTGGTTGGATGATATAACATTTCAGCTAAAACCCAATGTCTTAAAACTTATACATATCTTAAGTATTTAGAACAATGTTTTCAAACAAAGCACTTCCTAGAATATACTGGAATCACTGTTAAACTTTAAGATATCTCCAAATTATACAAGGCTATCTATCCTTTGGGTGCTGTGTTGTCAAAGCATATTGTGTTATACCAACCAAGCTCAAGGGCAAATGCCCAGCCTACCAAGCCATGAAATATATTGCAAAATTCTAAGCATACCTTCCAATACTATAAATTTCTATGAGCAGAAGCATGTATAGATACTGATCGCTAAATACCTGTGTCTTTATCAAGCTTAATGCCATTTTTAGCCAATTTAACTGATGGTTCAACAAGACTTGACCATGACAATCTAAAAGCCAAAGATTAAGAGATGCTCATAATCTACTGCAAATACAGGCCTAAAACTTCCTGATGCTGGAGAAAAGTCAAGCTATATGAAATGACAATTTTCAGAACTCTGCCAATTACCATAAATCCTTGAATGAACCCCCCTCCCTTCAAATATGTCCCCACCTAGAAACCTATTTTTGCAAATAAGTGCCCCCCTCAAATAAGTCCCCATGGGGCCTTATTCAAGGGAAGAATAATTGCAGAATACTAGCTACACAGCATTACTTCCTTTCACTGGAGACAAAAAAGCAGAAGGAAATGTGACTTTTGTGACGATACTGAAAAAGTCATTATTGACTATTAAATTTCATTTGTAAAATAGCCTTTTAATGATGTTTAAGTTTATTGGATTTATTTTTTAGCTTAGTGGATCTATTTTTGCAAATAAGTTCATCTTTGATTCAGCGTATAAAACCATAGCAGCACATTGACTTGAGCCACATTCACACAGTTCATTGGCCCATCTCCAGCAGCTGTGTCATTGCTGAACCAATGCTGTAATAGGTTTGGGTCATCCATGGCTCGTCGTATGAACTAGCTCTTAGTCCAGTAGATTTATTTCTTAGTTTAGTGGGTCTGTTTTTGCAAATAAACCCGTGGGGGCTTATCTGAGGATTTATGGTAGTTTCATGTGAATGCATAGTCCAAAATCTTTATAAGAAGTGTGACTTCTTGTACTATTTACTGATCAGGTATAGACAATGTAACCTCAGCTTCTAAACAAATAGATTGATGAAGTGAGATAAAAGATAAAAACAGCAAACATGATGATGGTTTGGAAGGATAGAGAAATGAATTGCATACTTACTTCCCATATTTCTTGTGAGCTAAAGCTAATCCTTTCAAGAATCCAGGTATAGCAACAGAAAGTCCACCCTAGTAAATGAAATATTATCTTCCAATCAGAAACTCATATATTTAATGATGTGTGTAATTTAGAACAAATTTTCAAGTATTGCCTAGAAATTGCATTAACTAAACTGAACCATGTCACATAAAGTTCAAAATCAACTAAGAGAACAGCTTTGCAGCCCCTTCACAAGTAAATCTTTGCCCACATGCAAACTGCTAGACATACCTTCTCAGCCTTTGATTTGTCTTTTTCAAACATATCTTTTGATGCAGAGAGTGGCGCAGAAAACTGGAAATCAATTGTAACATCTTTTCCTTTTGGAGTATGTAGCAACATATAACCACCACTGCAAAGAAAAACTTATCATGTAATTTAGGTATCTAAACTAGGGCAGCCTTTTTGATTTATTATCTGAAACACATTTCCTATCTTTTTATATGCTACTCAATTCACCTTTTCACCCAATATTCTTTACTTCACACTCTGCTATTCTATTCATAGTCATTCATAAACCCATTCACAACTTCATATACTCAACCATTTACTCATTCTTCCATGCACCTATTTGTCATTCATAATGATGCATACCTATTTATTCATTCATTCATTCATTCATTCATTCATTCAATCATTCATTCATTATTCATAACCTTATATACTCCATCATGCATTCATCTATCCATTCATTCATTTATTCATCCATTCATACAAACATTTATCTCTCACTATTAATCTGTTCATCCAATCATTTATCTATCTAATCACATACCAATTTATCACTCACTCACTAACATATTCAATCACTCATTCGTTTAGACTAACATAACTCAACTGAC
>OLMO02000277.1:1082391-1096627 GCA_900291935.2 Cassiopea xamachana
TTCATACATTTAACTAATGAAGTAATGTATCAATAATATATTACTTTATTAGTTAAATTCATGAAATCAAAGGAAATTTACAAATTCCTTAAAGTTCATTTCTTTTCAAAGCTTCATAGATATACAATACTATTTAAATTTCATTTCATAAATTTAACTAATGAAGTAATATATTAATGATACATTATTTTAAATAATTGTATTCAGTATTATTCAAACTTTCTGATATGAAGCTTCAAATAAAACTTCTACATTGAATGAGTCCTCTTGAGTCCAGAATGGTGGTTGAAATAGTTGGAGTGGTTGAAAATTTTCTGAAAACCCAATAAACAAGGGAGGGCTAGAATAAGTGAAGTGGGTGAAAAATTTCTCTTATCATCAGGAACTATGGAGCTTTTGTCTTCTTTTTCTCTTTATGTAAGGACATGGGGTAGTCATAATCTTATTCTCCCTATGGCATCGTCTTTGTAGTATTGTTAAGTAGTTTAAAGTTTTTTAGTGCGTAATGTGTAATTTTTGCTGCTTTTTCATATATAAAAAACAGTTATGGAAGGGTTCTACACAATGTTTCAACTGTATACAAAGAAAAAGCTGTAATTCTCACAGTACATAATACTTGATAGAATTACACATTCAAAAATAATAAATGGGGGTTTTGAAATAAGGATATTACAGGTGGATTCTTTCAAATAATTAAAAAGCAGGGAGAAGATGTGTATTTCAGACTTAAGGCATCATAGATGATGGATATATGTTTTGTATATTGCCAAATTACTGCGTTACTTAGAGAGTACATGGCTCTGGGTTTGATTGTGTGTGAAATTCAACAATGCACTTGCTATCTGTTTGGCTTATAAATGTAATATTTGGCTTTTTGGCATGGGTCTTTTATCTGGCAAATTGCTTTAAAAATAAAGTGTTAATATTTATTGATAGTATTCCAGCAAAGGATACGAAACAAAAGCATTTTCCAAAAACACAAAATCAAAGATTCAATTGAAAAATGCTACATCTATGCTTCTAAATATAGTAGATATTTAGCCTAGCATTGGACGTCAACAATCCTCAACAAAATTAATTCAACAATCGTCAACAGGACAGCTAAACCTTGCGTCAGGTGTTAGTCATTAACTTAAATAAAGTCAGTTCAAAGTCTCATTGGCTTACGCTCAAAGTACAACTGAATAAAATACGTACTTCGACATTCGAGAGTTGTGCCTGTAGCTAGGTTTCAAAATGAAATATCATAAAGAAATATCAGATCCGTTGACAAAAAAATAACAATTTCGTTCGTAGAAAAATTACCGATTGTATTTGACCATCAAATCGTCGGTATTTATTTTTCTCTTCGGATTCAAGCTTCATTTCCAACAATCAAATGCCAGCTGGATACTTCTTGTATGGTTAACTTCTTCGACTTGAAAATCTATTCCTCATACATTGAGAAACTGGTAGTAGACGATCAAACAAGAAACAGGCAAAGATCAGTTATCAATTAGGACCGGGTTCTCTCAAAGCGTCTTGATTGCTCAGTAATGTGCAGTGCACCTGCACAGAGATCTTAGTTGTTTGGACTAATCTTCAACTTCGCTATTTTTGTCACACCAAAGAAAAGAACTGAACGCTGAAGTCAATCACACGAAGTTCATCGAATGTTGAAAGGCGAATGGGACAGGTGACTTTCCCCTTCAGCATTAACTTGTAGCTGCGGAGTAGCTTGCCTCTATTACGATTTATGTAAACACAGAAAACAGTATAAAAATAGCTGACTTTTTGCTCTGCACTTTAATGACGATGTCACAAAAACGATAACTGCGAATTAACAGATGATTGGTTAGCGAAAATCGCTAGGTTTGCAAGTACATATAATATGAATAGAAGGAAACCGTTCATTACCACAGCACAAAAAAGCGGCAACATTCTTTTCACATACTGAAAGGGTTTGTCGTCCGACACTCAATGAAAACGTCGGATAGTGACCTAATCCGATCAAGCAATATTTTGTGACATTTCGGTTCCATTCATCCCAAATATTGAGTATAGAATCAGTCACCTATGACGATAGTCACATATTAATCTATAAAATCGATATTTTGGGGGTGAATTTTATACATAAAGAGTACGTCCTGACAGGGAACAGTGAAATAATGCTCATGTTTCTTTTGATACCATTGTGTTAACTTGAGACTTTATAACGTTAAAAAAATTGAAGTCCTTGCGGCATAAACAAATCTTAAAATGCTTTACTTGTGATTTTTGCAAAGTGTACATCAAGTTGATTGATATGTAAAAATAGAGAGAAAACGGATCTCTGCCCCTATATGGAAGAATGCTTCCACATTCCATATAGTGTAATGTAGTCCTGCTCAGTAGAAAAGGACAGCAGATCTCCCAAGAAGCGGGCAGGAGTGGCAAAAGTGTCAAGGTTACGCGACCCACATGCAAGGATCAGCGGCGATTTCCTGAGCTTGATACCAAGATTCATTACTTATAAACGTCTCGGCTGCTCTGGGTTTCAAGTTAGGATCTAGTCCTACGAACCCATCCAACGCAAAACTTTCCTGTAAAGCTATTTCTACCATAATTTTAAAAGACCTACGCGATTAGCTCCAGCTGCCAGTGCTGTGCCGAGACACCTTCTGTTGGGGGGGGGGGGGCTTTTGACCAACTGACCAACTATTGTTAATAAAAAGAAAAGAAAGGCCGCAGAAAATACTGTGGCCAATTCTCTAGTAGCATGGCTGCCTTTTGATCAACTTTCTTGCAAATTTGAAAATATTGGTGGGCGCAACGCCCCCACGCCCCCCAGTCGACACATCCCAGCCAGCTGCAGTGAATCGGAATGGGCTGGATTTGCAACGTCATCAGCAAATGTTTGGTAGAACCATATATATTGCTCACCCACCGTAAGCTACATTAAGAAAGTAGCTCAATTCTTCTATTTTTCTTGCAAGTTAAGGTTTTATTGTAAATTTGCAAGTCTTTTGTTTTTAGTGCATTGAATTGCATTGAAGGGCCATCCTCCCAATAGTTTAATAAATATATTTTTTTTAAATTGGGGCTTCGGTTGCTATGTAGGAACGAAATCACAGGGATAACTTCTTCCTTATTAACACGGGTTGGAATCCAAACATAGAAGCACTGCTTGATGAAAAAGTCTATTCCATGAAGTAAATTGTAAACAAATGCTGATGAAGAACTGTAGGTGCTCTGACAGAGCTTTGCAGTCAATGTTGAGCTTGTAATTACGTCTATGAATATCTGAGAATTTCAATCATTTATTCGGTTTTTTCAGCTTTTCTATTGACAATCAAAGTAAAGGTAGTCCCGTATACTTTCGTACGTAGGGGAGTGCCTGCTAGAGAGGACACTTATCCTGAGCCATCGGCATGTGAGGTAGGGTGGCCAGTTCCTTTCCTCGCCGCCTTTATCTCCCCAGTGTTGCCACCAGGTACCCATTTGCTGCTGGGTGAACAGTAAGCAAGCGTTTAGTCAGGGCATCGAGTCGGACTCGAACCGTAGACCTTCCGCATGTGAGGCATGCGCTCTAACGACTATGCTACCTCGCTCATTTTTGACAATTACAGTTAGAGAAATTTCTCGTCCTGCCAAGTAGGAGAAGCAGGACTCTTAGCTTCGCCGGTGAATACCAAGCTTCCTGTGTTATAAATTTTATTTGCAAAATGACACACTCTTTCTTCGGAGATTATCAATTTACTAATAAAAGAATATTCATCAAAAATTGTAAATATGTATCCATTTATAAGTATGTGCAAGTTGCAGTTTCTTATGTCACACCAAATACACTGCTTTGTTATATAAAAATTATTCATAAGACTACGAGTCTTAAATTTGGTGGAAAATTAAGAAAAAATTAAGAACAAGGCTGAGACTGGAGCCTCGTCGTAAAATGTATTTTTGGAAAACGATGCAGTAGCTTTCCATCAACAAATGGACAAGAAATTTTCCTTACTTGTTAACCCGAGGAGAATTGCCAGCCTTGACATTTTCTGTCTTCCATGCTCGCAAATTAGCTGCTCTTAGCGAAACTAGGTATTGCACTATAATTGTTTGTAAACTTTTTCAGTAAAATACATTAATATTCAAGATAGACCATCTGGTTGTAACATTTCGCTCTCAATCGATCAAAACATCCAATGTTGTTTTGTATGTTGTCTTTCTGTGTATTTCTAAATGGCCTACATACTAATAATTTAAGAACAAATTAAGAATAATTTGGGAAATTTTAAGAGCAGCCAGTCTGAACCTCAATTTTACTGGTTAAGAAGAGTGCACATAGCAAGTTAAAGCAACACGAAGATTTTCATGTGGTACCTGCCTATTTTACTCAAGATTTCAACCGACGTCTGTACAACTACAGCTTGCGCATCCATGAACAATTTCATATTTCGTTGAAAAAGTTAATTAAGTGGCAAAAGAATAACTTTTTTAGAATAACGTCAGAGAAAGGCAAAGAAAATGAGTACAGGAAGTATAAGAAATAATTGCAAACATGAACGAAAGCTAAAGTATATCATCTTAAAATATTTCAAGCTCTTTCTAAGCGGTAATTGATTAATCATTGAATTACTCTTAATCAGCATAAGTCCCAAAGTTTTGTCTTGAGCTTACAAATATCCACCAAACCAATATTGCGTTGTTGCATTCGGCCCAGATGTGCATCTAAACTTTGGATTGGTGATTCCCTGGTAGCCAAAGTTGTCCTCGCTTGAAACTGCACCAAGGCGCCCACGATACTGGCATTTCGCGAGAGAGCTGTCGGTATGAAGTAAGTATGAATTTTTCGACTGCCAAAAGGGAACAGTTGTATAATAGCCAATATTGCCACGTATATTGATATACTCAACCTTTTGGCACGTTCCAGCTCCAAGGAAAGTAGAAATATCAAATTCCTTGAACTTTCCTCGAACGTAATCTTTGTAGTCAACGCCGAAATGTTCAAAGCTACAAGTGGAACGCCAATGAGTGGACTGGAGCTTAAGTGCAGCCATCTTTGTTTTGGGAAGTCGGTAGATGGTCCAGTTTGGAGTTTTATCATTCACCGGAGCATCCTCTGGTAAAGCTTTTGTGTAGAAAGCAGGAACATTATTATTTTCCATTGCCCATGACATCACAAGTGTCCAAGCTGAACCAGGCTCTGAAGTAAAATCACAATAAACAGTTAAGGTTTCGCCATTTTTGAAAGCAATTGAGTAATAACCATTCTTCTCGACTCCATCTTTCAAGTAACTCAAACAAGATGTTGGTATTGATATGGTTGGTTTGCAGATTGCAAATGGGACCACAAAGATTGCATATACATTGATGAGTATAACTGTCAATGACTGCATTGTTGTTAACCACGAATTCCCTACTTTTTGGCTCCGAGAGACGTTCTGCCCTCTATTCTACTTGCACTTTACCAACTAGGATGTAAATGACGCGTATATATGACATTGGTGTTGATGCGGCATTCAGGTCGATACTAGTGAGCGAAATAACTCCGACCAAAATTGAGAAATCGGTCATACGGTCGGTGCTTTCCAGGGACGAATACATTTTCGGTTTTAGCTTACAAAAGCAATTGCGGGGAGTAACGGTGTGTTCGTTCACGAATGATGTGAATCGTTCATTCGTTCGTTCACGAACGACATTGATGGCAGTAGCAACAAGCTGTTCCTTATTTCTATTAGAAACCTTCATGCCTCTGTTTTGTTATATTACTTGGTCATTAAATTTTAACTAGTGCATTTTGTCAGAGTGAGTTCAAACCTTCACATGAGCAACAAGCAGGGGTGTAGAGCTGGGGGCTCAAGGGGTTCAGTCCCCATAGTTATTTTTTTCTTCTTTTGGGCGGCTAGAGCCTCCCTAGTTATTCCAAGCAAACACTGATTCAGAGCAACAAATGAGAAGGCTTTGAGATTTTCGTTCATGTTCCTAGAATAATCAATACCACCATGACACTTTTTCTAAAGAGAAATTCTTCCAACGGCTTCCTTTATGTTGAACTTCGTCATAACATTAAACCATCTTTTCAACTTTCTTCAGGAGTGGAAATTGTGTGAAACCCCCTTTCCCCAACAGATACAACCGCTCAATTTGCAGGGCAATTGAATCTTTTTGCAGGGTGATACTACCCCGCCACATCGGAATTTCAGTGCAAATTCTGGCGTAGACTATCCTTCTTTGGGGGCACTAGCGTGAGATCTTGTTTCTTGCCTTGGACTATACGACAGTAAAAGCATGAATCATCGTAACTTCTTTGTATTTCGTTTTCAAGTTAAAGGATTAATCTTTGCTCTGGGAACAGATATCAATTGTGATAGCAGTCTTCATACCATGCTTCAAAAGGGCGTTTTCTGACGTTCTAGAGGGCATAGCTCTGACAAAACTTTGTCAGATGCTTCAGATAAAACTATGCCCCAGACCCCATCCTTGACCCCTCCACTTCTACATTACTCCTGTGTTGTGAAATGCCATAGGGGGTTTGTGTGCCTCCATTTTCAATGGCACTAGGAGCTTCTGGCAAATCGGTTAATTTATCTCCACCGTGAATTACACTTGGCACAAACAGAAGTAGGTACAAAATTTTTCATAGTTGACAAAGACGACATTTTATCTACCATTTGCTATTGCTGGAATGGTATTCTTTGCAATCTCTTATCAAAGTATAGATGCAACTATCGCAGGGCAATATCCAACGTCTAATTGAAAGTATAGATGTTACGCCCCTGACCTTCGTTTATGTAAGTTTCACACTGGGGAGCTAGCCTCTGTTTAGGTTAAATGATAATGCCAATTGTCAAGCAGCCTCGTTTTGGAATACAAACATAGCCTCGCTTTGAAATACATGAATTCATGCATGAGCCTTCCCTTATTAATTAATTTAGCTCTACAGCACTTGCAACACGGTAGGCCGAAGATCAGTATCACCCGCACTTTACATATCCACAGAAAACAAAATACTAGAGCAATACCATTGTTGTATCTTTGAATTAAAAGCTATATCGGCATAAATCTCCTTACCAGCGACTATATGTTGTCCAATTTTATCCTCACACGGGGCACCAGATGTTATATTTAGGGAGATGCTTGGGTCTTGGCTCTACTTAATTTCTATCCCTAAATTGTAATATAGAGGAGAGCGTGAGTTCTCTTGTAGTGATATCAAAAATCTCTAAAAAGGCTGTTTAAAACTTACAAATTTTTCTCTTCAACATGGCAACTATCGTCAGGGTGACTTTCATCTACTTCAGCTACTTCTACTTCTTCGACGACAACTAACTTTACGATAAAACTAAGCTACTTTATAATACTCAATTCAAAAGATGGTGCACTATAAAAAATATCCAATAGTAACGTAAAGTCCATAAATTGCCCAATAGACATTGTTTTAGTTCTCTTTGCACAATCATCGTGCAATGTTCCTTATTCAGTTCTGCTGATGACGTATTCTGTTGATGTGGAGGAGCCATGCTATACAACACCATTATATAGTATATATCTCTATGCTACCAAGCTAATTGTACTGTACTATGCATATTTCAATATAATAGGCCTTTACTGCCTGTATTCGCAGTTCTTCAGTCCTGGAGGTACCTCAGAAAGCTACTTTTTCAGAAGATTCAATGGCCTCCAAAGCTAACAACCCCAATGCCTAAAATTACAGGCACATTTTGTTAAAGATACGAGATTGCATTGGACTTTGCGAAACATAAATATACATCAACTTTGACTTTCGCATACTCACAGTTTGAAGGACACTTGATTTTAATGCTGCTGTTTTCCATGCTTTGCGAGCAACTGTCTGGCGATGATACGAATAGACAGTTTACTTTTGTGACCTTTCATACATAATTGTGGCTTTTCGCCTTCCCCACGCCTCCCCAGTCAGTATATCGCTGCTGTCTGATCTAATGTTCATTTATCAGTGCAGTAAACTCTTTTTGTACGAATAACGGTTATAAGGATTATTATTATAGAATTTTGAGGCTCAAAATCGCTGAAATTTAAGGTTAAGAATAATGTGAGGCTCAAGCTTCATCAAGACATAAGTCATAAGACATAAGTCATAAGACGTAAGACATAAGACAAAAAACTCTTAAGACATAAGAGTTTTTTACCCTAGTTATAGTACTACTTTCAGATGTACTTTTGCATTATCGATAAAAAATATAAACTCTTGTTTAGTTTTATGGTGTAGGACAACATCAACAAAGATTGGAATTTATTCCTTAAGCGTTTAGATGAAGTTACACCCTTGATATTTAGGAATAATCTAAGAATAATTCTAGGCTCAAAATCAGAAAAAGTTAAAAATATTCTTATAAAAAGGAAAGTTTATTGATAAAGTGTAAATTTTTCTTCGAAGCAAATAACAGAACTATTCTTTTCCCCAAACTTAACTACACGTAAAATTGTTAGATAATAACAGATGTAAAACTGGTAGAGGGCAGCCAACATAAGATTTTGAACATAGATAAATCGAATTTTAAACACATATACACTTATCAACTTTCTTAGGTCTAAAAAATCCACTACTAAAAGTTCCTTAACTAGTGTCCTAATTTCTTGACAGAAACTCAACTTATTATTTGAAAGTCGAACACTTCTGGATGGATTTAAACGCTCACCGTCACGAAAAATGTCCAAGAAGATCAATATCGCAAGTTGCAATCTTTTCCAAACAAAAATCATATGAAACGAGTCAATGTACTCTTTTAAAGACAAATTGACATTGTACAGTTTCTTAATCTTCTTGGGCGAAGTACTAGAGTTTCTTAATTTTTTGACCAGCCTCGTACTCGTTTCTTATAAGCCAGTTTCTTATAAAAGAGGTGTACTTGAATGTGGAAGAGCAAGCAGGGGTGATATCTAGGGAGGCTTAGCCCCCCTAAGAATTCTTGCGTTGGCCTTGCTTTTCAAAGTGTATTGATCTTGCTTCTAAAGTGTTTTGTATTGCTATGATTAATCATTCACTGTTATATTGTAATTGAGACATTTCTAATTGTTTATTATACTCTATAAGTACTAAACTAAAGTATCATATCTGCATCTTTGAGAAAATGGGCATAGTTGCAGCTAGGTCACACCCAAAATATAGGCGTGGTTGCTCCTAGAGCCCCCTTGTTAAAATTGTTAGAAATCACCACTGAGGGCAAGGAAGGCAAAACAGGGACATCGAATTAGGCAGTGTATCATAAACTAAGTCGTTGAATACACTCCCTAAGTTGATGTCCCTGTTTTGCTTACATTGCTATCATCCATAGAAGTGAATTCAGCTTGAAGTGGGCTTCAAAATACCAAACTGTCGTAGAAATGAATCGGTAAGTCAAAGCAATGTTTTCCGAAAACCGAGATCGCAGTTTTCGTCATGTGTTATTTCGCTTATTGGTATCGATCCTCTACCCGGTATTCACCACAACTGGAATGAATTCTTCCGAAATACTAAGGATAGACCAGGAAGCTAATGATATTATTGCTTCCTGTTCTGCCTAGGAGTTATCCGTAAAGGCCATAAAGCCCTGTTAACGGGCGCCGACCACATGGGGGCTTGAGCCACCCTTAGTCAGTGCTACGGGGGGGACTGAGTCCCTCTGAAAACTTGGTAGATAGAACAGTTTTTGGCTGTCCATATCACAGAAGCCCAAGAACTGACGTGATAATGATGCTACATTGACACTTCTATCCGTAGGCGGACTTACTGGGGGTGCAGCACCCCTCAATAATTTTGCTCCATTGGGAAATTCTGCAATATCTCGTACCATTTGGTAATTGAAACAGACATGAAAATCTAAGATAGGGTTTAATGTACCGAACCACCCAAGTCGAAGAATTCCGATTAGGACATGCATTCCTTCTCTGACTAGAGATTAATTAATCAAAAGCATACTGTTTGTCCTACTTTCCAAAAGACGTTCCCGCCATTCTAGAGGGAGAAAACTGAAATGAAAAGTTTTTGCTCACTCCTCTCGCTTGTTTATAACCTGCTTCTTCTCGTTAAATAGAGCCTTTCTTTTATAGCATATAAAATTTGCAATTTTGCACGAATTTAAAGGAAAATTAGTTTTGCCCACAGTTAAAAATGTCCATGCTTTGTACTGTTACATGACTTGCTGTTGGCCAGCCCTGACTACCACTCGGTAAACTTCAAGATTTTTACTGCCTACACCCCCAAATTATCATATCTTAAGTCCATCCCTGCTTCTGTTGTACAACTATATATTTGTTCTGTTTGTTGGGGTAGCTCTTTTTCTGCTATCTACACTTAAATATAATTGTTTATTGGATAACTGATTTGTTAACAGACAGAAAAGAGCCAATCCCTTTAACAATATGTTATATAACATATCGCTACAAAATGTATTAATGGTAGGGAATTTTCAAAATTTTCCACTTTGAGCCCCCCTGGGAAAAATCAAAAATTGGTACACAAAATATTTTGGGAGTGTTTTAGATGCGATAAGGAAGGAGAAACGATAAGTCGAGCGTGGCAGCAATGACCTCATCTGCATATAGGAATACACTGCGCTAATCTAACTGCAAAACAACATCATTCATTAGTAAACTGACTAAGAATGGGCCTAACACTGAGCCTTGAAGTACTACACAAACAATTTTGATTCAGCATCTGATATTATTCTGTCACTTTCAACAAATTGTTTTCTGAATAAGTAGCCTTCAAGCCATGTGAGTTGTCTTCCAATTATACCAAAAGCTGGCATCTTTGATAGGATGGATATTCACCACAACAAGAATCGATTCATCTGAAAGACGAGGGCCGCCGTCACACAATACTATCTTGTGCTAACCGTATACTTTAATCCACAAAGGTCATTATATTAGGTACACATGAGAGATTTTAGCGCCTAGTTTATACCTCAAGCCACTGCCGTGCCATTCTTTCCACGTTCTGCTGATGCTGTGCCATTCCATGGATTTGTAAATGCCATTCCCCTGCCGTGCCAGCGAATGAATTTTGCATTTTGGTGAATTTCTCTTATTCAGTTAGGCAACCTATAAAAGACTCTTTCCATACTCACTCCAAGCATCTCCAAGCAAGGAGTTCTCACTTTTAAACTTCCCCTACTTTCCTGTGGCTACATTGTTCCTGTAAGAATGCCGTAAATCTTAAAATTGACCACCCCTCCCCCAATCGACTAAGCTTCTTTCGAATACCCCTACTCTTGATATATGACTAAAAAGTTACGGCTCCTTTGGTGATTTATAGAGCTACCAAAAAATAGCATTCAATAAGCAGTAAGTTGCATACAAGTGATTTGTCACTGCCTAATAAATATATTCATTAAAAACACCCTATCTTCATCCCATGACCTTAGAAACACTGACTCTGATTTACAGATACCAAAGAAAAACCTTTGGACAATAACTCAAGCACTAAATCATGAAATTGATGTCTTTCAAAGAATCCTGCTAAGAAAGATCATGAAAATCAAATGGCAAGATCATATATCAAATGAAAACTTATATACTATGACAAATCAACATCCATGGAGTAAAGCTATTAAAAAGAGAAGATTTAGCTGGTTTGGACATCTTGCTAGACTTCCAGTAGAAACACCAGTCAGAAAAGCTTTAACAGAATTCAGAAGACCAGTTAGAAAACCTAAAGGAAAGCAAAAAACTACCTGGTATCAAATGATGAAAAAAGAATTGCATGCCATAGAAGTAGATATAGATGTAGAAGTAGAAAATCTCGGTGGTGGTGGTGGTGGTGGTGGTGGTGGTGGTAATATCACACAATATACTCAAAATCGAGTTACCTTGAAAACATTAATGAGTCGCGCAATGTCTTTTTAGACGGAAAAGCGTGCCAGAAGAAGAAGAAGAAAGAAAAAACACATGGACAGAAATGTTTCTGGTATAGGAGTGCTAAAGTTTGGAATAGTTTACCGAGGCATGCAAAACAGACTCCCTCTATAAGACGTTTTAAATTTTATGCAATAATTAATTAATTTAATACTTGAGTTTTTCTTTTTCCTAGTTTGTATGTTCTTAAAACGAAATTTTATTAATTCTTGTTTTCATGGTGTTTTATTGCTAAGTTTCATTTTTGATCATGTTCTTAACACCCTTCTAGGTTCACTCTACTTGTTTTAAATACTGTATGTTTATTTTACCATTGATGATCTTATCAATCAGGAAATTAAAACTATAATAAGTTGGCACCTCAATATTTGATCGACCTCTTTACAAGAAAATACCAACGACTGCACCATGGTTTTCCACGAATCATCTGCTCTTAGTTGGGCAAATACAGTCTTCTCACGACTTAGCCATGTGATTCATGGTTCTATCAGACATTCTTATAAAATAAGAGTTTAGGAATCCTGAATAAAAAAATATAATCTAGGTATAAAATTCTCACGGCTTGAGGCCTAAGCCCCAATATTTTTCGTACAGAAGAAGGTCGCAATGATTCTATCCAACACAGTACGAATGCTGGGGATATCACGTCTCACAGTCCCTCCCTCCCAACTACTTCTTTTGGGAATCAGCCTCTCTCCTTAGTAATTTCAATTAGCATGGATAAAGGAGTTATCCACCAAAGCTGCTGTTTTCTACCCAGAAAAGGTGTGTCTCTATTCAAAAGGCGTTTTCCCTAAGATTTAAAGGGTGAGACGCGCCCCTCAAGGGGGATGCAATGCAGTGCCAGAGGGGACTTGTATGATCCTGAGGAACAGGTAAATATATAAAGTCTTTATAGACAATCGTCTTTTTTATAACGAGTGAGGGGTGTGAAATATTTTCTTTTTCCAAAGGGGGGCCTTTCAAAATATGATTTAGATGCACTGGTCTAAGGTGACGCTGCATCATTTATTACTTTGCTTCTGAGAAGGAGCTATAGCACAACAATCAACAACAAGCAACAGTTGTCAGTAAATGGCGGGTGAGATTAGCTGCGAAGTTAGTGAAGAGCTCTGTTTTGCGATGTCTCTTACGTTATTTCAACATATCAATGTTGCTTTACTGACCTTTACTTTCAGAGAGATATTGTGCTACGGTGTTACAGCGTCCCTATAAAATTATGGTAAGATTTAAACTGTATAGCTAGCTGTCTAGCTCTAGTGTTTGTCGAAGCAAACTCTTTACAAAACCGGATTGCAGAGTCCTTCACATTTATCTGAGATTTTGAGTGTGCGCAACAAAACTGTAAGGCATCAGGTGTGCACTTGAAAATTGTGCAATTCAAGTGTGCAATTTGAGAAATGGAAACTCTGACTGTGCATTTATTCAACTTTCTGATCTGGATGTTGTGCCAAACGAGCTTCAATTTAGATACAAAGTTAATGCTCAACATTGTAAGTTGAGAATTTCTTGTGCCAGTTATCAAATATATGAATTCCAAGCAGAATCTTCTAAAGTACCCATTTTGCCTCACCTATTCTACACTTCACCACACCTTTTTTGAAGGTGTGCATGTGGCTTTTGCAATAAACAGGTAAGGCAGTTTTGTACCTACTCCATGTCTACCATGTTGGCAATTACTAAACATGGAGTGTGTGTGGGTATAATCGCACCATGTTTGGTCAATTTCATAATGGTAGACATGGAGGAGGTACAGAACTGCATTAGCGCCAGGTGCTCATATCTCATCATTTGCAGTTTGGTTTCCAAAGATATTTAATATGATAATATGTGATAATATTAAAAAATATTTAAGACTGGTGAGCATAAATCTATGATTGATAAAGGATTTTGAAGCATTTCATTTCAGATCATGCCTACATGTGTATACTATGTAAAGTTGTTTGAGAATTTCAGTATAACTATTTGATAGTACATTTGAGGTAAATTTTCATAGAGCTAGAGTCCAGCATTCTTTCAAAGCAGTATGCTTTTGCCTAAGTCAGTAACCCCCAAATCCAGCACTTTCAGTGGAAGATGGCTACTGGCAGTGTTTTGGTGGCTATTTCAGTATGAGCTAGTGCTTGCTTTACCTGAAAATGACAAAATATTCACATAATTGAATGGTCCTTGACAGGATATAGCCCCCACCATTGATGATCAACCACTTACTCTGAACATAATTGAAAGCACTACAAACCCCAGGCCTTAGACTAATAAAGCTTGTGGATCAGATGGTGCCAGGTTGCACAAGAAATATTTAGGCCGCTTGTCACATGAATCACAGTGACAGGACTCAGCACCTTAATGAAAGCATATACTCCACCAAGTTTTCCTGTAAGAGTAAAATTTCTGCATCCCCCTCCCA
>OLMO02000277.1:1127935-1143324 GCA_900291935.2 Cassiopea xamachana
CCTACACATGCAGGCTTTTGCGGCATATTGACTTTGTTTGTTGAAGAATTTGCCTGAAGAGCTGTACCTTGAGTTGAATAGGAAGAATTAACGTTGTTACAGAAAAAGATATAATTTTTTGCTATAAGTTTTTGTATATGTTTGACATGAATTGTAAACTTTATGATTGTGTCTTATCAAGGTAAGACCAAGAAGAGATCAGATCATAAGAAAAAGGCTTCTGGTAAGCTTCCTAAACATGATCAGCCCACACCGAAAGTAAGCCAGATTGAAAAAGCCATGTTACTTTCCACTCAGTCACGAAAAGTTTCTCCACCTGTGAATCGTCATGGTACTTCTACGACTTCTTCTGCTATTGGTTCTCTACAACCGTCAACTGGAAAAAATGATTCTACCAACGGTAGTGATTTTTACTTCTACATTCTTGCATAATATTCCTCCTGTGGATCAAAACTTTAGTGAAGTTTGCTTATAAAGCTAAGTAGCCAGCTTCAAATTCAACTGGAGAACTGCTACTGCCAAATATTCAAACAATAGGAACTTCTTATTCAACATACAATCTTGCAAGAGAACAGCCATCACGTACATGTAAAAACAACAAGTCTAAAATTCATTGTGAGTCGGCCATAGGACAACACCTTATTGCAAATCCATAATGCACCAAAACATATACAGACGACAATTTTCGGGGTCACACTTGGGGCAATTAGACGCATCCTATCACATTAAT
This sequence comes from Cassiopea xamachana, assembly GCA_900291935.2. Classification (NCBI taxonomy): domain Eukaryota; kingdom Metazoa; phylum Cnidaria; class Scyphozoa; order Rhizostomeae; family Cassiopeidae; genus Cassiopea; species Cassiopea xamachana. The sequence continues at coordinate 1,128,666 of OLMO02000277.1, forward strand.
TGCATCTGGATATATATTTCGGTTAACCATTAGGTCAGTATCCGACGTTTTCATACTCTGATGAGTGTCGTACGAAAAAAAAGCTTTTAGTATGTAAAAGANAATGTTGCCGCTTTTCGTACTGTGGTAAACTTTTGTAGTACCAACGGACTATCCCCGTTCTCTCTTATTTTCAAAAATTGTTTGTATTTTAGAGTATGTTCCTGTAAGTAGTTGGCCATAATTAGTTTTATAACTAGTTGAAAAGTCAACTTTAAAGGAATTTACATTTTGATTATAATAATTGTACTTTCTAATGAATAAATTTACAAGGGTATTTCAAATTTTGATTCAAATCTCAGAGAAATTTTGCCTTCAAAAGTGTATACGTCTTTGCTTTGCAGTTACAGAAGTGTCTAGTAATAAGGAGCATACTACCTTCCCGATGGTCACATTGAAAACTAAAAACGTTGGCAAAACAAATCAACTTGGAAGTGAGGTACAGCTTGATAGATTAGCAGAGCATGATGCAAAAGAGCTTGCAGGGTTAAGGATGAATCAGTCGTCAGTAAAGGATGATTCGCTCAAGGGTTCAGTTGATGTTTCTGAGCCTAATTCAGCACTTGAATCGATTTTTGATGATCAGAACGCAAAAGCAGAGTCAAACGAAGATGATAATTTGAGAAGAAATAATGTTCTTCGTGAAGACCTGGAAAAAGCGGGACTTTTATCGGGAAGTCTATCCAACAAAGAAGCTGTAATAAACCCAGATGCACTCAAAGACAATCATGAGATTCCACTCGGTGAAATCGGAAATGATGATTTATCAGATACCCCCATGCAGCACCCTATACAGCCCCCTTCAAAGACATACTTTGAAAACGGATACGAAGCCTCTGATGTTGACATGCTCCAGTCCCAAATTCCATATGATTCTGAAGACAATGATTATGGTGATGATGAACGGGATTGGATTGTCGATGAACTAGCCAATGCTGGAACAGGCAGTCAGGTACCGCAAGACGATTTCGTTTGGTCAGACACAGACAAAGACTTGATGATCTCCTCTGAAGAGACAAAGTCCCCTACGATGTCTCCTTTGATTGGTTATGCCGCAGCGGGGGCTGTCCCTCTTGATCAGGAGTTAAGCAATAACAACAATGAAAATATTATGATTATGACACCACCGTCTCTTTCTTCTCCTACAACGCCTTATCAATACAGATCTAGCGTTGCACATGGGGTAAATGTGCAGCAGCCAGATTATTTGACGCCAGATTTTGGTACAGACAGTTCGGGAGAATTTCTGAATGAAAATGGGATATCTGGCAACTATGGCGATATTGGCGACAAGATTGACTTTGAGGTTTTGAAAGAAGTAAAGAAAAGCAAAGTTCCAAGGCCAACTGATGCTTCTGAAGGGAAGTCTTTGGAAGCAACTAAAAGTCATACTTCTGGAGGTAAAATTATTTGTCCTTTTAAAGCTTAAATTTAGTTCTTTCCTTGTCTACTGATAAGATGCTGAATTATTTGAAAATTATTTGATGAAGTTCTTATTAGCAGGAGACAATTGTTTTGCTTTTCGAGCAAGGGCATTTCAAGAAACTTACTTTTTCGAAATGCAGTGTTTTGAACAGCATCCTCCCCATTAGCGTAGGACTCTACATTTGTTCTGGAGATAAACGCTATGAAACTAGCGCTGGAATACGGTAGAAGTAGAAGGTATCAAGAATAGATCACTAATTTGATTTTAATGGAGCTTTCTTATCTGTGAAAGTGCCATAAAGAGAATATTTCCAAGTACCACTAATATTTGAAAACGGGAGTTGTCTCTTTCCTAATTCAATCTTGCATTCTTTAAAACATTCATTTCTACTGGCTTTACTTTTTCAGGTGCTAGAAGAACACCGATGATCACTTTACAACCAAATCATCTATCACAAGCAAATCAAACCGCGAGATCATCTAATCATGATTACGCATCACTAAATCAGACAAGTCTAAAAGACGCGAATCAAACTAATTGTGAGTCGATTTTCGTAGATTTAGTGATTCTCTCTTGTAACTGCATGCCTAAAATGAGTTTGAGTAAACTTTTTCTACCCACACAAGCAAAATTTGTTAGTGTCTACATTTTTGATGCAAAAATTTAAATGAATTGAATTCCATTTACTGTAAGCTTTGCCTTGTTCTAATATTCCTGCTTTAGAATTTTGTTTTTGCAAAACTGTGCGATTATTTGTAACTCACTTTGACGTTCTGTTCAACATCTCTTTCCTGGTAGATCTGAATTCGACGCGACAAAACTCTGACACAACAGTACAGACATCTCTAGACGTAAAATTAAGCAGACACGCTAAACCAACAACAACAGCGACAATTAGCCGTCTTAAGGTGGGAAAGGTGGGCTCTTACAATGTTTTGCTACATGCCGGCCCCATTCCTCTCTCACCTAGCAAGACACGTGATCAGATTGTCCCACCATCACAAAAGAATGGAATCGGAATACGTAAGGATATAAACAAAGGACTAACTGAAAATAGTTCGCACAGGAAAATGCGAGTACCAATGGATGCCACCAGCAACGGAAAGTCAAACAATAGTTTGAAATATTATTGGACAAAAGATTCAAAGAATTTTAGCCTGGGTATATATGATAGTCCATATGAAAAAGTTTCCAAGAATTATTCGCGGAAAAAAGCTGAAAATAATAAGACAGATCAGGCTGCATTTGATGATGGGCAGGAAAATGCAAAGATAATTAAGGAAGCGACCAGATTGCTTGTTGTGCAGAATGAAACTCTGAAATCGGGTGTTGACGATAGCAAAACAGAAAGAGCGGCAAAGCACTTGCTGACGATTGGAAGTACGACCCTTAAGATAGCAAAATGCTTCAATGGTAGCAGGATGGAATGTATTAAAGAGAATGAGGAGGAAAAGAATGAGATTCTTCATAAATTCTTCAAGCTTCACTCGGATGATACAAGAGTCAGACTTGCTCATCGTTTAGCTGAAATAGGCCGGGCGGCTATGGTTAAGGGAAAGGAACTACAGGGAAAGAAAGAGGGAAATGAAAGCCGAGGGATGGTGTCAGGGAAAGAACAGATAGTGAGTGGCCAATCAGGTGATGAAACATTGATACCTCGGAAGGAGAATGGTACAGAAAGGAGCATAGATGTAGGAAGGAATAAGACCCAAGATAGGGACAGCGTTGCTTCGCCTACAGACGGGAAGAGTGATGAAAGCTACGCATCGCATTTACAAAGAGCTCTACAAAACATTGTCCCGACCTACCATAAGACTGCATTGTGTAGTCATGGACATAAGCACAGAGATGTAATACCAAGGTATGGATTACACTCAGGTATCATAGTCCTGCATGGTGTTGTTAAGAATTTGGACAGATGCATCAAATATTGCTGTGCCTCTCATACATGTGACCTCGCACTGATTGTAAGAAAGGAATGCTTTACAATCACGTGCAAATCAAAACTCCACTGTCAGTTTGTGCAGAACAGAGGCCATCGCAGAACTGAGGCTGTCCGCATTTACAGGGGGCAGCTTGGTTCCATGGCAATGCTAGACACTGCGTATGATGCTACGAGCAACAGAAAGATGGAGAGAAATGCAAGTTTACATGAAGTAGCTAATGCTCATATCCAAAAGGAAGTAAAAGCAAGATTTCGCCACCAAAAGAGTCATTCAATTAGACGAAACAGTTTGGTAAATATTTCCGTGTCATCATTGAAACAAAAAGTCCCAAATGTAGAAGAAATGGTGCCACCAAAATCAGCCAAAAACATCTCATCGGATGGCACAAGCAAACATTTTGTTACTTCTGGCGTTCATTCAAAACTAGTCACATTAAATAGAACAGAGCACAGAAGCCAAGAGATACTAAACACGACAGTAGCTCATGCCAAAAGGATTTTCAGTGATGAGAATTATAGGGAAAATGCTCGATTCAATTTGAAAAATACAAGTGACTCCACTTTGTATTCAAAAAAGTTGATGGTCAACAAGAATACATCACGTGGACTATCCGGATCAGCTCCAAGGCGCTTTCTTCCTACTCATGTTTCCAGGAATCTTACAAACTCAGTGGGTGTTTCTCAGAAAAACCAGCACAGCAGTACACCTAACCCTCTGTATAACACCTCATTCTTGCTAAAATTTTACGACAGGCGGCTAGATGGTGCTGAAAGCTACAACAAGGTTCTGTTTCCTGAATATAGGAATTCAACTCAAACAAATGTTCTCTTGCATTCTAAAGGAACACATAAACCGTATTCAATGCCACTAAATTTTGAAAATTCTAAAACGGATGACAGAATAAGACACAGAGCAAAGACAAAATCACATTTCAAAAGCACGAGACACAGCAAGAAAAGCAGATTTTTGAAACACGCATTAAACAATACTTTTGTGGGCTCTAGAACAATGATCAATCTGTTCATGAAACCTCATCCAGTATCAAAGCAGGAAGGGTTGAGCAACTTGCTGCATTTTCTCAAAAAAGATGCAGCTGGAAACGAAGAAGGTAATGGTCTCAATAAAAGTACAAGTGAAAGCAGAGTGAGTTCTGTGGATAGGCCGAGAATAGAGATGCTAGGCCCAGATTTGTTAAACATGACAAGGACACCTAAGCACCTCAATAAACACTATTATTTTCATTCATCTAGAGATTACATAAGCAGGAAAGGTTTAATCCTAGAAAAGACACAGACCTTGAATAGACCCTTGAAGCCAGTACAGTTGAAAAGCCAACCATATCTGGCTGTTGCATATAAGGAAGGAAACAGAGTGAATGTTAATGCCATGAGATCAATAAAGAATACAGCAAGCAACGTATCTCTTGAAGCACATAGACAGACTAGAAGGCCATTGATATCTGCAGTTGGAAGTAAAAGAGGCGAGGTATCTGTGTCATCTAGCAGAAGAATGAAACTGAACGGAGAATTGAATAGTAGCAAGGTGATTCCACAGAGCAGCAAGCCAGCTCTTGTTTCCTCACTGCAGTTCCCTGTTCCTTCGTCGGAATTCCCAACTACAGCTAGCAATAGCTCTATGGACAATATGACAAACAGGACTTCAAATTCCAAAGAGAGCATTCAAAGTGGGAAGCATCAGCAATATTCAAAGCATAACCAGACAAAATCTGAGTTGTTTGTTAATGGAAATGTCAATTTTGAGTTACTGGTACCCGGCCCAACTATGTCCAAGACCAAAGCTTACAGAGCAGAGAATTTAAAAGCATCAAAAATGCTTAGTGCAAATAAAACCTCAGAACGCATAGTATATGGAGAGCCAAGATATGCAAAGATCTCACGTCTACATCAAGGCCCGAAGAACTTAATTGTGCTGAAACAACGAGATAGAAGCTCACCAACTTCAGGAATGAGTCCTTTCACAACAGCTGCGCAGAGGTTTAAAGTTCTTGTATATTCACCAGCTCATCTTGTCACAATGAAAAAGACATCGAAGAAAATCTCAGATATTTCTGTCAAAAAGCCTTTTGAGACAGAGACAGATCTATACTCTATCAAGCAAAGTAGTGACATGCCTTTACAAAAAGAGTTTGTAAGCAAGGGTAGGTATGATATGCAAAAAGAGTTATCAGGTAGGGGAAGGAATGCAACACAGAATGTTTCACTGCAGAACAAATCGGCTGTATTTGGGACGCAAGATCGAAAAGAGATAGCTATAGAGCCAATTTTTTTCATTGGGAGAGAATATGGCAGGCAAAACTCTTCTTACATTGCGAAAGCAAAGACGATGGCGAATTTCAGTGCCAATGAAAGATCTACAGGTGATCAACTCAAAACTGTACAAAAGGAAGTTGTTGTGGATAGAGCAGATTATTCAAAACCAATTAATTCAACACAACGGCAAGTCATTGAAGACTTGTCCTCAAGGCCACTTTCTGCTCTTCAGAGCAAAGATGCAAGTAGATCGAGTAAGGCTATAGATAGCAGGAATATAACAGGCAATCTTGATGAAACAGCAAAACAGATACTCGATCCGCTTAAACATCCAAATTCCAATGTTCAGCCTAAGCATGCAAGGCATCGTCCCAAAATCCACAACCCTACCACCAGGAAACAAGAGTTCCTTGATATCCTGCCCTACCGTTCTCAAAGGAGGGAGCCCACTATGCTCCAGATCCATAAAGCAGGGGATGTAAATATGTCCACCGATGAATTGCGTAGTACACAAAACTTGCGAGCTTCCATAAACAATTCAAAAGAATCTGTTGAAGATCCTAGGAAATTGAAAATTCGAAAGAATTATACTGCACACACCCTACAATATCAGCTTGGTACAACGTCAATTCTACAAAATCATACAGTACCGATTCAGCAAAGGAATAAAACATCATTTCAACAGGATGTTGCAGTAGTTTTCAAACAAAATGATACATCAATTCATGAACATGGTACAATATCAATTCAACAAAATAATACCACACCAGTGCATCAACGTGGTGCAAAATCAGCTCAGCAAACTGATAAAACATCGGTTCATCAACATGATACCACATCAGTGCATCAACATGGTGCAACATCAGCTCAGCAAAATGATACAACATCGGTTCATCAACATGATACCACATCAGTGCATCAACATGGTGCAACATCAGCTCAGCAAAATGATACAACATCGGTTCATCAACATGATACCACATCAGTGCATCAATATGGTGCAACATCAGCTCAGCAAAATAATACAACATCGGTTCATCAACATGATACCACATCAGTGCATCAACATGGTGCAACATCATCTCAGCAAAATGATTCAACATCAATTCATGAACATGGTACAACATCACGTAAGCAACTTAATGCAACATCGGTTCATCAACATGGTACAAAATCAGTTGAGCAAAAGGATAGGTCATCTATTCATCAGCATGGTACGATATCAAGTCAACGAAATGACAAAACAACGACTCATCAACATGGTAGAACATCAATTAAGCAGAATGATACAACATCAACTTATCAACATAGTACAACATCCAGTCAAAAAAATGATGCAGCATCAACTCATCAACATGGTAGAGCATCAAGTCAACAAAATGATACTGCATCAGTTCATCAACATGGTACAACATCAGTTCAACAAAATGATACAAAATCAATTGATGAACATGGTACAGCATCAGTTCTGCAAAATAATGAAAAGTCAATTTATCAACAAGGTACAACATCAATTAAGCAGAACGATACAACGGCAACCCATCTACATGATACAACATCAAGTCAAAAAAATGATATACGATCAATATATCAGCATGATTCAACATCAATGAAACAAAATGATACAAAGTCCATTGATCAACATGGTACAACACCATTTCAAAAACATTATTCAAAATCAATGTATCAACATGGTACAACATCAATTCATCAACATGGTGCAACATCAACTCAGCAAAATAGTACAATATCAGTTCATCATGAAAATACAACATCAATTCAACAAAATGATGTAAAATCAATTCACCAAAAGGATACAGCATCAATTCGAAAAGATGGCACTATCTCAATTCAGCAAAGAAATCTAACATCATTTCAACAAAATTATACTACATCAATTCAACATTATGCCAAAACCTTAACAAAACAAAATGATACTACAATCATTCAACAAGGTAATGCATCAGATAATGGTACTATCAACAGAGAAAAAGCATTTCAAAATTCAAAGGTTGCAAGTCATAAGCCAAAAACAGAGAAGGAAGCATTTAAGTCAGTAAATATGCCAATCATTTATCCTGAAATGGACAAAATCGATACTCAAAGGAAAACAAGGCAAAGAAATATCACCAAGTTTTCGTCTCTTTCAGCAAAGAACAAGAGCGCCCCTGCACATCAAGATAGTTCAAAAATGCAAGATCGCGACGGGAAACTTACCATCAATGATACACATCTTATCAAGGATCATGAGAAAAATAGTCAAGTTAACAGTAGTAAGCATTCAAAGTTATTTGTACCTCATAAAACTGTGACAGAAGTGTACAAATATACGACGATAGACATGAATAAAACAGATTTACCAGCTAGAGATTATAGTGCCTTCAAGAATACAACAGAATATGTCAAGCAAATCTCAAGAAGACCAGTAGGATCTTCAATATTGAACGCAACAAGCCAGAACAGATTTGCAAATCATCGATTCACCGTGGAGAATATAAAAGCCATCGATGAAGTGGCTAGGGAGGAGCAAAATGGTACTCAAGTGAACAATGCAACCAGAGTTAACGAGACGGGAATTAGCGCAGCTATGTCTTTGTCCTACCTGAACCTCACAATTAGTTCCAATACGAGCAAAAACGCTTCTTCTCTAGTGATTTACCCCCGTCCCGCTGTAGCAATTCCTTCGACAAAGTACATACCAAACAGAGCTGAAATACGAGAGCAGAATTTCAGACATCGTACTGCAAATGGGAGTGTTATTTTTCTTTCAAGTAAAGAGACCAAAGTATCGGCAGTGCACTCCAGTCATAGGTTGCCTGTCAGTATTCCAATATTTCCACCATCAAACCACACAACTCTAAATAAATCATCAAAGTATGTCCCTGAAACAGAGGCTGTTACAACATGGCATTCCTTACATAGCAATACGAAATCACCTATAAACAAAGCTATGTCCCAGAATTCATCTGCCAACGGAAATAGAAATTTTGAATCTGTAGGCAACAATAATTTTTCACATTCCAATGGTAGTATAAATCAGTTCCATCAGTATATATCATACCCAAGTCCAACAGGAAGACACAAGTATAACGCGACATCCAAAACGATGCCTAACCACTTAGTTGGACACAAAACAACATCCACCAAACCCACATATACTGCACAGCACAAATCAAGGGTTAAGAACAATACAAAGCAAAAAGTCTCTAATTTTTTTGAAAGCGTACGTGCCACATCAACGAGAAATACGTCTTCTACAAGCGGCATGAAGCTCTCTCCTGTAATACGAGGAAACTTTACCTCAAAATACACACAAACCCCGTATTGGCTGAATGAATATTTCCCGTGGAAAAATTACAAACATCCAATTCCAAAGTCAACAGTGAGCCCACTTAAGTCAATTAATTCTACGCCATATGAATTTTCTTACAAAAGGCTGTTTTGGAAAACTGTTCCAGGACAAAGTCCCTTCTGGCTTCAGTACCAAAACTTGGCAAGGAACCTAACGGGGAAGCTGTTGCCAACATCAAACCAAAAGTCAACGGTAGCATTTAATGGTTATAGATCTACAGCCGAAAATTCCTCTGGTCTAAGCAACGAAACCATTGGGAAAGAGGAGAAAGTGCCCATTAATAACTTGAGTAAGAAGACAAAAAATCTACACATGAACAACAGCAAAGTTTTTAACAATACAACACTAAAAGTCAAAAATGAGACCCATAATTCTTCACTGTACGATGCATCTCATGACTCGAAGCATTTGCATGGTGATAAAACTTTGAAAATGTCGAATTCCTCTGCTATCCCATCAAATCCTTTGATCAACAAAACTATAAGTAAAACTGTTCACATCAAGAATTCAACATCTTCATCCGGAAATAGTTTTTCCGAACTTGATCGTACCGTAGCATTAGAGCAAAATCATACACACATCAATGACAAAGTGGTTAACAAGAGACCCAAAATCTTACATGACGGGACTGATAATTCAAAGCTGAATTATACCGCACACGGATCAAGCCATCTACTTTTCACGTCCTCTCGCACAAAAACAGACAACGGCTCTAAAAGGGTCTTTTCAAATGGGCTATTTTCCAATGCAAGCACAGAACGGTTTTTCAATCACAAAATGCTAGCAAGTAGCGTGCGAAAAGTCCCGTCAGGTTTGGTTACGAAGCTGAACAAAACGAAACAGTTTCTGAATACAGTTCGTAAAAAGCAAAATCCGGATGTCACACTTAGAGTGCATTATAGGTTGAGAAAGCCAAGCCATGTGAAGCATAAGCGTCCAACAAGCAATCAGAAAGCCGGGAATCATAAAAGTCAGACAACCGGGACTCAAAAGAATCAGACAACGTGGACTCAAAAGAATCAGACAACGTGGACTCAAAAGAATCAGACTACCGGGATTCAAAAAAATCAGGCAACTGGGATTCAGAAAAGTAGAGCCTCAGATGTTATCAGAGTTTACTACCACCTCAACAATCACAGGGGTAAAATGCACACAGAGAAAAAACCTAAGGAAAAGCTAGCGGGTAGAACATCTAAAACGCCAGATACAATCAGAGTTTATTATAACCCAGGTCGTTTTATGCATCCTAAGAAAAAAGTAAATGATAGTATTAGATTAGGTGTGAGTAAAAAGAAGTCAGCAAACCTCACAGAATTCTACGGCATCAAAAAAATTTACATGCAGGACAGTTTGGAAGATAAAGAGCTTGGGGTGCACCCGATTGCACCTACAAATAAAAGCAATACAGCCCAGGAATTAAATGATTTAAGTTTAAAGGAAACAACTTTGAAAGTTAAGGAAACAGACAACACGCCATCCACTGTTAAGCTACCACATCTCTCTAAAAATGCAGAGAGCAAAGAAAGCTCATCAATTTCTACTCAAGTTTCGAATTCTCAGATGAAGAGTCCATACAAGTTCATGATCTATGTCCCTCAAGACAGCGTAAGTCCAAGGCTTCCTCAAAACAGCAATTATTTTTCACAGAAGCCCAAGGGTGCAAAAACATCAACAGGTGATAGAAAGAGTGTTCCCCGCACCGATTCTAATAGAGACATTTCTGTTTCCCCTAAGCACTCATTTCACAGAAAGAGAGCGGACGGGAAACATTGCAACTTGCTAGGAATATATGTGGACAGGGTATTACAAGATGGGGCGGAAGCTGGAAATTTCTATCCGGTTCTATTTGTGAAGGATCCTGTCCATTGTCATCGCAAGTGCTGTGCGGATCAGCGATGCAATTTTGCCATGTTTTATCGTGATTTCTGCTATCTCATAGAATGTTTCTCAAAGCTTAGTTGCAGACTTGTACACTCCAAGGCTGTCACAAGACACCCACATTTGTTAGCCAAAATTCGAGAACCAGAAGACAGATCTCTCTCTCGCGTATACAAATTTCCTCCAGAAATGGGCCTAGCTCACGTACCTTCCATGTTTATTAGACCAAAATCTGCCGAGACTGTTCGTGGCAAAAGTCGAAGCTCAAAATCTCAAAAGGAAGCGTTAATGGACCTGTTCCACTTGCTGTTGACTCAGCTAGAAGGTCGACACCCAACATCAAAGAGAGAACATGTGACAGTGATACCCCACCTTGAACAAAAAGTTAAAAATTCTAATACAATATCACCTGTTGTCATACACAATAGCACTCGCCTGCTCAAAACTGCAACAAACCAATCAGCAATGCGCAATAAACAATTGCCATTGTTTTCAAAACCCTTTTTTGGTATGCCATTGAACAGAACTAGTGCAACCAATCAAAATTTCCCAAACAATGATGATACATATCTGTCAGATTATTTGAATCAAACATTCGCCAGCGTTTCAAAACCATTTCATCCGACAATCCCAAGCAAAATGAAATTATCAACGACGCATTCTCGCTCAAAACACCCAACATTACACTCAGCTTTGTCTGCAGTGTCTCCACTAGAAGTCAAGAAAATTGTAGCTGACCTAGCAACACAGTTATCACAGATGAATTTAAAACTAAAGGATGTCCTTCCAGAGCTAAGGTATGTTTTGTTGCACAGCAGATCACGATTGCATTCATCGAACAATGTTTCTAGAACAATTTTTGATGGAATTAAGGAGCTAAGAGCTGCCGAGCTTAGAGGAAAAGTATCTTCCTTTTCTGGCCATTCCATAAAGCCAACTGTAACCAGCATTTTCAGGCCACGGCAGGATCTAGGCCCTATATCAGGAACAAAAACAGACTCGCCAGTAAATGATAGTCATCCAAAAAAACAGGAGCTGAAGTCGTTTCAAGCTGCAGAGCAGCTAATGAACTCCGTTAAAGATAGAAGTAGGCCGAAAGTAAATGAAAATAGTAGACTCACTTGCATGATTACTTCAGTACGAGGTGGTGCCACTCTATTTGGTGGTCCTCGTTCTGGAGTATTTACGTCGCATGGAGGTGGTATGAGCTTAGATCAGTGTATAGAACGTTGTTGTACTGCAGAAAGCTGCCATGTTGCTTTGCTAGTTTCTGGGCATTGCTATACAGTAAAGTGTTACACAGCAAGCCTTTGTGGGATCGTACCTGCAAAACGAGCAGGGCAATATTTAATGACAGTAGCTTATGTGCGGAGGAGGATCACATATTCAACAGGAGAACAAGGAAGAATACAGACTTCAATTGGAGATACAACGCTGCCAGTTAGCGCAGTTGTTTGTACTGAGTCAGTGGTATACGAGGGTTATACATTGAAAGGCGGCTATGACGCTGGCCATTTTACATATAAAGGAGAAGTAGGTACACTAGCGGACTGTATAGAGCTGTGCTGTACTGCAAATTTCTGTGATCTTGTTTTCATGGTAACAAGTCAATGTTACTTGGTGTACTGTTACAGTAAAGATGGCTGCCAACATGTGAAGGCCTATCATGGAGTATTATATCGTACAAGAATAGCTTACTTACATAGTAGGAAAAATATCATCCCACCATGGGTACCAAGGAATATTGAACTGCGTGCTGCTATCAGTACTGTAAAGAAAGATTTTAAAAATGGAATCATCAATTTAAAAAATGACCATCCAATGACGCCAATGTTAAAACAACTGCATCATCTTAATTCTACAACTGCCACAAGAACTTCCCCAATAAAGTCTTCTCTCATAACCAAGAATTCATTTTTGCAAACTTGCGTACTTGCCAAAGCCCTTGCACAAACAACTATGGCAGAAGGACACAAAGCTGGGAGACTTCTATTTCGTGGAAGAAAGACAAACGACAGAGATTGTATAAAAGATTGCTGTTTGAATAACAAATGTAACATCGCACTTCTCGTTCAGGATTATTGCTTCAATGTTATCTGCAAAAGCAGAAGAGCGTGCAAGCCAGTAAAAGCAGTCAAGTCAAAGCACTCAGTACGATTAGCTGTGATACGCACATCTGTTACACATGTGAATGGTATGTTTACATTAACACCTAGTTTGAGCTTTTGATTATCATTTATGCAATCTCAAACTATATTAATGCAAGAGAAACTGAATAAAGCTGAAATTTCATTGCTTGAACCCCCTAAATAAGAACCCCAAAGAGGCTGAAAGGGGGATAGTTCTTATGCAATGAATTTCATGTTGCTGATTTGAAGGTGAATGGGTAGGATTTTTCAAAAACTTCCTGAGCTTTTCAAGTTGCACAACATATGAAAAGATTATTATACAATTTTTCTGATCTTAAGTGTCCTCAAGAAAAATCAAGAATTCTTGAGCTGAAACCAACGTAATTGCATGCAAAGCATTTCCTGTATATAAGAAACTTCCTAATAACTTTACAGGCTGGAATTAAGAATACCAACCCACTAATTAAAAACCTATCTAGGCTTCTCAGGAAAAGCCTAAGTTCTTTCATGCGATTTTTTCCTTTCTTTACAATTCATCAACTTTCCTTGGCTTTTGCTAGTTTCTGTTATTTATTTAAGATATAATTGTTAGTCGTTTGTGCATAGTAGATTGACAATAATAAATTCTAAACAACGGAATTATTTTGTTTAATGCTTGCATTCTATTTCATCATTTATGCCCTTTGCATTGATTTGAGAGCTTCCATTGCTTGAATAATTACGATTTATTACAATTTATTACGATTTATTACGAGTTCTTACGATTTATTACTAGTTATTACGATTTGCTACGAGTTATTACGATTTGTTACGATTACGGTAATAATTGCGATCTGTTCTCAAATTCATTTTGTTGTCTTCTTCATTGCTTTGAGCCCAAAATGTTGAAATTTGCAATTTACGTGTTGCATTCTGTGAACGATTTGATAAATTTTTTGTTTTACTTCATAGCAATTTTAAGTTATATAGTTTACTTCAATTGTTTCAGAAATGGTTGCTGGTTCAGCCCCTAATACGAAATCACTTGCAACTGAACCTCCTACAAGACGACGTTTAAACACAGAAAAGCGTCATGTTTTGCACACCTCAATGACAACACACTCGACACGAAACCGACTTGACAACAGCAAGAAACGTTTTGATAACCACTTGACTTCCCCAAAGCCAAACATTCTAAACTCTCATAGAAATATCTTGCCAAGACAATCCTCGATATTGCACCAAAGTTCTGGAGTGGATTATATGCAGCCAAAGTTGAATAGTTGGAAGAATTTCTCAGTTACTCACAATGAGAACACCCATCAGAATAGCTTTAGCAATAACGCTGGGTTACCACCACCATTCCAGAGTAGCGATCCAACAAATAGCTTACTACGTCACCAAAATGTTTCTGTAAATGACACTGATCATGTCAGGCTGGACATAAATGTGGAATCCTCATTCGAAGATGGAATCACCGATGAAGGGGATGTCCAAGAGGAAGGCCCATCCAACGATACATCTTTAGTGTCTAATGAAACCGAGTCTGAGCTTCTAGTGAACGAAACTGGGCCTCTAATGGTGCTTATGCCAAAACAACATATGTCAATGACATCATCAGGCCGTGAGAACTCATCCCG
>OLMO02000277.1:1144728-1159083 GCA_900291935.2 Cassiopea xamachana
GTTCAGCAATAAGTTCAGCGTGGTCATCTATGTTGGTTGCCATACAGAAATCAATCAGTGGGTCAATGAAGAAGCGTAATAGCTCTCTTTTTTGGCCAATAGAAGCAGTTGCAAGCAAGGTGCAAATTGAAAGTAGCTATAGCGAAGTACTGAGGAAGCGAAGTCATGATCCATTAGAAGCAACTGAATCACCTAGTGGGAAGCGAAAAGTAGTTCTTCAAACTGCATCGAAAAGTCCATCAAGTCTTAGTTCATCAATAGAAACCTCAGAGATGTCAAGGGTAAGCTCTTTAACCTCAACTACTGTACATCCCGCACAGGATTTTCACACTTCACTCTCAGTACAAGCTGGAAGTTCTCTAATGAAAAAAAATTCAGAGGGATCTTCAACAAAGGCCGGCCTATTTCCAACTTTGATTGACACTGTAGCCACTACAGATAAGCCATTACAACCATTGACACCATCCCCTTTCTCCAGCCTTTTTCCAACACCAAAATTACAGAGGTTAGTCACTACAAACGTGCACACAGAGCCAACTGTTTGGGACTACTCAGAAAGCATGATTAACCCACAATACATTAAAAGCAGTCCTTCCTTACAACCAACTGAGCATAGCAGTCAATCTCCAGAGCAGCAGCCCCTATACATCTACAAAAAGGACGAAATGTATACTCCAGGAATACCAGTAGCAACTTTATCTGAGCTGAAGAATGATTTCTTCCATATTTCTAATGCCCAAGAAAGAACATCTGCTAGAAGCACACTCGAACTTTCAATGCCAGTTCTTCAAACGAGTTACTTGAAGTCAAATGGAGACAATTCTCCTTATGTTTATTTCAAGAGTTCATTCATTATTGCTCCTACTAAAATCTTGTCAACCCAAGCACCTGGAGTAACTTTACACATCTCACCAACACCAGCATCACTACTTGTGAGATCATTAGTCAACTCTTTCCCCCTTCCTGTTTCTTCACCAGTTCAGTTGAAGAGTATTCTACCTAGTTCCTCATCTACTGTGACAGAAACTAAAGGCGTAGAATTAAATTCTCATATAGAGAAAAATGCATTTGATCTAGCAGAGTTTGGAACACCAGGAAAGGCAATTGGAGCGATGGTAAGTAAAGTGGAAGACATGGTCTTAAATACAACTACAGCAGCTAAATCATTTGCCAACGTAACATCTCTTATTGGCAAGTTGGAGAATTTGGTTGATAATGAGATATCAAATAGACCAATGAAGAACGAGGAGAGAACAATAAAAGAAATCGTAATAAATCAAAGCAATGCTACTGATCGAAAATATGAAAGTGTTATTGATAGACTGAATTACTTGACACAACTTGTTGAAAATATGGAAAGTAGGAAACACATAGATGATACTGATTTTTCACCTGGGGAGAAAGGTGATCATGGAAAGAGAAAGGTAGTGGAAGTTCTGAACAGAATTGTGTCTAAGCTCAAAGATCGTGATTCCCANATCCAGATCTAACACCAAAAGTGTCGACCCATTATCACGTGACTATGCAAGCACCAATAAGAGCATGGGCACCGTCAGAGAACCCTTCAGTACCGGTTGCTCATTATGGAGACCTGGAAATTTCTAGACACTCGAATATCAAACATAGTGAAGTTTCTGCTGCAAAGCACGGTGAGGAAAATATGGCAAGTGCTATAAGTACTTTACACAACATTTCATCTCAATTTGCAGAAAAGACCAGTGTCGATAGATCTATAGAAATCTCAAGCAATATAAGCAAAGTTTTGCCACCCAATTTGAAAGAGACCATTGTGCCATCCACAAGCACAGAAACACCTTACACGCTTCACGTCATGCAAGGACCAACACATCCTGTTGCAAGTGCCTCGAATCCATCTACCGCAAACCCTCAAGCAAGGAGTTTGAAATCCACTAAGAAAAGACAGAAAAAGTTCAACGCTATTGCTAAGAAATGTAGTGCAGGTCTGGCCTTCTACCCGAGCCATCTACTTCGTGGTGGCTTTAGCGCCGGGTTATTTTCACATCAAAGTGGAGTAAAAACGTTGGCAAAATGTATTGAGAGGTGTTGTGCAACTGACACATGTACTGTTGTGCTCATGCTGCAAGAGAATTGTTTCAATGTTCGATGCAAAAATAAGTGGCTTTGTGGCAAAGTAAAGAATCAGAACAAGCACGTCAAAACAACATTAGTTTATGTCAACAGAGGGGAGAACGAAGTTGCCATTTTCCCAGAGAGAATGGTATTGCATGATGACTTAGAGACAGGAACTACTCACAACTCTACAGAGAGGTCTACAGAGGCTATGACGAATAAGCCAGCCAACTATTTGTCAGTAGGCCAAGAACTCTACAAGAAAAACTTCATTCCAACAAGGCCAGATCGTGGAACAGCACATTTGGCAAATATGAAGAAAGCAGCTACTGATAGTCCTATTGGAAAGAAAGAAAATTTAATCAATGAAGTAAGTGAAGCGCAAAAAAGTTCAACCTATAAAAACAGTGAAAAACAAGAAAAGAACGAAACCACTATGAAGCCTGCTGTTAGAAATACTAAGCAAGTAACTTTTCATCAACCAGAGACCTCCATGGAGGCTGTGTTTCACCCTTTGAGCAAGCCATCTGACAGCAGCACAGCGAAGACAAGAAAGCAAAAGGCTGCTAGTAGCATTAAGAGTATCCCTGATGCTGGAGTGTCAACGGGGGCAGTTTATCACCCCGAATCCTTGGGGTCTGATTTGAAATTTGGCCTTATGGTAAAAAAGCTGGCTAAAAGTGCCTCACCACGATCAGATAGTGGTTCCATTCTCAAACATGCGGAACCAGAAGGTGAGTGTAAACCTGGTGAGATACATAGTGATACTGTACTGGAAAGTGGATGGAAAGCTGGCGAATATCAACGCCATGGTGATATTTCACACATGATAGATTGCATACGGAGATGTTGTGACCAACCCGATTGTCACGTGGCCTTACTCATGGTACATTGTTATACGGTTCATTGCTTTGATGTGACAACATGTGAACCAAAGCAGCCTCAGATATCGTTCTTCAAGCCAAAGCTTGCATTTGTTCGCAAGCCTCCAAAAGCTAGTAGACACAATAACTCTTTAGCAGATGGGATCATCTTGGATCGAAGCAGCAAAGAGTACTTGAGCACTTCTACAGCACAACACGTGAGCCATCCATATAGTTTGCCATTGCTTCCGTCATCAAGTAGCAGGAACCTGTCCATCTCGCCCACAAAGTATCTGTCAGTTCAACCATCGATATCATCTCTGATGCCACCAGCAATCAAAACAACTAAAAGAAATCCGACAAATAGAGTGGCATTGCCATCAAAAACTGTGCTTGAATCGTCATTTTCAGCCGCTATCATCAGTAGTTCAAATCAGCCAGGAACCGTAGAATTTCCAAGCAGCCATAAAGAAAACCTTACGGAAGATACCGTCAAAACAGCAATGGAAACTAGATCAGAGTTTCCAATGACAGCCTATCCAACAAAAGCATCAACTTTGGACGTTACAATGCCTAGAATCCACTTGCCAGAAGTTCAACCATATACATGGCGTACAGTCGAGAACTACACAGACACACCACTGCAGCGAATGCATCTGGTTAAGCAGTCCGTTCCAAATGAGTTTCTTTCAGCACACAGTGTTGCAAGTGTAGCCAACGTTAGAAGTGAATCCTTGACTAGAGCATCTGTTTATATTGTTATGCCAACTATGCTACATGAACACCTTTCCAGTATATCAAGTAACTTAGACTCACCAAAGAGCACTATTTCTCATAAACCATCGACAACACTGAAAGAAAGCGGTATGGGAATTGCATTTGGGAAAGCTCTCTTGCCTTCAAGTATATTTTCAGATGAATCTACTCTTTCAAAGCAAAGAACACCAACGCTACCAGCTTTTGGAGATCTTGGAGACGATACAATACGAGTTGGAATCTACAAAGATGAAATTTTTCATTCAGAAAAGCAGGAACTACATGGGCTGTCGCTTAGAGAAGAAAAGATGAAAACGTACCCAGTTGAAGGAAAGAAACTGGAAGAACAGAGCTCTTTCTATCAGCCCTTGTCAACAAATATTGCGGCAAAACAAACTGATTTAAATAGAGGAAATGGACAGAACTTTGTAGCCGTTGCTGATACTCGGTCTATTAGGAGGCTCGCCCTTCCAACATCTTCATCCTTTTCATCCTCATCCTTTACATACTCCCCCTTCCCAGTCGCTTCCAGCATGAAAAAAACCTCTTTGCTGGCACATAGCAAAGTTACTACCCTTGAACATAAAGAAGAGGCTATTTCAAAAGAGCAGCAGTTAGCTATAGATGTTTCATTCTTCAAGCCAAAAGCTGGAAAAATTAGTGTTGTTGATAAAATATCAAGGAAAATTGAATCTAAGAAACAAGAAAATCAGCATGTTGTGAAAATTCAAGCATTTATGACGTCATCTAGGTTAGTGTCACCTTCAACTACCTCTGCACGTGCCTTCTTAGCGACGTATCCTCCCACTGAACAGCGAAAAGCATCTGTGTTAAATATGATGAACCCAATATCTGAGCGATCTGGTAGCATTCCAACTGCAAAGCGGAAGGAAATGTTGGCCGAATTTTATGCCAAACATAATTATGAAAATATCTTTGGACATGTGGGAAAGAATGTTACTGTGTCTCTACAAAACTTCATGCGCAATTCAGTTACCTCAATTCAATCAAAATTAAATCACTCTAATGCTGAAGCAGATAGTGACTTCTCGAAGATATTCCAGAAAATGCAACATGATGGACCATCAAAAGCCTGTGCAAATTCCCATATCTTAGAGCGCTCTATTCTTACTTTGGGGTGGAAAGCGGGTGAATTCTCAGACGCAGGCCCAGCACAAAATATGAATGAATGTTTGATGAGATGTTGTGAGACTGGTACTTGCAATGTGGCGTTGTTCGTCAAAAGCCGTTGCTTTCTTGTCAACTGCAGATATCCAGAGAGTTGTGCCCAGTCTTCTACTGATGGCCTAGATGTTCAGCCAAGTATAGCATACGTGCCACGTAATCAGAATGAGATCAATGTATTTGGAAGTTTTGCTCGAGCTGCTTTGAAGGAGCAGAGAGAACAAGAGCTTAAAGAGATGGACAAAATACAGCGAAATTCAAGGCTGCTAGCCGAGGCTTTGACGTCACAACGAGCACCTTCTACACCATCAGAAAACGCAGCTGCACTGGCAGGAAAAGTGAACCTCCATTCAAGGACATGGGAATCATCTCTTTACAGGGAATCTATTAATGAGGTTTCAAGTGTGACATTTTCTGCAATAAAGACACCGGCACTGACTCCATCAATTTTTCCAGCATCATTTTCATACAATACAGTTAGTGATAACATTATTCATTCCACTCAAAACATCAACCATCAAGCTTCAAGTCCATTGGTATCAATTAGGCCCACCAGCAGTCACATTACTGACCAATTGAAAATCACACCATTACATACCATCTCCACTCCAACACCTACAATTGTTGGGATTCATAGAAAATCGCGAACACAACAACAGCAGGAAAAATCGTCAGCAGAAGCAGAAAAGTTTGAACAACTCATCAAGCTTGTAGAGAACTTGCACAGCGATGTGAGATCATTCCGTCCAACCGAGGCGATCAAGCAATCTAACAAAGTAATGAGAGTGATTTTGTCAGCAATAAGAGAGTTGAAATCAAGTCAACATTCCTTACTGCAGAAGCTGTCTGACAAAACAAAGAAGTCAGAGATATTTCACCGGCTGCTAAACAACACAGCTAATCAAGAAAAGGGTAATTCACTTTCTAGCAACAGCTCAGTATTAAACAAAGAAATTTTGAATGTTCTTCATGAGATCTCAAACAAGCTGCATGAAAAGCAAGGAAATGCTGAAGCCAGTGCGAGTCATTTAATAGAGACGGCAGCTGCCAGGTCAACCAAGTTATCAGCTTTTCCGGCAACAGACCATATGACTGAAACAAAAACAGGGTCTGAACATAGCAGTACAGTGACTAAAGCCTCTGTTGTCAGTACGGGCACCAGCACTGTTGACCTAGCTGTTACAAATACCATTCAGACAGTAGGTATGCATGACACCCGTAACTACATACCTACGCCTCAACAGCTGCAAGACATGCATCCAATCGAAAAAATGGGCGAATTGACGAAGAAATATTTGAAGAACAATGCAGTGGAAAATACAACTGTTTTAGAACCTGTTAAAAAAGTAGAGAGTGGTTTCATTGCCTCACGGAGGAGCACGGCCATGCTTCCAGGAGTGACGCAAACTAGTATAGCAAAAGCAGTAACATTAGGATCAACAGCATCAACAGCATCTTACACATTGCCAATAGCAACAAGCTCTATGAGACAAAACACAATTGATGTCAATTCAAATGACAAAGTCACAAGCCTTCTAGGTCGTATTGATCATCTTTTGAATTACACAAACACGATTGAAAAGAGGCTGTTAATGGCTGGTCAACACGAGAATAGAACAAATGCAGAGTTACACAGGATTATAAATAAAGAAATATCAAAGTTGAATATCACAAAAGCTATGAGTGATTTGGGAGAGAAGCTTCAACATCTCAAAGAAAAGAGTCGACGTGATGAAAATAGAAGTGAAATAATGAAGCCTATTGTTGAATTATTGAAGTCAGCCATTCAGAATGTGAGCCATAAGAATGCTTTCCCACAAGAGCCAGAACTGGCTCCATTATTTGCTACTGATAACTCAGCTGAAGGCGTCAAAAAAGCTGACAATGATGACAAAATATTACTTGACATATTGGATGATATCCAGTCGGGCTCTCACGAAGAGACAGAAGGATTTTTAGAAGTCTCACCTTCTAGGAATGTGCTACAGCCGACATCAGTAGTAGAGAGCCTATTTTCTCATTCAACAAACTATGAGCAACTTTTCAGTACCATTTCCTCCAAGAATTTTGCAGCAGTTCATCCATCAGTCCTTCCTACTAACTTAATTAGAAATGGATTTGAAATTAACAGTGGCTCTTGGGATATGCGTTTTCCAACAACAAAGCTACCACAACAAGTCTCCAGACATATTGATTTTGTTCCATTCATGTCAACACCAGATGCGCCTCCACAGTCCACCTTTTCCGCTCATCGAACAACGATAGCTCCATCTAAGTCTTCATTTCTGCAGATAAACCCAAGAAATACGTTTAGACTTGCTGACTCTAGTAAGCTCAATACTCACAGGACGCATGCGCCATATGATGGTACATCAAAGCTCTTCTCACTTCAGCCATCTCCCAGCCTGATGAATCAACTTCCAGATGAACAGCTTTCCCCACATGACATCAACCCTGCACACCATGACATCAGCCCTGTACATCATGACATCAGCCCTGTACATGATGAACTGGATTTCCAAAGCGAGTTAGATTACCTCATACCTCAGCCAGAATGTAAACATACAGAAATACTCACAAATCAAACTCTGAAATATGGAGGGGCATCAGGAACTTTCAAGCAAGTTGGTGCCGTGGAGAATATGACATCTTGTATAGATTTATGCTGCTATGATAAAATGTGTGATGCAGCATTTATGCTTGGACACCACTGCGTTGTCGTGTATTGCAAGAGCAAAATATCTTGCGAGACTGTTGCTGCTAAAAGATCAAATCTGCACCCTATGATATCATTCATAATTAGAGGGACATCTGGTCAATCAGAGGGCACTACAATGAAGTCGCAACAAATAAAGTCAAGAGAAAGCAGCACAAAGTTAGCAACTGAAGTGAAAATACCGTTTTCATCAAGAAGTGCATCTTCATTACTGCCAATTAAGACCCCAATATCAACAGAAGGAGAACATAGAACCATACAAACAGTCAGCAAAGCATACAATGATGTAGCATCGCTGACCCTATTAAGTCTGCTCACACCAACACCTTCCTTAGCCACTGTTCATACATCGGTTATTAGCAGAAAAGAAGTCAGTGTTCTAGGAAGTCTATCTATTCTTGACCCTGGAAGTAAACAAAATGAACGAGACATAAACAACAATATAGTAAACATGACAAATAACGTTATCAAAGAAGGAGCTGTAAACATTAAGAAGGCTCCATATCAATTGAATGGGTCAGCTGACCCTAAATATTGGCTGCACAACACAGACCGTTCCAAAGCAAACGTTTCAGCTAGCCAGTCTGGTGAGATCCTCCGGTCATTCCCTGGAGGGATGCCGTCAGAAGGGAGCACTGGGAACCTGCCTCTGTGTTCGTATAGCCCGATTTCTTACAATGTTACGCTACGACACAGCCTGGAGTCGGGCTATTACACGGACCAGGGCAGTGTTTCCTCTGAGGATTGCTCTCACTTGTGCTGTCAATCTCCAAGCTGTAACGTAGCTTTTATGCTAAATGGTAATTGCTATTCTGTTGATTGCCAAAACCCAAAGTTGTGCGAGCTTGTGGGCGATGATGATTCGTCTGCACGCACTAGCATAGTCTTTGTTGTGAAAGTTCCAACTGCACAATCAAAAGCTGATCATGAAGGCATTGTGCGTGACGCTAATAAAGAACATAGTGCCACAACAAGATCAATGATTGGAGCCTCTCAATCAAACAGCTCTATGCAAGGCAGCCTGCTATTTAAATTGCACAGTCCTTATAACGGAACAGTTCCTTCCCAGAAAAGAGAAAGTGTTGTCAAAGATAATGAATCATCAATGAGGTCTCCAACAAGTAAACATGCGGTTGAAGGTGAGAGCAAGACGACACCAAGAGTAGAAGATATTGGGGATGAGGTACTACCACCAACTGTTAAAGGCATAGCTCAAACATACACACCTACTACAGCAAATTATGGGCAGCTAGAGAATGAGACAGGACAAAATGCACCAGAGTTAATGACAGAGAACTCAGGAGTCAATGAAGGGATGTACGACAATTCACAAGGGTTTCAGAGACTAGAGGATGTTGAGATGCAAGTTTTAAAAAGTAATGGGAGTAATGGTGGTACTAAAAGGGTAGAAGTTGATGACATGATGAAGTATGCATCTCCTAACAAACAGGCATCAGAGTTTATTGGAAATCTCAAAGAGAATGACGAAACTGTAAAGAATTTTGAGGCAGAGTTTGATGCGATAGCAGATGCAGCAGATAGTGCTGATGCCGTTGCGAAGAGTGCTGAAAAAGTGCCTCAAGGAAGGGGGGAAAATGACAAAGATGGTATATCAATGGAAGTATTGAAGTTGCCAACAATGAGCTACGATAAATCAGGATTTGAGAATGTTGTTGCCAATGTGGAGAATGGGAAGCTAAAGTACTATGACAGTAAGCCTACAAAGACGGTAGAAGTATTGCAAAGAACTACGGAAGGTGTGTCAAATAGCAAAAATTATGATGCGGAATCAGAGAAAAAGACGAGGAAAAGTTATTTAAATCATGCAATTCCAGAAGCATTGGATGATCAAATAAGATTTAATAGTGATGATTCCTTAATGAAAGAAATGAAAGAAATTACGGAAAATCAAGAAAATTCACAGGCACCAAATCAGGGCAGTGATATGTTCAAGCCGGAGATGGATTTGGGCAGCTCATACCAGAAAGAGGAAAGCAGTTGGATGGTAAAATCTGGAAAGGGAGGATCCGAGGAAAGTCAGAAAATATTGCTAGATGATTTGAAGCTGCCTCAAGAAGTTGTGCCAACAAAAGAAGAATCCTACAAAGAGCCAGAAAGGAGCAAAAGTGAGATATCTTCGAAGGAAGAAGAGGAACCAACAAAAGATGATGACACAACGAAGGAAGTTGAAGCAAAAAAGGAAGATGAAATAATGAAGAAAGATGACGTAAAAATGGAAGATGAAATATTGAAAGAAGATGACACAGTGAAACAGGATGAAGCAACAAAAGAAGATGAAGCAGTGAGGGATATTGATGCTGCAAAGGAAGATGAAGCAGCAGAAGAAGATAGTGGCTCGATTTCTAGGCCAACAACAGCTTCAACACACGTAAGTGAAGAAGAAGTTGAAAGAATGAGGAAAACTTTTAAAGGTGAGCTAGAAGATGAGGTAAAAGAGAATTTAGATGATTTGAAGGATGAGGACGGATATGGTAAAAGTGCTATTAGAAAAGAAACAGATGAAATCCAAGAGAAAGGCTCATCCTTTGTTTCACACAGTGAAAAAGGAAACACATTTATCCTTTCTGAAGAGACGAAAGAGAAGCATATCTGCGAGCCGAAAGAGGTCAAGCATGATGTCATATTTGTGCATGGCTCAAAAGGTAAGCAGATTAGTGAGTTAGGACGTGTCAATGGTATGCTGACATGTACTGAACTATGTTGCATTTCTGATAAGCGTTGTGATGCCGTACTCCTGTTAGATAGCACATGTTATTCAGTCATCTGTGAGAGTGAAGATGCATGTGAGACAGTGAAATCAAGCGGCTTAGACTACAAGACAAGCGTAGCATACATGAGAAGGCCTAGTGAGATGTCTGATGCACATCAATATCATTCTGGAAAAGGTGCTGAGAGAGCAAAGGGTAACAACCACGAGGAAAAGTCCAATGGCTGCATGGAGCATACTTTTGTCACTGGAATAA
The DNA here is from genome assembly GCA_900291935.2 of Cassiopea xamachana. Taxonomy (NCBI): domain Eukaryota; kingdom Metazoa; phylum Cnidaria; class Scyphozoa; order Rhizostomeae; family Cassiopeidae; genus Cassiopea; species Cassiopea xamachana. The sequence continues at coordinate 1,155,324 of OLMO02000277.1, forward strand.
TGAAAAGTGGCCTCAACGCTGGCAAAATAACTAGACATGGGTCTGTTAAGAGTGAGAATGAGTGCTTGAAGTTATGTTGTGATGACATCAAATGCAACATTGCGTTCCTATTGAAGAAGCATTGCTACAGTGTCACGTGCACTGATGCCTATGACTGCATGATTGATCACATGAATGAATCTTGGTATTCACCAAGAATTGTACTTGTAAGAGGCATCGTAGAGAATGGCAAAGCTCATGCAGAATCAAAGATAGTTAAAAAGACCAATATTCCACAAAAGAAAGCTTTGTCACTTTTCATGGAAAGCAAGACACCCAAGAAACAGCAGCAAATCGAGAAATCAGATTCTGAAACTCTTCGTAAGCCGTCAAAGAATGAATTATCTGCAGTGTATCATTCACTTGAAGCACATCTGGCAGACTTGATCGAAAGTGCTAATAAGAAACTCGAGGCAAAATCAAAATCACACATAAGACACTCTCAACCTAACGTGAACAGTGATGTGCCTCATGTTGGCATTGATTCAGTGATTGAGAAAGTAATTTCCGATCATGTTAGTAGTAAGGCCCATCAGATTAACGATGATTTGAATGAAGACAATTTGGTGAGAATGGAAATGAAAAAATCGACAATTCCGGAAGTAAATCGTCCAATTCCGGAAGTAAGTCAGCCTAAACATTCACAGAGACATATGACAATGGAAGATACTCAATTTTCCAGTGATTTTGGATCCCTAGGAGCTGCGAGTGATATACAAAGAGTTAAAAGTTCACTAGAACTAAGCGACACATCAGAAGCACCCGAGGAGCTAAATGAAAGAGACTTTTCAGATCAAGAAGACAAAGTTGATGATATTGGTTCAGAACACGGCTATCCTAGTCGAAAATATCATGAAGTAAAGGTGGGTGAAATGTTGAAAAAGCCAACAAGAATTGAAAATGAGAAAAGAATCAGAGAGGAGGGAAAAATGAAAGATGAATTGAGATTAGAAGTAGAGAAAATGTTGGAAGAGAAGGAGCAAAAGCTGAATGAAGAGCGAAAGCTAGAGGAGGAAAGGAAAGTAATAGAAGAGCAGAAACTCGAAGAGGAACGGAAGCTGAAAGAAGAGCAAAGGTTATTGGAGGAACGAAGGCTACAAGAAGAGCAAAAGCTAAAGAAGGAGCAGAGGCTTAAAGAAGAGCAAGAGCTAAAGGAAAAACGTAAAAGAAAAGAAGAAAAAAGGTTACTTGAAGAGCGTAGACTACTTGAAGAGAGTAGATTAATGGAAGAGCATAAACTAAAGGAAGAACGAAGGCTAAAGGAAGAAGAAAAACTGAAGGAAGAACAAAGACTGAAGGAAGAAGAAAAACTGAAGGAAGAAGAAAAACTGAAGGAAGAACAAAGACTGAAGGAAGAAGAAAAACTGAAGAAAGAACAAAGACTAAAGGAAGAACGAAGACAAGAAGAAGAAAGAAGGCTGAAGGAAGAACGTAAACTAAAGGAAGAACAAAGGTTGAATGAATTTCAAACACAGCTGGAAAAGTTACTTGGTGTTAAAATTGAAAAACATAAATTAAAGGAACGAAAGCCAAGGAAAGAAAAGTTTGAAAAGCATCTGTTTGAAGAGGAAAGGCCAAAAAGTGATCAAATAGATGATGAAGTGAATGATGACGAAGCTTCTCATTTGCAGCACATTCTAGATGATGATGATGGTGTTTTGGGGAAGGATGAGACGGAGGGCAAGAATGAGTTAGGGAAACATCTACATCGAAAACATGATCTGGAAGGAGATGAGTCCAAAGAAGGAGAGGATGTGTTTGATAATGAAGACTCATTTGATGGTCTTTTGGATAAAAGAAAATCTTTTGTAAATGATCTTGGTGATGAGAGAGAAGAAATGAATGGAATAGAAGATAGTGGTTTCGTTGTTCACGATGATAATCCTACCTATGAAAGAGGTGATAATTTGTACACCAAATGGAACAACAAAAAGCATCGCCATAGGAAGTTTGGTAAGCTTATCCATCATCAAAGCGACAGTGATTATGATACCGAGAACGAGGATGCATCAGTTCGAGGTAAATACAATAAGGCTGGCCATAAACATGACATTGAAGAGGAACTCCAGGACGAAACTGACGATAACGACAACTACGATTTTATAATGCCACACAAGTCTCATTTACAAGACGTGATCAAGAGCAACAGACATTTGAAAAATGGCCCATTTGTTGTAATTCATGCGCCTGACCGTGTGCTCTCTGAAACTCAGTTCGAAAAGAGGAAGCTGAGAAAGCGAAGGCCTGTAGTTGTGATGCCAAAGGACGATTATGACGAGTTGAACTTTTACCGAGAGATTTCACGTTTGACTGGAGAATCTAAGAAAGAGGATGCTGACGATGGTGATGGCCTAATGGAATTAAATGATAGAAGAATGAATGCTGGTTCTGATGAGCCTAATGAAATTGTAGACCCAAACGCTAAAAGGATTGATCTAAGCTCGGCAAGGAGACAGCACAAGTTAGTGATCAGTGAGCCTATTCATGACGATTTTGCACCTGAGCAAGATAACGTTTTGTTTATTGATAAAGTGAATGATAAGGACGCTTTATCCACAATCAGCAGAGGCTCAAGCACTCGGGATCATCCGTTCATGATCATCCGAAGAAAGCCAATTCATCAACGAACTTTGTTACCATGGCAGCTAAGGCACGAGCTTGAAGAAGACATTTTTGGAGATGGAGCATTGGTAGGGGATGGAAAAGAAGGTATTCTTAAAAGTAGAATTGGGGTGCTTGGTGATGAGAACCCGAATAAAAAGAAGCAGCAATTGACAGTCCCTTCCAAGCAGATACCTACAAGAAAGGGGACGCCAAAGAAACCAACTAAAGCAAAAACTGCAAGACAGTCTTCATCTAAACCGAAGCCAACGAAATCCAAACCAACTAGGCCAAAGCCAACTAGACCCAAGCCGACGCGAAAAGCGACTGTAGCCAAGCCTTCAAGAAGGCCTAGCCATGCTGCTACGCAACAGAAGCCCATTATACTCTCGATAAATGTGGAGACATTCCCAGGCCAGGTAAATAGAGGGAAAATTGATCAAAATATGGAAGTTAGGAAACTCACAACAACTCGCCCACTGCTCGAAGTGAATATAGGGGGGACAAGAAATGTCCCAACAGGGAAGCCGACGAAAAAGGTCCCTATAAGTAAACCAAAGAAGACTTTAAATCCGACAGAACATTTGCCGAAACAAAATGGAGTAACAAAGCACTCAGGAAAGCCTCTCAGTCCATCGGAGCATAAGACAACAACAAAAAAATTGCAGGAGACCACACATAAGACCAGCACCACTCATAGTCCTCCAACGCAGCGATCAACTGTTGCTAGTAAGCAAAAGTCTACAGCGAAAACTTCACAAGAGAAGCCAAATAGCTCGCACATGGGGAAAAAGGATGGTAAGTTCTGTTCATGCTTAAATTTTTTGCCATTTAATTAAGAAATTTAGTTTAATTATAAATCTACGAATTTTGCCTCTTGCTTAAGGATTCTTATGTATTTCAAATCAATGAATTTATAACACGCTACAGAATATGGAGTATGTAAGAATCAAAGGAAAATATTAATAGACAAGATTCATTGATTGATGAATATATAAAGTATAGCATGGATTTAGAGAAAATATGATATTATTAAATAGGAAAAAGTATTAGTTAAGTTTAATGCATAGTTGTGACTAACAAATTATTGATTGGTTTAATAAAAATTTTCACTATTTTG
>OLMO02000277.1:1170594-1188285 GCA_900291935.2 Cassiopea xamachana
CATTTAATATTGGTGATTGCATCTCCTATAGATATTTCCTATGACTATGAGCATCCTACCACCAAACCAAAGCCAAAACCAACCGTGCCAACCAAGCTACCCAAACCAACCACCTTGCCCACCAAATCGACCACCAAACCTTCAAAAACTAGGCCAAGCCATACGACATCAACAACATCAGCTGTCAGACCTGCTATAGAATCTTCTTGTACGACGAACTTTATTCTTGACAATGTCCGCCTTGTGGGAGGCCTTTATTCAGGCATTTACCGGACAATCGGACATGTTCATAACATGAAGGCATGCATGAATGCTTGCTGTGAGGAGACGAAATGTACTGTGGCCTACATGGAACGAGGAGTTTGCTACGCTATGAAGTGCACTGATAAGGAACTATGCAAGTCCACTATCGGAGCTTTTAACTCATCCGTGGGCTACGTCACAAGAGATGATTGGAGCTTATTCAAAACAGTACATGATGCTGTAACTGATACTGAGCTAGCCGAAGGAGCGCACAATTTGCACCCTAGCAACAACACAAAACCAGGAAAGCATCAGCCGATACGTACTAATGGTACCCTAACGAAACTACCTGAACATCCAACTTCGGAACCTTCAAAAAGTGCGGATGTTGGTTATTGTGAGAAAGGAGAGACCCTCGACAACCATCGACTTATGGGTGGAATGAAAGCCGGTATATTTCGTGATCACGGTGAAGTTGAAAATATAGAGACATGTTCGGAGTATTGCTGCAGAGACAAAGAATGTCATCTTGCATATATGGTGGATAAAAGTTGTTTTTCGGTTAAATGTTATAATTCTGAACTTTGCAAGACTTTCGAAGTTCCGCATTTCTTCTTAAATCCAGTGATTTCGTTTGTAAGCCGGACAAGAAACACAACAGGTGAGTGTACAATATTTGGTGGCAGGTGTGGATTAGACTTATCATCAAAAGGGATTTTTCTCTATTTCATGTATCCTTTCTTTCATTTCTTATGCAGCAATCACCAGTTGATGAGCAACTTATCAGAGGTGTTGAGTTTTTATACTCTTAAGTCGCGAATGAGCGTCCCCACTTAATTTTTTTTCGAAATTCAATTTATCTAGGAGAAACTTACAAGAAGTTGGTGCTTTTGTTGAGTTACTCAAATAATGAATGAGACATATGTGGCAAAATTGCGAAAGGTGCTTGATTGCAGTGATGTTAGTCAAATCATTTGACATTTGTGCTAGTTGTGGCACAACTAGTCCAAACACCCGTACCCTCCCCCGTTTATTTCGACCCCCTGCTTATTAGGACCCTCGCTTATCCGGGACCTAAGAGTAGATTGATCAGTTCTTTTATACGTATTATAAAAATAAATTCTCAATTTTATCTTCCTGTTGCTGGAACATTTGTTCTAGATTTAATCAGTGATTTTTAAACGATAAACCTTACTAAGTAGGTAGGATGGTGTGAATGATCTTGATAGCTTCATTTTTCTGATTATTGAATGATTAAGTGATAAGCTAATCAATTGTTTGATCGTTGCTCAATCACCTTATTCAATTGTTTTTGAGATTTTGATCGAGTTGATTAAAGATTTCTTGCATCTTGTTCACTCCTCATGCTTTGATGAAGCTAGCTTTGTACCGATTATTCACACTCAATGTTTTGATAACCCCATTCTGCTGTTTCACAGTTTCTGCCACAACGAAGAAACCAAGAATCTCAACAACTGCAAAGCCAAGTATGTTTCTATTCACACCCTTCGCATACTTCGTATATTTCACAAGTTATTCTAGCTGTACTACATCCGTGTATCATTTGAATTAAATCCCTGCGATTGCTCAGCGAGTCATGTATTTATCACATGTGTTTATATACAAATATTTCATTGGGACAAAGTGTAACCAGTTCACCTCAAATTTTTAGCATCAGATGTAAACTTTCTTAAGTTTGAATTATTAAACAAGCTGTAATACAAGTAAAAGATTTCATTTCTATGTTTTCTATGTCGCATAATTTTGTTCTGATTGCCTTTTTACCAGACACGACAAAGCCCAGCTCAAACTCAACAACAGCCTCTAGCACTGCTAAGGGAAAGCCAAGGCCTAGCAAGGGAAAGCACATGCAAAAACCAAAACATCCTAAGCACGGAAAAGAAAGCCACGAAAAACACGGAAAGCACTTTAAACACGATAAACACAAAGATAGAGATGAAAATAAGCATGCCAAGGAAAGCAAGCATTTTAAAGAAAAAGAGCATAAGGCTGGAATCATAGATCAGAAACATCATGAGATGAAACCAACTGTTTCTGAAAAAATGATAGAAGATAAGAAGCTTGCAGACCAATACAGGAATTTACTGAAGCACAAGAATTTGCTGAGAATTCTGGAGCAAATGGAAGAAGAAGGAAGTGGAAGTGCTGTGGGATCTGGGGGGTCAGGATCAGGGGAAAATTTAGCTATGGAAATACAGTACATGAAGGTACTGGAGAAGGTGAAATCAAAGCACAGAATGAAGCACAAACATAGAAAAGTCGGACCAAGAAAGCATGCATCGACCTCGAAGAACTCTGATGTTTCAAAAGTGCGCCCAGTTCCATTGTCCAAAGTCGATGTAGATTTGATTGATGAATTGAGTTCCGGAGCTCCAAGTAAGTCGTCTATTAGCTTAGCCACAACAAGCTTTTAAATTCTATGTTTTCCACCCTTTACAATAACTCATAGTTTATTCCAATGATATCAGACATTGGCTGTTGGAATGAAGAAGTGTAAAGATTTTTTCTGCAGATTTGAGACCAGTCTCTGATTGAATATTTTTGATTTTATCATTTTAGGTGCGTATGAAAGCTGCCCTGCTGATGAGTTTGGTTGTGAGCATTTCTGCATCACGTTGATTCACGGAGGGCACCGCTGTATGTGTCACAAAGGGTACAGGTTGTCATTTGATGGAAGGACCTGCGTTGGTAAGCTCAAGTCAATAGTTTTCTACAATTTTGTTTTAGCTACCATTTAGGGCAAATTCCTATTTGAAGTAAATTTATCTTCTGAAGTACTATACCTTCTTTCAATTTTGGTATATGTAAGTATGAATTTCCCTTTCTGCATTTAATTTGCCAAATGTAAGTTATATTGCAAGGGCAAAGAAAATTGATATTATGTTTCACCTGAAATCCTAGCTGTATGAAACCAAAAACCCCATCTAGTCTTGACAGCTCTGTTATTTCAAGTTATTTGTCATGAAATAGATAGTTATATATAGTATCTTTACCTCCTAAAGGCCTCTAATAAAATGCATGTGACGTACTCTCATAAAATGCACGTCAGGGGTGAGTGGCCAAGCGGCCCAGCCAGTTCCATTAGCTCAACTGAAGTCAAACAAGGCTGTGCACAGCCAGAAACTGGATGGTCGACCTTCCAAATGAACTAAAAAAACAGCTCGCTCCGCCGTCTTTCGGAAGGGACGTTAGACTATGGGTCCCATGCAGTGATGGCGCCAGAAAAAAATTACTGGGGGGCTAGAGCTGTCAAAGGCAGAATTTTGGGGGCTACAGCCCCCAAGCACCCCACTGGCGCCATCCCTGGTCCCATGCCTGGATGCTGCTTGCATATTAGGCCTAAATTAGCTGAAAAAGCTAGGTATAATAGCATACTCAGAACAGAGTAAGCAACAACAACAACACCTGTCCTTATAATTGCCTCCCCCCTGTAATTAAAATTTTTTGTTTGACAGGCGAAGATCAATGCGATGCGAGGGCGCATAAATGCGATCAGATCTGCGTATTTGATGCTGGGGATTACAGATGTGAATGCAGAACTGGATATATACGAAGTATCTTCAACCAAACATGCGACGGTAAATCTTCTTCACTTCTACAACCAATTTGTGAATCAATGCCATAGCTTTGAAGCATTTATTAAGTGCTGTACCGTTGGCACATGCTATTGACTGGGATGTTTTGAAGCTGCTTGTGTCGATTTGAGTCTGCCTCTACTAGGAAATGCTGTTCCTGTAAATCTGAGCTCTTTTGAGTATATGTTACTGGACGTTGTCAATCCGTCCATCCACTCCACCATGATAGCCATTTTTTCACACCCCTCATCAACGATTTTTATTGTCTCTTTCAGATATCGATGAATGTGCTATGGGAATACATGGATGTGACCACGCGTGTATCAACACTCTTGGGAGCTACCGATGTCTGTGTGCCAACGGCTATAAGCTGAACGATGATCAAATGACTTGCACAGATCTTTGTGAGTCCATTTCTATAGCAATTTTTCCTTCTTTTGATAGCCAACTTTTACTCTTTGTACTGTTAGAAGTTTATATCTGGTGTTATAATATTGCTCTACTGTACACAAAGACTGATCTAGAGAGGGGTAGAGGGGATGTGAAACCCTTCCAACGCTGTCATGCCATTCGGAATGTTTTCATTCAATTCGATAAAATCTGCGATATTTTTGTACCATTCGGAAAACTTCAAAATATTTAATTTTTTGTACTAGTTGGATTGCTACAAATTTTAAGATGGACCACTAAGAAAGATGAAAAGTAGGTGTGGCTTTATTATCCAGGCATCTGAAGGCCGTGGTGCCCAACAACTCTCACTGTCATACATCTCCCAATAATAGTCTCCTACACCCGTCCCTGATTGCATAGCTTAACAGATCAACACAAGCCATTATGTAAGGTTCATGATAGCCAGTCTCTCTTCTGGTTAGATCTGATCGAATACCCTGCCACCTAGCTATGACATTCTATCAGAACGTCACATGACGTCATTTTTCTAGACATCAAGTTTCTTCCAGCCTTCTTTACAAGCGAAGCTCAACCTCGGAGCCTTCATCTTCAAAATATTCTTGCAGCATCTTAAAAGCAGCTTTAGCAATTTTGAAAACATTAGTTTATTGATTTTACAGCGGAACCATCGTCTTTGATGAAAAAGAGCAAGATTGAAAGAGTGCCACGATTTTTGAGTAAGTATTTCCTTAACCGTATAATTCCCATGGAGAGAAAATTTTGCCTTAAGAAATTTACCTAGCACATCTACTGGTAAACTTTAAGAGAAGAGCCACGACGACAAACATCTTTCATCTTTATATGTTTTACTATTTCGACATTCCAAAAAATTAGACCAAAAACTTTTTTGGAATGTCGAAATAGTAAAACATATAAATATGAAAGATGTTTTTCGTCGTGGCTCTTCTCTTAAAGTTTATACTTCAGCTGCGGTTTCCAAGAAATGTTACATCTACTGGTAGAATCAAAATAGATGGAAGAATTTGAGAAAAATGCCAGAAATTAGTCCTGCACCCCCTTTTTACTTGGTATTATTTATGCTACCATGAGCATCTAGGGAATGTGTGAGCCCAAGCATCATTACTAAGAATGCCGAGGACCATATCTGCTACCAGGGATGTTATAGGGTTAAGCAAATAGTCGGCTTATGAGTGTGCCTCGTTGAATATCAATCACGACTCTTGAAGTAAGATATTATTCTAAAATTATGCTTTCCTCGAATAAAGCCCCATGGGGCTTATTTGAAGGGGCCCTATTTGCAAAAATGATATTTTAGGTGGGGGCGTCACTTTGTCAATAATAGAGAGTTTACGCAACACAACGCGCCTGCTGACGACGAGCCAAAGAAGCCTAGAACCGAGCGCGGTCACGCCATCCTTTCGCAAGAATTGGCGCGAATCTGAATAACGCGCTAGTTTCTAGACTCCTTTGGCTCGTCATGAGCAGACGCGTCGTCTTGCGTAAACTCTCTATTGTAGGTTGGGGCGTACTCGGAAGTAGGGGGCTTGTTCCAGGATTTACGATATATGCTGTACACATGTTTAGCAAACAGTCGGTCTAGGGGTGTGCCTCCATCAATAGTACATTCTCTCCATTATAGTACATTATGCTTGTTTTTTCCACAGTTCCTGCTATGATTGTAAATGGTCCAAATGATACCGAGGCTATTCAAGGGCACAATGTTATCTTGAACTGTGCTGCGCACGGTTATCCGGCTCCACGATTTGCGTGGTCTTTTGGCGTGATGAAGGCCATCAAGCTGGCAGGGAACCCAAGGATGATTGTACTTCCAGGAGGCAGTCTACTGATTCAAAATGTCCAATTAGGCGATGCTGGGGTCTACCGTTGTATTGCATCAAATAATGCTGGAACAGATAGTGCAAGAGCTGTCCTCAAAGTCGGAGGTAAATACTTTTCTACTTGTCCGCAGCGTTTTTTCTTNTTCTGTTTTCATAATCCAGCTAATTTCGCACTCTTTAACTTTTGGCCTAAATTCTTAATGTAAGAACTGAATCAAATGATACATTTGTGCTCTAGATGAGAATTTGTTCAATTCCTTGAAAATCGTGTTGTTTTCTATTTTTGACCTAATTTTTGGCCTAATGGTTTTTAAACTTTCCAATGGCGGTTTTACAACAAAATTCAGGGGATCAGAGTCGCTAAATTTGCTGAGTATTTTAGGAGAAGTCGAGAATTTGTGAAGTATAAGTCGGTGTATGTTTTTCGGTTAACCTTTAGGTCACTATCCGACGTTTTCACACTCTGATGAGTGTCAGATAAAAAAAGCTTTCAGTATGTAAAAGAATGTTGCCGCTTTTTCGTGCTGTGGTGAAGTTCTGTAGTACCAATGGACTATATATGTTCTTCGTAAGAAGCCTTCCAAGAATATTGAGACTCAGACAAAAGCTGGTTTTTCTATTAAAAAAGCGTGTTTTTAGTTTTTATTCTACTACTTTTGACAAAAATTTGCCGATTCGATGGCAGTTGGGGGGCACGTTGCCCCCTTGCCCCCCTTAATATTCACTACTGGTACTTTCCATAATTAGTTCCACGTTTTATAGAAGGAAATTTACCTTTTTTTTATAGCAAGTCTATCTTCGTATCTATTAACGTCTCCTATCGTATTCTCCTTGTCTTCCAGATATTGATGAATGCAAGAACAGTACGTATAGATGTGAACACATGTGCCATAACACCATTGGAAGTTTCTACTGCAGTTGTTATTCTGGATATACACTTCAGCCAGATGCTTTCACATGTCAAGGTAATTTTACACCCTATCCTATGTACCCTTCATCCATTACCCCCAAATATTCCTCATATATTCCTCATATATTCCAATTATTCCAAATAAACCAAGCTATTCCTTTGTAATGTGCTGTAGTAAAGAGCCTATTAACAGCTTTCATTAAAGAACTTTCAGAGTTTTCATATTTAAAATTTCCCTTGAATAAAGAGATTTAAGTTTGTATTTAAAAATTTAGATTTGAATTTAATTTGTAAACTTAAAAATTCTTAGAGGTTTAATTCGTGCGTATTCTTTTCTTGCCTCTAGTCCATATGCAGACACAGGACCATCGAGAGGGGGAAGTTGCCCCAGGGTCTCAAAATCCAATGGGCCTCATAACACCTTATGCTTCAAGAGGGTCTCTTACAATAAACCAGCAGTAGTTTTCCAAAGTTAGTTTCTACACCCAGAAAATTTTTTGCATGCTTCGTTCGCAGGGGGGCTCTTCTTTCTCATTTGCCCCTGGGCTTCTGAATTCTCTCGGCAGCCCTGGGCAGACATAATTTAAGCCAAACATTATGTACTTGTACATCTTCAGTACAGAGCCTCTTTAGAACATCGTCATTTTTTTTGTCAGTATTTGCCTGTAAAACATTGACGTAATCATTCGTTTTTCATAACTTAGATGAAGATGAATGTTTGCATCAGCCATGCTCTCAATATTGCTTCAACACCCCTGGAAGTTATCTCTGCGGGTGTAAAAATGGCTACCGCTTGCATCAAAATAGAAGAAATTGCACAGGTTAGTAAATTCACTTCTTAACTTCCTGTTTATTTTAGTTGCTCCACCATTTTGCATATTTATCACAATGAATCCGAAGCAGCTTGAAAATCATTTCCCTCTGTCTCTGAGCAATGAAAGAGACCTTACATAAATTTTTATTTCATCACAAAATCCTACGTGCAACAGTTTTAAACAAATTTGCAATTCTCATTCAACAGATGTCGATGAATGCGAAAAGAAGACGAACCTTTGTAACCAGGCTTGTAACAACACTGAAGGGTCTTATCAATGCTATTGTTTTAATGGATATCGGCTGAAAAGCGATAATGTTACGTGTGAAAGTAAGTGCACCATTGATTGTTACATATATCATATCATATCATATCGATCATAACATATCATGCATCATATCATATCATATCATATCATATCGATCATATCAAATCGATCATATCAATCATATCATATCATATCATATATCACATCATATCATATCATATCATATCAATCATATATCAATCATATCATATCATATCATATCAAATCATATATCACATCATGTCATATCATATCGTATCATATCATATCGATCATATCAATCATATCATGTCATATCATATCAAATGTACTTTCGTTACAGTAGTTGAAATGTCAAGCAACCAAAGGTTGACGTGGACCTGCAAATGATATACCTTATAATTGTAACGAAAATAAAGCCCTGTAACATACGAAACCATTTCATTTAAAATCTGATATTTGGATGTAATAGAGAAAGTCAGAGTCCATCTTGGATATGAATAACAATATCAATAACTACAAGCAATGAATTTGGGACATCACAGAAGATGTTCTAGTTTTTCTCATTTTGTAGCTACAAAATTACAGTAGAGATCTATCTTTGCCAGTTAAATACGTTTGCAGAATTTCAGTAATAACATTACTTTTGCAAGCCATAACATTGACCTGTAAATTGCTATTTGCATTTCTATTACACACTAGAATTGAATTGAATTGAAGATCCCGGTTCTAATTTTAAGTTATCTTCTGTATTAATTTGCAGAGATCCCACTTCTGACTCTAGCCATGAGGAATAACAGTCCAGTTTCCGCTGGCTTCGGAGCCTTGGCTGCAATCTGCAGTATTTTGGTGGCTATTATCGTATCAAGTTTTGCCACATTGATAAGGAATTATAAGAAGAGAAGGAAGTATGCTTTGGAAAACCAGCGACAGAATGACGGTCGCCCTCCTATTAAGGTAGAATTTTAATACGTTTCTCTTCCTATCCTGTTGCATGATGAAGAGTTTTCATTTCCTAGCAAAGAAATGCATAATTCTTGTTCCCTTTCAAAATGCTTTTGATCTCTATTTCATTATATAGATATTTGTGGTAAATCTTCATTAATTCTCGTATCCAAACGCAAGATTTCATTCATATTTTGTTTTCTCCAAAATTCTGACTGCATACAGTATCTCCATCTTTATGCATTATAATTTGTATTTTCTAGTTTCCTTGTTACAAATTTGCACTTCATTGTATTTTTTGTCATTGGTTCAAGTTGCACATACAGTAAATCATCGAATTGGCTCCCTCCCTTGAATAAGTTATTCTTTCTATTGTAATTTAACTCTGCAACTCAAATATTTTTTTATTCTCCTTCAAATGAACCCTCCATAAATATTGAAAAGTTCTTAAAGCTTCCCAGCTATTGAGACTACCGTAAATCCTCCGTTAGCCCCCTTCGAACAAGCTCCCACTCTAGAGTTACAGATTTTTAATAAACTCCCCCTTGAAAAAACCCTGCCCAAGCATGTGACTGTACCTATTTGAGAGTCTGTTAGTCCTTTATAGAGCTAGGAAAGAAAAAGCAGCCATTAATTAACGCAACTTTGCCTTTTCTTCAAAAAGCATCCTATTAATTTTAAGTGTAGCATCCAAGACATAAATTCTCCGTTAGCCCCTTTCGAATGAGCTCCCACTCTAGAGTTACAGATTTTTAATAAGCTCCCCCTCTCTAATGAACCCCCACCCAAGTATATGCTTGTACCCATTTGAGAGTCTGTTAGTCCTTAATAGAGCTAGGAAAGAAAATACAGCCATTAATTAACGAAAATTTGCATGCTCTTTAAAAAACGTCCTATTACTTGTAAGTGTAGTATCGAAGAAATAGTTTACAAGTAGAAAAATTTCAACTGGACTTTGACCAACTACCAGCAAAATTTGTAAAGCCCCCCTTCGGATAAGCCCCCATTCAAAAATCCAAAAATAAACAAGCCCCTAGGTGGGATAAATCAAGGATTTATGGTAATTAGTAGAGAAGAGAGATGAAGACTAAAGAAAATAAACCAATTTGCATTTTTCTTTTTTAGATAAAAAGTAACAGCAAATCTATATTTTCATGGATGGACTGATAAATTCTTTAATTTTTGCATCAATAATTTAATTTGTAAATAAAAAAAGTAGGGTTAGTTTTCTAGTAATGTTTATAACTTGTGTATGCAATACATTAAACCTCGTATTAATAAGATGTAATTTTATTGTATATAAATAGCTGAAAGTATTCGATATTTTGTATGTTTATAATAAAGTATATTAATTATTACAATCATTTTTTATTTTTGCATTACTCTGTGCTTTGACACTTTAAGCTCTCAAAATGGAAAAAGATATTGTAATTTAAAATTAAGAAGTATTAAATACAGTAGAATCCACAAATATGAACCTTTATATAATAAGAGCCTACTGCCTGAAATTGTATATTTTGATTGCAAGTAATTAGAACCTTTTCAGCCTGATATTCTGGCTAGGTTCTTATTAATAGTAAATTTTTTCTACAGGCAAATAAACTAAGCCCGCTTGCTAATCAACCCTCTTCGTGGATGCTCCAACAATAGTACATACATTTTGTGATAGGCAGGTTCAAACCTATGTTTTTAATCACAAAACTTCGGTTGACTAACTATATTGCGAAAGTCTTTCAATGCTGAATTGTCAACTAGCATTTTTCTTGGAATTTTTTTGAACCCTGTATTAAGAACCAGCACCCTGATAACTGGGATAACCTCATCGCATAAGAACATGAACAGGCTCAGTTCTTGTGTGCGGGATTCTTTTTGGGCTTCGGAGCCAAAATTGTCTTGCCCTGAGTACATTGCCTTTGCCGGGGTTAGATCATGAGAATATAGAACCGAATTTTCGATAGCTTTGATCAGATTTTGGGCTGCTGTTTCAAACGCAAAATTGGCTAACTGAAGCAACTGCTAAATGTAAAACACATATCAGCACTCCTTCCTCAAGCACTGGGAATGGATTGGTGGATAACCGGGGCAGGAGGCTGGTGACCCTTCCCTGGTGAGCTTAATGGGCACGATTTCTGAACAGCTAAGTCATCTTTGACTACATTCTACTTGAAATTTTTGGGGACCACATCCTCAGGGGTGAAAATCTTAGGGGGTGTGGGTGTGAAGCACCCCCAATGATGAAAAATTAGTAATTAGTAAAAACGGTCTAAAATATTGTAAGAAGCCTTTTGTTGTTTGATGCCATATTGAAACACATGTTCTACTGTTCTCGAAATTTACATAGAGCATATACAGACCTAGGTACAGAAAGACTTCTACGAAATAAAAAGCATGTGAAAAGGAGAAAA
Source organism: Cassiopea xamachana (assembly GCA_900291935.2). Taxonomy (NCBI): domain Eukaryota; kingdom Metazoa; phylum Cnidaria; class Scyphozoa; order Rhizostomeae; family Cassiopeidae; genus Cassiopea; species Cassiopea xamachana. Next base: position 1,182,043 of record OLMO02000277.1, read on the forward strand.
TTGGCCACACTTTTAAACTTCCAAGACCACACTCAAGACTTCCAAGACCACTCCAAAATAGGCCCTGAGCTTAGTTTTTCTCTGGGTAATAAATTTGGAACTCATTACAAACCAAACGAAACTGCATTGTTTGTTCTATTTCAATTACTATTCGCTGTTTTTTGAAAGAAAATTCTTTATTATTTCGTACAATATTTGTTTGTTAGCGATCAACAGAGCTATGCATATATAATTCTTGCGAGTCTCTGTTGCAGGGGTGGTCAACCCGCGGCTCGTGAGCCACATGCAGCTCTTTACCTGCTTTATTGCGGCTCTCGCACTCATATTAAAGTGTGTATTTCTTATATACATTTACTTCACTTGAGTCCAATAAGACATTTTTGTGCTATAGGAAGGGATGGAGTTAATGCGCATGCGTCCCCATGTGTTTGATGTGGCTCATAGTAGTATGACATTAAAGAATGCGGCTCTTAACCTCTCTCTGGTTGGCCACCCCTTATCCATGGACTTATTTTCTTTTTGCAAAGCTAACAGAGCTTCTTTGAGTTGATTTTTCGAGTTTGTACGTCGTTAATAATTCAAAAAACTGACATTGCTTTGATGGTGACCAATGAATGGAGTACCCTCAGCTTTGCTTGCATACGATGATAGTAAACGTTGGGTTTTCGTCGTCTTCGAGATCATCTAATCTGGTGCTACTAAAGACTTCAGACAATAAGTATTGAATGCTGAGATATCACCTGTTGTATAACATGACAATAAAGATAGAACTTCTTTGATAAGTTATTGTACCACAAGCATAAAAAATTAACTAGTTTTACCAATTAATCCTTGAACTTCACTACAGAATGTACCATTTTTATAAGGAGCCTAGCTCAAGGTCTAATTCTAAAAGTTCCTTATTTTTGGATCTCTTGTTATCAAATTCCAATTCTTACAGTTCCATAATAGTTCCTTAATTTTCACTGCAGATATAGTGCCTTAAAGTGGTACAGACAAAAGAAAGTATCAAATTCCTGAATATTACTTTTAATTTTTGCTAGAACTCAAGACTAAAGGCAGAAATAAGATACGAGCGAATTTTTTTAATGGAATCGCATGAAATTTGGCTGTAAATTAATGTAACTGGCTTCCTGTTTGTTGATTATTTGCAGCTATAAGAATTTTTAAAGTGCAGAGCTCCTTCGGTATTTTCCGTTAGCAGTTTAAGGCTCTTAAATATTTCGCCCGTTTACACGTCGGTTCCTCTGTGTACATCAAGACTCACAACCCAGTCTTGTGTAGACAAAGAGAGTTTGTTTTCTCATTGGGACTCTTTAAGTAAGCAATGGTAATAGGTCCTAATTGGTCACACTTGAGGCCAATTAGACGCATCCTATCACATTAACTGCATCTGGATATATTTCGGTTAATCTTTAGGTCACTATCCGACGTTTTCATACTCTGGTGAGTGTCGGACGAAAAAAAGCTTTTAAGCCTGTCAAAAGAATGCTGCCGCTTTTCGTGCTATGGTAAAGTTCTGTAGTATCAACAGACTATTTAAGGTCCTAATAACGTGGTTTCTGAAATTGTTTTAATTTTGAGGTGTGGCACTCTATGTAACCTACGCTCACGGCCTTATTGGAAGGTGGGTTCAACTCATAGAGATATCGTATGGCTTAAACTGTTATCTGCCTCCTCATCTTGTGAAACGTCATCTGCTATAGGAGATTTAGCTGAAGCTCATTGGATATTCACAGCTTGTTATCTGTTACTTTGAATGTTGTTGAATGTCTTGTGTATTTACTCACCGTGGTGATTGTTGCTGCGAAGGAACATAACAGGTGGTCAGCGTTTTCTATGGAAACGGTTATCAGTCGAATGCAAAAGATGGCGGCAATTGGTACGTACACTTAACTCACTTGCATTTTACTTCATTTTGTGTTTTTGTAATACATGCGATGCAACATTAGTCATGGACTTGCATGCTGATCTAGAGATTCACACTGCGTTGTGTGCAGCCTTTTAATTTAGTCTCCAGGTTAATATTAAAGTACTGGGAGTGACTTGGTTTGATTGCATTTGGTTTTTAAGACAGTCCAGGCAGCTTCAGCATCTGACAGAGCGGAAGTGGAGCTTTGTTCGGGAGACATTCCATGTCAAATGCACCAAAGTGCAGTTTTTCAAGCAGGTTAAGGACTGAAAATGGCAGAATATGAAGGTAATTCGTTGTTTGAAGACACTTTGCAATGGGCTCCGCTTTTTGCATAGATGGACCTCCCAATTATTACAGCCATTTAGACCTTTCACTTCTTGCTATGTAATGATCGGTCAAGAAATAGTTTAATTTCTCTAGCAGATATCTACAGGCTATCTTCGTAACCCTAGTTGAGATATATCGAGTCACTAGCTAACACAGTTGGACCCCTAGGCCTTCCAACATTGAAGTGATGGTGGAGCTTTGTAAGATGTCAATAGTACTTCATTAAACAACAATGATGAAACATTTACGGGACTAAATTTAGAGGGGATACAGGCGTGAGTCACCCCCACCCCAACCTTGAAAATTTGCCATTTTGTAGGGCAAAAACGGTAGTGCAATGTATTTCTGGAGGGCAACTTACTGCAAAAGGTCACAGGCAAAAAATTTTCGTTGGGCAACCGCTGATACCCCCAAATTTATTGAAGTTACGTCCCTGGGCATTGAAAGGTACCATAAAAGTCAACTATCATAGTATTTTGCTATGCTAAAACATCACCTGTTACTTCTTTAGCAACAACAAATTAGCTTAATCATGGGGCCGAAATGTCCTGTAGTGAAACTGATATGTATTAATGAAGTTCATTATTTATGCCCCCAGGTTGGGACTGAAGAGAAAGCTTTATTTGGGTAATTATTTTTGTTACTCAACCTTTTGCAATATACAAATAATAGTTACCGAGCCGATATATAGCTATTAAAAGTTTGTTATCCAACCTTTATAATACAGAAAAATGATATACCCAATCTTAAAGCTGCCTGAAACTCATTTACTTAACCATTTTCTCTTCAGTCCCAACCTGAGGCATAAATAATGAGCAGTTCCTTACTGAAGTTCATTTCCATTGCACGGTGGATTTGAAAACTAAATAAACATCAACATGTTTATTTAAAATGACACACAAGTGCAATTATAGATTGTTTTCGGATGTTTTGACAGGATTTAAACATCAACATGGTTTGAAAACCTTGATGCTCTAAGGCATTGCTTGACAACTGATATCTAAAGTGATTCTTTTTGAATGGTAATTCTCTCTAATTTGATATACTGCTTGGCATGAAACATATTTTTAAAGTCACATAACAAACCTCTACAGCATGGGGTGTGGCAAAGTAGAAAGTGTAAAGGTGCCACACCCCAACTTTTGTGAAAGCTGTTGATAGTTCTTTGACCTGTCACTAAAATCTGATTTAGCAACTATTCCTTGTTTTGTAATTTTAGGAATTTTGTACTCTTTTGATAAATTTCCTTAGTTAAAGCCCACATAAAGTGCTCCTTGGTATTCCACTGATCCACAGTTTTGTACCACAACTTGAGCAAACTTTAAATGTCTATATGCTTCATGTTATATTTGTATACTTTAGCTTTTAGAGATGCACAGACACCTGCAAATTTACAGCCATGTTCAAATTGTGGAAGAACATTTAACCCTGAAACACTAGTATGTACCAGTTTTTCTTGTAGAAGTAAGACTTTTTCTGGATATTTTTGAGCAAACATTCATCTGCAATGTTTACTAATGATTTTTTTTAATGTTTTGACTTATTAATTTCCAAAAGATTGATTATTTGAAATGTGTTCTTGTCATAGAAGAGAATATCAGTGGATACCTTTTGATTGTATGTGATTGCAAGAATAAATAGCTAATTCACTTCTACCTTTAAGCTGGTTTTACTTCTATCCCACTGCAAGTGTCTAGATTTTGATATGAGATATCTTGTCAGTGGTAAATAGATCACTATTCTCAGAAGACAAATAGATCACTATTCTCAAATAGATCACCAAAGCAGTTTGTTTATTGAATGAAGTAATAACTTTGATGTCTCGTTATACCTTTAAGGAAAGGCATGAAAAAGTTTGCCATGGGCAAAAGCAAAGAAAAGTATTTGATTCAAGAAAAATGCGCTTACAAGGAACCGAGGCATCAACCGTAAAAAGAAAGGCAAGCCCCCCTCCTTCAAAATCAAAAGTAAGTCTAGATATAATCTCATTCAATTTTTGATATGACAAAGCTTTGAAGATGAAGAAAACTATAAAAAGTGATGCAATTGTTTGAAAATTGTTGTGTTTAATCAATCAAATGGGCTCAGTGAGTTGTGGATATTTGTAGACCTGCCATGTTTAATGAGTTGCTATGTTTGGTGGCCATGAGTTGTGCTTCAGCTAAGGAAATGTGCCTTGAATCTCTTATTTCATAGGTTATAATCTTGTAAGGTATAATGAGTTATGTTTTTCTCTAAGTGAACTGTTTAGCTTTCATGCAGTTAACTCAGATTCATGTGAATCAAGCATTTAACTGAAGGCAATGCCCTGGAGGGGCAAACCTGCCTGTACAATCTCCTTGGAGGGGCAAAAGCCTTATTTTGTGATGTTAAAAAAAAAGTCAAAGTCCTTTCCCGCGCCCAATGGTGCATAGGGCTGTGCCTATCTCCGTTTCTATAGCCCTAGGCCATGTGTCTGCGAATGCAGTGAAAGTTACAGCGGGGGGCTGATCCACTGGTAGCTCCGTGGGTTTAACTTTCCCACTCCATTCTCATATGTCGAGCGCCAGACGAGAAGGCAGTGAGTACCATTTTTAAAGTCTTTGGTATGACTCGGCCGGGGCTCGAACCCACGACCTACCAGTTGAGAGGCAGACACTACCACTGGGCCATCCCTCCGGTATTTGTTATGCTAATCTCCAGGTTAATAATTCTGTTGGGGGAGAGCAAAACCATGGAAAATATTTCATTTGGGAGGCATCACCCCCACTCCCCCAAGTTGTACTGCCTGAAATCATTGTTGACATTGGGAATAGTCCATGGTTTTGTATTGTTCCAGTCAGCACTGAGCTTTATTATACACACTACCTAAGCATTTTATTGACCCTAACAGATTACTCTACATAATATGAGAAGTCAGGCAAAGTTATTTTTCGCTGTAACTAACAGAGCTTCATTCACCCCAAGAAAACTTGCATGAAAATAATTACAATGCATAGCTATCAAATGTATATTTATATACACGTTTTTTTTTATAAGAAAAAAGTTTATAAGAAAATGAGGCTCAAATCGTCAAAATCTTAAGAAAATCGTAAGAAAATCACGAGGCTCAAATTCCAAAATAAAGTGTTTTTATAGGCCAAAAATCGGTATTTCGTCGTTATTACATTCAAAATGTTAAAGATGGAATTCAGATTCAAGTATACAATATTATTAACAAAAGTGTAAACCACTCTAGCCAGTATATTTCAGCAAAAGTTAAGAAAAATTTAAGAACATCTCAGGCTCAATTTCGGGAAATGTTAAGAAAATTGACGCTCAGGCAAAATAGTGATTTTCTTATAAAAAAAACGTGTACTCCTTAAAGGTGATTTGAGATAATGACAGCAAAATTATTGTCAATGGATAAATATCTAGGATGCCAATGAGTGTTGATTTTTCAGCCTTTTTTGATTTAGTTGCAATAATTAATGGCCTATGAAATACTTTTCCTATAGATTTTCTTGGGGTATGTAGGACTAGCATTTTACTGACAAAATAGGTGTGGCTTTCAGTTTTATGTTATTCCACTTTTTTCTTCTCGGATTCTTAGAATACAAAAAATGGGAAAAAATCCCAACAGAAATTATGTCTTTGGCAATTTACTTGCAGAGTATTTCTGGAATGTACAACTCTACCTAACCCTACTCTAGTAATGGCGCTGGATCCATGGGCAGAAACAGCTATATAGTATTTTTATATAAAAACATCTTATAGCTTATTGAGTGAGTTTAGCTAAAGCCCTGTTTACATTACACAAACTAACCTAGGTTCGCCATAGGTTAAACCTAGCCTAGGTTAGTTTTTCGTAGTGTAAACGCGAACTAAGCCAGGTTCGCCCCAGGTTGATTCAACCAACTTCTGCAGGTGGGTTCGCCCTAGTTTAGTTTTGTAAACGTTTAGTGTAAACGGAAACCTGGGGCGAACCTGGACTAGTTTTTCCTCTACGCATGCTCAATTAACAAAGCACTGTGTAGATTTCA
>OLMO02000277.1:1192369-1217249 GCA_900291935.2 Cassiopea xamachana
GGATGGGACCCCAAAGGAAAACATTAGGACCAAGCCAAATCCCCAAAATAAACATTAACTTCACTATTTTAATCTTAGCTAATGAGCAATTCTTGTTGTCAAAATTTGCCAGATTTTTAATGCCAAGCAGCCGTAGAAAAAGAGGAAATATTTTGAAGAGGAGTTTAATGCCACTCTGTTTGGGCCTTCGGTGCCTGGACAAGACCACTCTTTTTTCACCTTCGGTGCCTGGCATGTGTAGTGTGTGTGAAGTACCAATGCTAATAAATGTTGAGTTTGTTTCGTATGCTTTTTAATATTCATGTAGGAGTTGAAAGAAGTTTCTCTCTTTGGTGTTCACACCTATCATATTTCTTTTATCTAGCGCCTCCTTTGCAGGTGTTTTAAGGTGTTAGAGTCTTTTTTGAGACACCTGGTTAAGGTTGATATTTGCTATTTGTTTTGATTTTAGTTTAAATGTTGACATTGTATTGTATAATTATTGTAAGTGGCTGTCGTAGATGTCCTTTCCATCTATGGCAGCCACAGGAAATGTAAATTTAATTTAGTTCTTAGTTTACTTGATAGAATAAAAAGAACTTATTGCTTTAGGGTTTTAATCAGACCTTTTCGGTTAATGCGGGTGACTAATGGGCTTTGTTCAATAACATTTCGAGATAGACCATTTCGTCATCTTTATCATGATTGGTCAACTCACTTGTTGAATTGTCAACACATTTTGAATTGAAGCTTATAGGTAACACCTATTTCTTTGTGAACATGTTTTGAATAGCTGTACCACGTAGAGAGCATGAGGAAGAAAATGTCTAGGGGCTCAATGCATACTTTAGCTAGCTATATAAAAAGCAGATTGAAGACATCTCTCTCCTTCCTTCCCTCCCTCCCAACCGCCCTCGCAGACCTATTTACAAGGGCGTGGTCCCCCAAAATTATGGCCCAATTCGTTACCAGACCCATAGCTTATATGTTCTTGACGCTTCTGAGAGGCGCCTACAAAGCAAATACTTTCATCGCCCAATCCCCCTCCTAGGCTGATATACTGCCCTCGTGACAAATTTTTCCACGAAAAGGTCTAATTTTAATAAACCAGTACCCCCTGAAAATTATTTTTCTCTTTGCTATACAGCCGCCCTACCCATAATAAGGATTTATGGGTGATAGACTTGTATGGGAAATTGCTCTCCGCTAGCTTCTATTTACACTAATTCTCCTTTAAGATCTCTTTCTGTGCCTTTTTTCTTCATATCTCCCGGCTATTTCACGCCTGTCTTGTTCGTTTCAGCAAAGAGCCCCCCGCATGGTTACGAGAGTTTAAAAATACTGAAGATACATCAATATTACCCGACAGAAAGACCGATGCAAGCTCAGCTGGATCGAGGGGACGGCATAGTGGTCGACAACGTGAAATGCCGAGTCGCGATGAATTGGACTTCGATGAGAAACCTATTCGGCCTGCTAGACGTGATAGTGGATTTGATGCCGACGAGTTTGGATCTGTAATGTCCAAGCCAACAGCAATCGGCGTTGTTCGCCCTTCTTCGCGACAACTTTCGGGAAAGGATGAGAGAACCCCTAGTGGAAGAAGAAAATTAGCTAACTTTTGTCACGAATGTGGAACAAAATACCCGGTAGCCATGGCAAAATTTTGTTGCGAGTGTGGAGTCCGAAGAATGCACGTAGAACAGATATAGACGGTCTATATATGTCATACAAGCCAGGTATTTATGTTTGAAACGAGATGCACCTTGAAAGCTTGCAAAGCAATTGTAATTTTTTCCATTATTGAAAAATTCACCATATTATAGGGGGTCATCCATAAAGGATGCCCGCTTATTTCTGCCAGTTTTCAACCTCCTCCCTTCCCTTGTCCATGCTTGGCCACTTTTTGCTTAGTATCCCCTTCCTCCTGTCAGGGCCGGCAAAACGTTTTTGAAAGTGGGGGGGCCAAAGTGGTGAAAATTTTTTTGCCCTCAAGGGTCTAGCAGCGTGCCGTATGCACGCATGCAATGACTCCATCACTGCTTATAACAGCTGGGGGTGTGGGTGGCGCTGTAAGCCCCCCAGTGGGTCCAGGGCATAGCCCTGGCGGGGGTCCAGGGGGCGGAGCCCCCGGAAGCTCTTGGGATTATACCATCTACGAGGCCTTAAAATGGCTTAAAATGGCTTAGGCTTAGACCTCCCCCAGACAAATATTTTCTCTTTTTTTGCCTTTACAAGACTGTCAAATGCGTTTGCCATGATTATATTCATGAAAAAAATTTTGCTCCAAAAAAAGTGGGGGGGCCATGGCCCCCCCGGCCCCCTGGTATTGCCGGCCATTCCTGTCCATGCGGACACTGAATATAAAGACAATTAAAGAGCTGCAAAAGATATGGAAAAATATAGGCTCTTTGAAAAAGATTCGCATCCTGGACTTATTTCTTGTTTGCCTCTTTATTTTTCAATCTTTAGCAAAGGAAGACGATGGGAAAATGACCTTTAAATACTCTCTTTTTTTCTTAAAGGCTTATAGCTACAATAGTCGCCAAAAATCCAGTGACGCATTAGTTATTTTTATTCTGCACTTAACACCCGTCCCCCTCCTCCCCCTTCTCCCATTCTTCCCCCTTCTCCCCATCCTTCCCCTCCTATCCCTAGACAATCTTGGTTTATGAGAAAATTGCATGCGAGAATGAAAACAATTAGCATGCAAAATGACGCCAAGTGTCTCAGGAACAGAGCAACATTGTTATGGGGGAAAGGGGTTGCGTGCACGGCGTAATAGCTTAAATCCTGAGAGTACTATATTTTTTCGCAATTTTTTGAGTATTCCAGGAACTTTTGGCGACTATTGTACCCCTTCTTCTCATAAAGAAACTACTCTGAAAAGGATTTTCACTTACAGCCAAACCCCCTCACTCCCCCTGTCCGCCTCTGTCCACATTGTTGCTAGCCCCCTCATTCCGCTAAGGCGCGGACGTCTTATATGGATTCCCTCCTTTCGAAGAATTTATTAACAGAACAATGTAGTGTTTTATAGAGCTAGACATCATTTGTTTTTAATACATTGCCTCTTAGTGAATTGGAAGTTAATGCTAATGGCTTTTGAGCTCAGTATCTCATTACTCCAACGTCTTAGTAAATAGCAATACTTTTGATAATATTGTAATGAAAGAGAAATCGATAACAAAATGGATTTAATATGAATTTTCTCTGTAAAGGCGTTGCAATCTGATAATTAAATCTCGCATTGGTAAATAAAGCTAGGCGACGTTAACTGCTTTGTCGTCTGTGGCTTTCATGTTTACAGCATTTGGTTTGTCAGCGCCCTTTTGGCATAAGAATATTTCCACGTTATCTTCATCTGCGTTATTGAGAAGTTAAGATTAATTCAAGTAGAGCATTAGTACGGATACCATCATAGATAATCACAGCTGAATCTTCTCCAAAATATTTCGTAATTTGAGTATTTGAATAGTGTTGAGTAATCCGTCTTCGCATCTGTTGAAGCAAAAACCTAAAAAACAAGATTATGCTTTTATCCCATGCATGTGATTTTGAGCTTGGAAACTGCATGTCTGGTCGATCAACTTTCTTAATTTTCTAAGAGATCTTTTTTCAACTTTCGCATCATACTTCTTTTTCACCCTTTATTTATCTGCCTTTTTATACTTGCCTTTTCTTTTTCTATGATGCATTGGCTGCTCATGCGTTGTTGTCACCTGCATTTCTTTTGGTATTTATCTATTCTACTTGCGGAATGAGATATTTTGTAGGTGTCAATATTCCCGTGCATATTTCATGTGTGCGTGCGTTGGTGTTTTTACGTCTTTCTACAAAATTGTGAAATATATACTCAGATGTAAGGGAGAATTTTCAGATTCTCATTAAGATATAAAGTTTATTCTACATTTCTACATGATAATAGTTTACACCTTGAGTGTGAGTGTTATGTTTTATTTACTGTTATATATATATATATATCTATGTATGTATGTATGTTTGTATGCATATATGTATGTTTATGTGTGTGTGTGCGTGTGCATATATATATGTATGACTATACATATATATATATATATATATATATATATATATATATATATATATATATATATATATATATATATATATATATATATATATATATATATATATATATATATATATATATATATATATATATATATATATATTACTCCTAGCCTCTGTTTCTGTGATGCTTTAGTGTGAGAGGAGAAAGACCTGTATTATCACCTACTTTTGTAGCGTCGTTCTGTTTATTACAAACAGAGATATCTCAAGTCAGACCTTTCAATTCAAATTATTCAGGATATTGGTAGCTCAAGGCTTCATCTCTTGCAAATCCCATACTTTTCCTTATCTTATCCTCTAAATTTCGTTAAATGATAGCTCAAATATTCAATAAATGGTAGCGTTTGAATGAACATTAACGTCTCACCGTTTGCAGCACTAACTCCCACTTTAAGGTTTCACCGTTTTCTGCACTGTCCTTCAATCGATGATGATATCCGTGATGGTATTGACAGTAAACTTCACAACTGTTTTTTATTATGCAACTGTGCATATTGCCACTCTGTTTATTGGATATTTACAGCATTTTTATCCACAAAAGCTTGCTAACTTTGCTGGTTTATCTTCTTTGGTGCGAGGTCGATTTAAGAAGAAAGATCCAAGCTTAACTGTTGCTAAGTCCAAACCTTGAATTGTGACGTGTATATTTATTCTGCAAGGGACTTTATAGAGCTAGTCTCGTTAAGAATTTGTATTAATGTAAACTGTCCTATTGAAGTATGACACCATATGAAATGCGAAGCTCTTAGGGCTGGTTCCCATATAATCGTAAGCATGTTTCCATATAATCGGAAGGTGCCTGTGATGCATCGCCGATGGTTCACAGGCAGATATTTTTTAATGGAAATACTCTTGTTCCGACGTCTGCGATGCATCGACGACATCGTAACAACGTCGGGAAAGTAGAACGTGGCTCTACTCTCCCGATCGTTACGATGCTTTCCCTGCATCGCCGATGGCTTTGAATTATATGGAAACACTCATCTGCGATGCATCGGCGATGACCTATTGTTTTTGTATTCCACGTGACATGAATCATCCAATATCAGATAACTTCAATAACAATACGTTCTACGTAATGTTTACATAAACACTTCGTAAATTACAGTATCTTTCCTTGGCTACAAGCCACTTACCAGTTTTATTCTATTTGGAAACGCTCATCTGCAATGGATCGCCGAAGCATCGCAGACAGCTTACGATTATATGGAAGCCAGCCTTTATGCTTCTCATTTTAATTATGTTATTAACAAGTACAGGGTGCTTTAATGAGCTTTACAGCCCCCAACCCCTCCTCCGTCATAGTCTCTGGGCCATATTGCATTTCCAGATTGTGCATAAAATCAGAAGCAAAGCCAAGGGAAATTGTTGGTGGCATGCACGGCCCCAATATGCCGATAGACTTCCCTCGAGCCCAATTTACCGACAAAGAAAACTTTCCTAAAGTTTTATGAGCATACAACGTTGAACAGCACTATTGATTTGCAGCATATTTGCCGACAAGCTAAAGTTGTAGGAGTGCAGCACTCCTCCGCACGCCTTATGGCTACACCTCTCCATAAAATAGAACTTTGAATTTGCTGTGCTTGAGAAATGACATATTGAGCGTTAGTGTTTAAAGATAAAAGGGATAGTCTATACACGTTGTCTTTTCATAAGAAACATGAAGCTGAAATTAGGCAAAAATTAAGAAACTTTTAAGAAAGATGGGCAGGCTGAGTTTCAAGCAATAACTTGCAAAAACTGTTTTACAAGAAGATTTTTGATCAAACGAGAAGCAAAATAAAAACAACACATATTATTTGCCACACAGAACCTGAAAATCCTATTTCTTGCATCACAGTTGCCTAATCTGGGTTATTATTATCATGTAAAGTCATTGAAATTTAAGAAACAGTTAAGAAACATTTAATTGAGGAAAAATTGAGAAAAATTATGGCTGAAAGCAGAAAGTGTCTTACTTATAAAAAGTGCGTGAGTTCCCAGCCCACACACTTGAAAAATGACATTTTCAACGATGGCGTTCAAAGGTAAGTCAAAAAGTGAAAGTCCTTTCCCGCGCCCAATGGCGCATAGGGCGGCGCCTATCTCCGTTTCTATAGCCCTCGGCCACGTGTCTGCGATGTAGTGAAAGCTACAGCGAGGGGCTGGTCCACTGGTAGCTCCGCGAGTTTAACTTTCCCACTCCATTCTCATATGTCGAGCGCCAGACGAGACGGCAGTGAGTACCATTTTAAAAGTCTTTGGTATGACTCGGCCGGGGCTCGAACCCACGACTTAACGGTTGTGAGGCAGACGCTCTACCACTGGGCCATCACTCCGGTGGTTCAAAGGTAAATGGAATAGCTAATAGTTCCAGCTCACACACTTCTACTTCATTCATAATGTCAGGTGTGTTCTTGACGTGGTTGTAGTTTTGAGAGCGAACGCAGAATTAAGTCAGCAATATAGAACAAATAAACTGAAGTTAGATTTGTATCACGCCTCTATTAATAAATAATATTTTTCATGAGTAATAAAATCATTATCATAATTGTTAACCAGTTCATTATGGTATGAAAATTAATATAAAAATTACCGATAAGGAAGATGATTTGCTCATGGCTGACGTGCGGTTATTGTCATCTATTTAGGCCTCATAAAAACATGCGAGGTCATTTTCATGATTCAAGGACAGGAATGCTGGGTCAGTTCTCGATTGATCTCTGCTCCTGCGTTCCTGATTGAAGATGTCACTTTGAGATTTAATTTTCAACCAACCCCCCCCCAAAAAAAAATTTAGAGCGCCAATTTTGTTCATTTTAGTTGATTTCAAAGTACACTGTTTTTGACAGTAGGCACCAACTCTCTCGTGTTCAAAGGCGTTTTGTATGCTGTTTCCAACAGAAAAATTTACGACCTTACATGCTGTTCATTGTCAGCAAGATCTTTGAAATTTAGTTGATAAATGCATTGGCTGAAAACTTTTAACGTGAACTTGTCAAAAATTGTGGCACAATTGCCCAGGTTGGATTGGTGGGGAGGGGAGCAAGGAGCTCGAAAAGTGACATCTCAGTTACTGTTGATCAACCAACCACGAACTACACACATGATCAATAATCTCAGAGCATGATAAGTAACCCCAGAGTCTGAAAAACTAACATTCTAAAAATGTAAAATATTTACAATATATCTTTCTTGAACGGAAAGATCTTAATATATCTACAGCTATTGAGCACAGAAACTGTAACTGTGATCTGCTAGTCTATAGGGTACTTCAATCACCAATCATCTAAGTTACCATCATTTCTCAATCGTCTACCAACTTGCCTACTATTTACTACAAATTCCATGTAAAGAGACAAATTAAGCAGCGATTTTACCATTCCTAATCTTCTTGTCTTAATCCTCAGCAAATTTCTGAAGCACAGTTTCAAAAATTCTTCAACGAATTCAACGCTATGGACAATGTTTTCTTAGCACTGTCAATCGAAGCTGACTTTTCACTATTTAATTCCCTGTAACAGTTGTTACATGAATAAGAATTAACTACCTTTGCCTTGTGGGGATTTTCAATAGCGTATGGATTCTAAGTCGTGAGTTATTATGGTAATGAAATTCACATTAAGACTTAGCAAATTCGTTATCCTCTATCAAAGTTGCTTATTAAAAAGAACCTTCTGCATTATGAAAGCTCATCGAATTCCCATTTGGTGTCCACACGTTAAGGTTCTGTAAGCATAGAAAACTAGGATATTTATTACTTTTGGAAGCGGTGATGCTTGATACAATATCACACCACGTTCAGCTAACTTGTTCTGCATTAGTAGAATACTTCACTTCAAAAAATGACGTTTAATTATAGTCTGATGTAGGCAAAACTGCGCCATTAGAGTACAATTTTTGGCGTGTATTTTGAGGTTTATGTAGGATTTAAGCAGGACCTAGGCAGGACCAAAGCAAGCCTAAGCGTTACTGACAACAAGAGACGCTTAATTCTCATGTCACTAATATAAAAAAATATATCACTTTTAATGCCTTGAGACTTTTCCTTGATATGAGACGGTGGTACAAGGTTCATTTTGCACAAAAAGATGTGGTACAGAAAATGCTGGCGGATATTTTCAGTTCGAGCTCTCCTACCCCCTTGTAGAATGAAGTAGAACTCTTTCCAAGAAATTCTGCTACCATTTAATACTATCTTGACTGCATCGCCTTTTACAATGATCTATTTAATATAACAGTTCCGTCATCCTCAAGATGATATTAATTCCTGCGTCAACGCAAGTTAATTGTCAAAATTAGACAAGAGATACCGTAGTTGAGACAATACCGCTTGAAGGCTGCACGTAGTCAGCCACGAACTCACTCCTATATGTCTCACTTTCTTCTACCCTTGGAATGTAGGCTGAAACAGTTTTCTTAAAACGTTGTTGCATTCGATTACCTGACGATGCCTCGCTGACCATGTTTCTTGGCATTGTCCACGACCTCGTAAAGCTTTCATTAGCCAGAGTATTTTCGCTTAAAGCATCAGAATTCAGTGATGACGTTGACCTTCTTATGGCCTTTACGGCGTTACTAGAAATCGCCCTGTCAATATTCAGTTGTGTCAAACTCCCAGTTAAGTTTTTGTCATGGCTCTCCTGCATCAGCAGTTGCTGATTGATACGCACCCCTCTGATTGGCAGTATTTCTCTGCGAACAAGCCTTTCTGAGCCTCGATAATTGCGTGCGTCAAAAGCATTCCATGTTCCTTTACCTTCATTCTCTGATATGTAATCGAGGTTCCTCTTCGTATACGCAGGCTGCGCAGGCGCATCTAACATTTGTCCACCAATGATATAGTTTGCATTAATGTCTGGCCTCGTTTGATCTTCAGACTGCGTTCTGCGATGCTTCACAATACTCCTTGCCTGCACTTTTGCTACTGTCCTAGTCAGCTTTGCTTCGTCGTGCTGACGGTCACTCTTTTCTGCCTGTTGCACCTCGCCATCATCTCTTGATCTATGCTCCTTCACAACACCTATCTTCGTGGAGTCTTGTGCCTTACTACCACTCACGGCTTCCACTGGCCCGAGAGCCTGGGTTTTAGCTACCGTCTCCGTATTTTGTTCCTCGGTTCCCCTTGCAATTTCACCAGCAGCACTTTGTTGTTTCTTTGGGGTTTGGTCCCACGCTGTGGGCGCCAATTTAGATTTACTTTCTTCGATATCGGAATTCTCCTGAGAGTCATCGCTTCCAGGTAATTTTGTCAGCAAAAAGTTGTACATAGAAGATCTTTCTCCATTCCACGATGTGCCACGCATTTTTGGCTTACTTGAAGTAGGTGACCCGGATTTCAATGGCGTCAGATTATAGCTGGCATCCTCTTGTATCCCTGAATCAAATCTCTCATGGATTGAATCACTGTCCGCATCCTGCAAATAGATGACATATAATAACTCATAGAGTGTGTTCAATGGTAATGTTTGTCCATAGATCAAGGTGAAGTCATAACAAGAGTTGAAAAGGGAAGGACAAGGTACTGCCACCTTTATCAATCAATGCTATAATGGTTATCAAAATAGTTGGAACGCTTTGCCAAGTTTGAACATTTTTCCCTCTTTTGTCTTCCTATCACTCCAATACAATTGTGAATTACTGCAAGGTTTCTGACCAATTACTTGCAAGTTGTCCAAAATACCCCGCAGTAATGTCTTTTCTTCAAGAAAAAACATCGTTTTGGGGGGAGCGGGCTATTAATTGCGCCCAAGAGTTGTTTAATTAAGAGAAGTTACAACGATAACTATTTGTCTGCTCATAGCTAATGTCCGTAGCGTTCCAACTACTTTGGTTATGATTGTAGCTCCCAGCTGGAGAAAATCAGGTTTGTGAGAGGTTGCAGTATTGCAGAAATTACATTAGGTCTCTGCATGATTAGCATTGCCGGCTACGAGTTTCTGAAAATATAGTCCCCAGCAAGGGAAATACTGGCAAAAGCTGTTGAGCTGAAAACGTGTGTTATTGCAAAAACTCGATCCAAAACTACCTATGAATAATATATTTTGACAAAATATCTGATTTCGTTTGACGTATTCAATGTAGATAAGCGGGTGTATTTGGATTAAAGAGTTCTTACGTTATGTGTCAGGCCATATTGAATCTACGTCATAAATGCCGTGGGAGGCAGATGAATGTTTGTGAGAGCATGAACCATTTGGGATGAACGTAGCGTATTCAAGATCTTTAGTTTCTACTGTCATTTCAAGAGGATTATATTTATAGCCTCTGTTTGATCAGCGAGTTGTTGCTTATCTGCCTGAAAATCACAGCTTTTCAATTGACTTCTTGTATTGGCATTGTACCAAAATTATTCGTTTACTCTCGCTTAAGTTTGAAAAAGAGATAGCAAGTCAGCTTATCTCAGATCGCTCACCATTTCATTCTCTACGCACGAAGAAAAGGACAAACTTGTCTATGTTTCTATGCCTTTCTCGAATAAAATGCCAAGACGAGATGTAACGATATAGCCAGTTGGTCAAAAAGTCTTAAAATAGTTCTGGAGACACTTTATACGCACTTCTTATCAAATAATCATATAGCACAAAATATAATGTTTCCGATACCCCATTATGTCATGGATGTCTCTCAGATGTCTTACCCTTTCCAAATTTAATATTAGATACGATACTTCTAGCTTTTTGGTACGAAAATATGATAACCTTACACGAGTTGTCACTCCAGATAACTTTCTTTTTTCACGATCCCAGTATCTAAACTTTCTTAACGATTTCTTAGTAAACCCTCTCTCTCTCCTTTCCTCCTCTTCTGTCGTATAGAGCTGGGGGCTTAGGATCCCTAGTTATTTTTGGGGGGCTTAGGTTCAGGGCCTTTTTGAAGGAAATGTTCCATGGCCATAACAATCCAAAATTTGAATCGGAGCTTTTTGTTCTTTGATGCCACATAGAAACACATTTTATGTTATCCAAATGTACAATCTCTGCCAAAATTCCTTGGAACACCAATAAATTAATGCAAAATGTCTGATAAAAATAATTTTCTTATCCATGTCGAACGATGGAAATCCCCTTCCCCCAAAAACAATGTTGGATTAAGTGTTTATTTGTCAGAGAAGGATCTGCAAGCATAGCGGCTTTTTCTGTACCTTTCAACACTGTATTTAACAACATTGTTTTGAGGGGGAGAGGGGGATACTACTATATGAGTAGCAGAAATAATGCAAGTATGTCAAGACTTTTGGCAGAGATTGCACATGAAGCATACATGTTCTTTTTTTATAAGAAAATCATTATTTTGCCTGAGCCTCAATTTTCTTAACATTTCCCGAAATTGAGCCTGAGATGTTCTTAAATTTTTCTTACCTTTTACTGAAATTGACTGGCTAGAGTGGTTTATACTTTCGTTAATACTATTGTATACTTGAATTTGAATTCCATCTTTAACATTTGGAATGCAATAACGACGAAATACCGATTTTTGGCCTATAAAAACACTTAATTTTGGAAACTGAGCCTCGTGATTTTCTTACGATTTTCTTAAGATTTTGACGATTTGAGCCTCATTTTCTTATAAACTTTTTTCTTATAAAAAAACGTATATATAGACTAAAGTGCAAAAAGATTCCACCGTAATAAGCAGCACATAAAGTGAGAATTTTGACCACACTTTTAAATTTCCAAGACCACATCGAAGATTTCCAATAGCACAAAGGATAGCGAAGTCTACTCTAAAATAGCCCGTGCTTAAGCCTCCTTGGATAGTATAAGAAACCTTGCGAAAATAATAGAGCAGGTACACGCTTTTTATTTTATAAGACACCTAGCACAAGGCCTAGTTCTAAAAGTTCCTTGTCTTTGGATCTCATTTTATCAATTTCTAGTACTTAAAGCTCCTTACTAGTTCCTAATGTTCACTGCGCAGATATTGCCATAAAAGTGCTAGAGGCACAAGGAAACATAAAAATCCTGAAGCTACCTTTAATTTTGGCTAGAACCCAAGAATAAAGGCACAGTTAAATGCTATAAATGCATTTTAAAATTGAAACGTTCCTTAGCTTTCTTTCCGTTAGTACTACAAGCTCCTTAAATATTTCGGCTGTCTACATGCAAGTTTCTAATATAACCGACTTCTACAGAAGAGATTCTTGTCATTTGTTTACAGCATAGGCTGATGATTCCTTTCTAAATGGACACACTCAATTTACAACAACAACAACAACAACAAGGGATGGCCACCTCAACACCACTCTCTCCTTTTACTTTCTTTTCTCCTTCTCTCTTCTTCGACTAAATTAAGCATAAGCACAGGGAATCTGCCGCAGCGACTATAAAATCATTAATTGGCACAAGCTCTGATTTCTGGTTACCATTCAATGGAACCTCTCCAATGAGCATGCCAAGTTTGAAATTAAAGGAGATGAGTGTCCTATTGATCAGGGATTAAACAGGCAAAATACTAGGTGTGGCTAGAACGTCGACAAAAGTAGGCAGATTTTGAACATAAATGGCTCGGATTAAGTTTCTAAGACCGAGGACCATTCAAAAGTTTATATGTAACAATGGTAAGAAGATTCGACGTCTTTTAAAGAACTAAACGCCAACAAACGGATGTAAACTTGTTTTCCTTGACAACAATTTGTCAAAATTAAATGCGTTTGCTTAAACAACAAGAATTAGAACGTCATATAGAATTTGTTTACTGTAGTAAGAACTATTGCTTTCTTATGTAAAGCAACAATGGAAATAAGTAGAGATATACGTCATAGCGTGACGTCAACATATATCTGGCTATTGAACAGGAAAGAACGCTAGGCCGTAGCCATTTGTCTTTATTCAATAGTTAAATTGAGTTTACAATGTCTTTCATAAATCAAACTACGTTTTTATTCAAATTTTTTTGTTTACAAGAATCACGAGACTTGGCATGCATCAAGATCTGGTTCCATCAAAACAATTTCAATTTAAACTAATTCCGATTTGGCTTTCCTATTAATTGCTTACCTCTCTAAAAGTATCTCACTGGTAGGTCTTACGACAGAAAAGCAACATTCCTATTTTGGCTTTCCTATTACGTACTTACCTCTCTCTGAGAACTTCTCACTTATAGTAATAAAAGACGAGCATTTCAAAAACTACTTGTTATTTCCTTTTTACAAAGAATATTATCATTTTATACCTCAAATTAATTACTCTCTTTATTGCCACTTATTTCCTGCAAATTTTGCTTCTCCTAATTTATGAACCTTATTTAATCTAGATACTTATATACATCCAATGAGCTTAAAATTCATAGAATTTAAGCCATCAGGCTTTCAAATGTCTACTTAGCTTCATTAAAACTGAGTAGAGGTCCCTAGTTTCCGAGATCTATCAAGCCGACCATTTACATTTAACATCCCCAGGCCCCTGACAGAAGCAAGATTGGTTTACACACAATAGTATTTTCCAAATCATACCTTTATTTCGCCTGATTCAATACCGGAAGATTGGTTCGAGTCTTCTATGCATTTAATGTCATCCGTGTCAAGATCACTGATTTCAAAATCTGAACAGCTATCGTCATCAGTAGCAACTGAATCTATATCATACTCCAGCTCCATGTCGTTTTGTTGTCGTTTTTCTTCTTCTCCAGCTATTTCTTTCTTTAGTCGAGTAATGTTAGAGTTGAGTGTCATCAATTGACGGTAGATGTCTTTGTCCTGGCTCTTCATTTCTCTCTACAAAAACCAAGGAGAGCAAAATCAATTAAAGTCNCAAACCAGCCCTTTTTTGCCAAAATGCTGATTTTACTAAGCAGAAATTGTCAAGGAATCTCACCCAATTTACACCCAAAAACACATGGACCAACGCCTCTTGCATATCTCTTGGCAACTCACTCAACGATTTCTAATTGGTGTGCTAAAATTGGTAGAGGGAGGAAGCAGGGACATAGCCATCGGGGGGTGCGTGGGGTGCCGCAGCCCCTAATAGTTAGCTTGTTGGCACATTTGCCGAATTTCAATAGTGCTCGTCTGCATTGTATTGCTGACAAACTCAAGAAAATTCCTATTTGTCGGCAAATTGGGCTCGAACGAAGTCTATTGGTCGGCAAATTGGGGTTTTGCACCCTACCGAAAATTTTCTTTAGCTTGGTCACTAGGGCAAAGACGCTAAATGTCCTGGAAAGTCGATGTGTCAGTTCATACCATTGAATAAGAATTTTTGAGTATGGGAGTTTTTAAGTACGGAACTCTTTGAGTTAAAAATTCTAAGCACAACCTGGTGGGGATGCGCGGTTGTGCCATGTTCCTAGAAGAATATGCAGCAGTTTTACTGAATGATCGAAAATGTCCATAGATCGAAAGCTCTTTTTTCTTGCTCGCACTAAATGCTTTGAGGAATTCAGCTCAGCTGTGTTTTACGACGAGAATAGGTCTCAATATCATCAGAAATCTGCCTTTGAATGATCTTGGATCTTAAAGTCTGATCTCTGAAAGAATTCAAAGCTTATACTTTCGGAGCTTATAAATCATTTGAGGTGCTAAACAGAAAATCAGTTGTATGTGCCTTTTGTTATCTGTGCCACGTCAGGAATCCCATAGTAAACCATATGATCTGTTGCGAANAATATTGTTACGAATCCTTGGGTATGAAACAAATCTGCTGAATTTTCACATAAAATACGAGCCTTTGTTGCTAATAAGTGGGCCTATCTTTAATTCCAAGAGTGGATTAATGCGCGACTATATACAGGTACAGCACGTGCTCTCGACAAGGAAGGATTCGTTCAGCCCAATGCCACAAAGAGTGCGATTTAATAATTCTAGATATTATAAAAAGACTTTTAAGCCATATATTTCCTCACTAATTGATAGATTCATAAACGGCTTTCTTCAAAGGGATTTCTGTGCTACTCCAAAACCTATCTACTTCTATGCTGGACTTTGACCTCATACTGTAGCTATATTCCAGTGGTTTACTGCAATAAGTATAACATATCTACTTTCGTGAGAAAAAAGCGTGTTCTTCTTAAACTGAATGCTTTCCTTTAATTGTCAGGCAATTTTGCACATTTTGTTGACCAAAAACTCAGCAATAATTTGCGGCTCAAAAAAACAATCAGGAGTATTGCAGTTCACTGAAAAGTTAAACATTTTTATAAAATAAAAACAGATTTTTTAAAGTGTGCACTTTCATGGGATAGTTGCGTACTCCCGGGCACCATTTCCGAAAATACTTTTACCCATCGTTTTACGAAGGAAAAAATTTCCTTTAACAAGGGGGGAACAAGGCGCACATATTTTGCAAGGAATTTTTCACCTTCGATTGCATCGACTTTGGATTTCTCTCCAAAGCTGTTTCAGGCAGGGACGAAATTTGAGTAGGTGTATGGGGGTGAATCAGACCCCAAACTTGAAAATTTGCCATTTCGCAGGGCAAAGAACATAAGTACAATGTATCTTTGCAGGGCAACTTACTGAACCACCCAGGATTATTCGATCACTACTGTTACTAAAAAAAAGAAAAAAGATCACAGAAAATTTTTGCAGGGCTAACCTCTGACACCAATAAAAATATATTTAGGCTGCGTCCCTGGTTTCAGGCTAGGTAGTGAGAGTTCAATATGATTTTATTGGTGCTGTGATTTTCTAAATAAACATTAATTCTCACGGATCTGGTTTGTGTGGTGAATGGGAAAAAAACTTGGAGCAAAGAATCTACAAAATTACTATCTCAATTTTGGTTTCATTCTGGTTAAGGTTCCATTCAGAGTCACTTCCTCTTCAGACTTTTCCTGTTTCTAAACACAGATAAATTGAATTTGTCTAAAATACTAAATGGAATTCAGGTGTCGATAAGGGATCTATCGACGACATTGTAGACGTATTTTGGTGTTAGAAGGGATAATGTGAACCCATCTTTTGCATTCTTGGCAATGACGACTACCTTATGTGCAACTATCCCAAAAAAATTATTACAAAATTAGTCAGATCTAAAAATATTATTTCGGGAATACCCAGTGAATACAGCACAGTCCATTGTTGGAACACGATAATGATAGGTGAAGTTTTGTTGGCATGGCTAGAACATAGACATGACATCATCTTTTAAACAAAACTTCCTCCCTAATAGAGGTATTACCTAGCACCAATAGAATTCGAAATATTTTTACAGTAAATAGAAGCTACGAATCTTCAGATTTTCTTTGTGAAAAGAAAGGTCTTTGGGAAGCAGGGTATATACAAAATGTGTGCACACTTTTCTTTTTATAAGATTAAAGTTTATGAGAATAGCAAGGCTTAGAGTTGCTGAAATTTAAGAATAATTTAAGAATAATGTAAGGCTCCAATAAAAGGTTATTTTCCTCTAATCTTGTTTTCGCTTTTGCTGTTTATTCCGTGAAGCTTTGTTTAGGATATTTATTGNAATATTGTTACGAATCCTTGGGTATGAAACAAATCTGCTGAATTTTCACATAAAATACGAGCCTTTGTTGCTAATAAGTGGGCCTAGCTTTAATTCCAAGAGTGGATTAATGCACGACTATATACAGGTACAGCACGTGCTCTCGACAAGGAAGGATTCGTTCAGTCCAATGCCACAAAGAGTGCGATTTAATAATTCTAGATATTATAAAAAGACTTTTAAGCCATATATTTCCTCACTAATTGATAGATTCATAAACGGCTTTCTTCAAAGGGATTTCTGTGCTACTCCAAAACCTATCTACTTCTATACTGGACTTTGACCTCATACTGTAGCAATGTTCCAGTGGTTTACTGCAATAAGTATAACATATCTACTTTCGTGAGAAAAAAGCGTGGTCTTCTTAAACTGAATGCTTTCCTTTAATTGTCAGGCAATTTTGCACATTTTGTTGCCCAAAAACTCAGCAATAATTTGCGGCTCAAAAAAACAATCAGGAGTATTGCAGTTCACTGAAAAGTTAAATATTTTTATAAAATAAAAACAGATTTTTTAAAGTGTGCACTTTCATAGGATAGTTGCGTACTCCCGGGCATCATTTCCGAAAATACTTTTACCCATCGTTTTACGAAGGAAAAAATTTCCTTTAACAAGGGGGGAACAAGGCGCACATATTTTGCAAGGAATTTTTCACCTTCGATTGCATCGACTTTGGATTTCTCCCCAAAGCTGTTTCAGGCAGGGACGAAATTTGAGTAGGTGTATGGGGTGAATCAGCCCCCCAAACTTGAAAATTTGCCATTTCGCAGGGCAAAGAACATAAGTACAACGTATCTTTGCAGGGCAACTTACTGAACCCAGGATTATTCGATCACTACTGTTACTAAAAAAAAGAAAAAAGATCACAGAAAATTTTTGCAGGGCTAACCTCTGACACCAATAAAAATATATTTAGGCTACGTCCCTGGTTTCAGGCTAGGTAGTGAGAGTTCAATATGGTTTTATTGGTGCTGTGACTTTCTAAATAAACATTAATTCTCACGGATCTGGTTTGTGTGGTGAATGGGAAAAAAACTTGGAGCAAAGAATCTACAAAATTACTATCTCAATTTTGGTTTCATTCTGGTTAAGGTTCTATTCAGAGTCACTTCCTCTTCAGACTTTTCCTGTTTCTAAACACAGATAAATTGAATTTGTCTAAAATACTAAATGGAGTTCAGGTGTCGATAAGGGATCTATCGACGACATTGTAGACGTATTTTGGTGTTAGAAGGGATAATGTGAACCCATCTTTTGCATTCTTGGCAATGACGACTACCTTATGTGCAACTATCCCAAAAAAATTATTACAAAATTAGTCAGATCTAAAAATATTATTTCAGGAATACCCAGTGAATACAGCACAGTCCATTGTTGGAACACGATAATGATAGGTGAAGTTTTGTTGGCATGGCTAGAACATAGACATGACATCATCTTTTAAACAAAACTTCCTCCCTAATAGAGGTATTACCTAGCACCAATAGAATTCGAAATATTTTTACAGTAAATAGAAGCTACGAATCTTCAGATTTTCTTTGTGAAAAGAAAGGTCTTTGGGAAGCAGGGTATATACAAAATGTGTGCACACTTTTCTTTTTATAAGATTAAAGTTTATGAGAATAGCAAGGCTTAGAGTTGCTGATATTTAACAATAATTTAAGAATAATACAAGGCTCCAATAAAAGGTTATTTTCCTCTAATCTTGTTTTCGCTTTTGCTGTTTATTCCGTGAAGCTTTGTTTAGGATATTTATTGTTGGATCATGTCGTTAAAAAGATGAATCATAAATTATGCAAATATTACAAGAGCTTACTAGGTAATCTTTAACAAAAAAGGTTACGTTTGGTCTTAAAAATAGAGCAGAATTTGCTTTATCACAGTCAAGTTTTAGCTGTGGCAATTCTCCGTAAACAAAAATAGAAGACTGGAGGGTTTGGTGTAGGAAACTTAGAAAGTATGCTAAACGGTCATTGCATCATACCCCTGTGCATTGGTAGCTTGAAAGCCCGTCAGCCGCCTGTCGTGTTTTAAAATTCATATTTCAGTAAATGGTCTGCCAGAATGCAAACAGCAGTCCCATCATTACAGCAAAGATTTATGCTATATGGGCGGATAATGATAAGCTATGAATCAAAAATTTGCTGCATAAAAACGTTCAGGGGGTTCAAACTTCTACTGTTGTTGCGTATACCGCCATTTCCTCCATGAAACACCACCTTCCAGCATTCGGCGCACATACAACGCAGTGGGCAAGCTAAACAGTCGTCAGTGCAATAGGCCATCTCTGCAGAAATGTTGTAAAACACCTAGAAACTACTGCTAAAAATAAAATGACCCTTTTCATTTCCAACCAGTGATAGTCACACCAAAACCTTGGCAAATTCATAAAAACTGTTGCGCCGATATACCAGAAGTCTTCATACATTCATCTGATGTAATAATCATAGCTTGATGGCAATTCTGGGAAATGCTGTAGCCAGTGGTGATTTCTAAATATTTTAACAAGGGGGCCTCTAGGCACAACCACGCTCATAGTTTGGGTGTTGCCTAGCTACAACCACGCCTATATTTCCAAAGATGGAAACATGATAATTTAGTTTAATACTGATATAGTATAGTCAACAATAGGAAATGCCTCAATAACCATATAGCAGTGCACAGTTGATCATAGCACTTTGGAAGCAAAGCCAATAAACTCTGAAAAGCTAAGCCAATGCAAGCGGTTTAGGGTGGCTGAGCCCCCCAAAATGAGCAGAAATTTTAACAAGGTGGGCTCCGCCCCTTGAGTCCCCCTAGAAACCACCCCTGGCTGAATGTTCACAACTACTGGAAATCGAGTCCATTTTGGAAGCAAGCGAAGTGGAAACACAAGGATATGATGCCTCAAGCAACACTCAAGGTTCTTCCTCAAATCCTTCCCACAATGCAATATATAAAAAACTCAATACTTAATAGAGGGCTTGTTGCCTACTGTTGTATCGTGACACAACCGATGCGATGCAATATTGTCGAAGATATGATGGAGTTTTCCCACCAAAACAATGTGAAATATTGCGTTACATCCACATTAGTTTACTCCCTTGACTTATATCCACATTTTATCGTGCTTAAGATTGGGCCACTCTATAATACCTAGGTCATGACCGGGCCACTTTGTCATACATGACTTTTGACGGGACAACTCTATCATACCAGACCTTTGATGGTGCCACTCTATCTTACATGACTTATCACAAGGCCACTCTATCATACCTGGGTTTTGACAGGGCCACTTTGCCATATCTAACTTTTGACGGGGTCACTCTATCACACGAAACTTTAATGGAGCTTCTGGGTTTGGAAGGGACAATTAGAAGTGTAGTCTATACAGTTATGGATTTTCCACAGTTAACATTTGGTAGAGTTTTATTTTACAAAAGATTTAATCTGTGCAGACTGCACCGTAATCCATAGAAAAAGCAACCAACAGCAGAGGCTACACAAAACGTAACCACCGTGGCTATTTGTGAAGTATTGTGGTGTATTGTTCAACAATAGTAAAACAGGTTGCGCAACATGTGACCTCTTGACGCATCTTATGCCGTAAAGACTTTCCCTCAAATATGAGCTACTAATGTGATTTCAGATACTGCTTCTGGAAGAATACCAAGGTATTGAAGCAGAGAGACAAAATTACTTGAAACTAATCCATCAGCTGACTGCAACTATCTAAGGGGTGATTAGTTTCTGTACTTGCTAAACTCATTTGTCCTTGGTGGAAACAGTTTAGCTGAATAAATCTACTTATTATTGTAGAATTCATTAAAACGTGTGAGTAACGATCACCCACGTGTTCCCTCAAGGAGAATCGAACTCCCAATGAGGTATTTCACAGACATATTGCATTAATCCTCAACGCTCTTCAATTTAAAATTTCTCTCATAAACAATTGTTCAAAACAGTTGAAAGCATTATATCTTAATATATTGCCAGTCAATGTAGCAATCTGTGCCACAACAACAGCTAAAGGTATCTCATCAAATGTTTACGAAAAACATAGCTTCTTGTGGTCAAACTCATTCGAGTAAACTTGTTTTGGTAGCTATCTATATTGGCCCTTGTGAATGCGTTTATTTGAAAAACATACAATGCAGTCTGAAGTCTTCCTCTGTTAGAGATTTCATCACCTTGATTAATAGTCTGAAAAGGAAGGTACCCACTCAGGGGGGTCTACACTAATTAACAAATGGGCCTACACTATCAATGCAAGGCCCCCTTGTATTCCAAAACCAAACAAAAATTGTCTAACAATTATTTCCACTACACTGATAATTATATTGCCCTATAATTTATCGATTATAATGCCCCCATGCAATTTAGACTTGCAGACATGGCAAACAGATACAATCCCATACAAGGAATGAGTTTTACTATCGACCGTTCTGAATATCAAAGAAAGGGCAATGCCATTTCCGTAGTCATTTGTTGCTAAGTCGTTTGTAAAAGCAAACCACCTGACTACAACATTCTTTGCAATGATGATTAGTCTGTTGATCAATGCACTAAACTCGAATTTGAAAGAACACCTAACCCGCAAGAAATTAGGAATGAATAAAACAGCATGGTGAGAAAACTCAGCAGGATTTTTACTGCTAATAAACTAATGCCAATAAATGAATGCTCTAGCAAAATTTACTTGAGACCTTTTCAGATTTTCCAACTACTCCATCGATCAGCTTTGATCATAGCAAATAGTAACAAATTGCTTTGCCAACTTACCAGAACTCTTTTTAATTTTGCTAGTGCTTCATCCATTGTATACACGCTCTTACGCTGGGTCTTCGAAGATTTTTCCCCAACACGGATAAATCCGCTGTCTACCGAACAGGATGGAGATATTTCGTATGATGATACAACATACATTTCTGTTTTCATCCTTGTTATTTGCCCTTGTAGAACGCCAAAAAGGCCCTGAAGATCCGGGCTTACGATTTCAGCAGCGGAGACTGTCGTTTACTTTCCCTGCTACAGCATTTGACCTGCTGTCAAGTTGCTTGAGGTGTTACAGGTGGCTGTAGCTATTTGATGCACAAAAAAACCAGCACAGCAACGTGTAAAACTATTCTGTGTCCAGCAATTAACAAACACCACTGCAGTAATTTGTTCTACCTCCTTATCACCAAATACAAGCGCCCTGCAACGCACTTTTCGTCATCCGCAGACCTCGCCACTAGCAATCCGACACTGTTGTCTGTTGAATACAATAAACAATTGAATCTGTCTAACATATGTTAATTAGATACTACTACGTAACAGGGTCATGAGCGACCTTGGATTCTTTCCTGGTTACGCAATAATGTAGTCACCTTTTTATCAGTTGCACAGTCGAAAGCAAGAATGTGATCTAGGCCGTAATGTTTCCTAATACCAGACATTTGTCATATTTGTTTAGCAACCTTGAGTTTTTCTAAAAAATGCCAAGTGAAATCTTTGCTTACAGCTTAGCGATACGAGACTCACTTGAATAAGAAGCCTCATTTCTATGAAAATCTCAAATGCGTCGAACATTTTTTTTAAACAAGAAACCACTTTATAAGCAACCTAGCACTAGACAGCCTAAAATTTAAGAAACTTTAAGAACTACGAGGAAAGAGCTAAGAAACTTTAGACCAGTGACTCCCAAACTAGGGTTCGCGGTCCCCCGGGGGACCGTAAAGGCTTTTTCGAGGTCTGTGAGAAGCTGCTGAAGCTTGCAAGTTATAGAGCCAGGTTCATAGACTTTGAAGTCCTCGTTAACGCAAAGTTAAAACTTCTACAACTCGGCAATTTAAGCTTTCAAACTCTGTTGGTATTTTTCTGTGAAAGTGAATTTATTGCTGCTAACTAAATTGGTGTTTGCATCTTGTATCTAATAGAAGATGATCTTAAATTGCCAATAGCATACCTATTTGCGGATAAAAGAGAGTATGAAAGAAAATCAATTTGGAGTAAGTCTGTTTTATTATTCAAGGATGTCAGGCCTGTAGACTTTCTTCCATGCGCTTTATCTTATTAAGAGCTGCTATTAACTATAAACATTCCTTATCGCCCATAGCAAGCTTAATATTGGGAGTTGCATTCTAAGCCAACGCAAAGAGCGTGGTTTTGAAAATCTTTCTAGGGACTCAGCCACCAGACTCCTCCCTTCCTCTTCACTGCAAGATCTGTAATAGACGCGTATACTTCCTTTAATTTACTAAAATTCACAAGGACAGATCTACAGAATTGGACGTCTAAAAATTAAGAATTATAGCTCTGCAACAAATCGTCGTACTTTTCTGAATTTCCTAAAATGTTTGGGATGTGGAAGGATGTAGTTGGGGGATTGCCATGTAAAATATTTTGAAAAGTTTGCAAACTACTGCTTTAGACAATAAGCACATTGAAATCGTTGCGTGGTTCAACGTAAAGCTGTACCAAAATAATATGAATATGACATTGCTTTAGAATTTAACTCGCACTGACGCACTCTGTTTGCTATCAGACAAATAGTTTGCCACATTCGTGCTTCGTATACGCTTTCAGGAAATTTTTAACGTGCGGTTCCACACAAAATATGCAGATCTAAAAAATTTTTGCAGTTCTAATGGAAGAACTTTGCGATTCAGGAGTTTATTATAAAGTGATGTAATGGGGTAAGAAAGAAATAGCAATAAAAATGGTAGATTTTGATATGAAATGATAGGAGAACACAACTAGAAATTTACCACAGCATGAAAAAGCGGCAACATTCTTTTCACATACTGAAGCTTTTTTCGTCCGACTCTCATCAGAGTGTTAAAACGTCGGATAGTGACCTAAAGGTTAACCGAAATATATCACATCCTATCACATGTAACCGCATCTGGATATATATTTCAGTTAACCTTTAGGTCACTATCCGGAGTTTTCATATTCAGATGAGTATCGGACGAGAAAAGCGCCAGTATGTGAAAAGAATGTTGCCGCTTGTTCGTTTTGTGGTAAAGTTCTGTAGTACCAACAGACTATTTAAAACTAGAAATGAAATTCTACTTATAAGTTATGATATCCTTTTTCGCCAAAAGCAGGTTGCTCAATCCCATCTGCAACCAAATACCAAAATTCAATTCTTCGATGCAGCATCACTTGACTTTATGTGCAGCTCTATATTTTCTTTAAAAATCACTTTGACGCTTTCATTGAAATTTAGTTCGTTAACTTTGCAATCCAGAAGTTAAGAAAATTTAGTTCGCGAAGTTAAGAAAATTTTGATAAATTTTTAGAAAAATTAAGAATCTTTTAGTACTAACCTTGAGCTAGATTTCTTAGAGAAAAAAAACGTGTAAATCCATACCATGACCACATGTCGCATTTTGGAGTTAAATTTCGTTAAAAACCTTTTGTTATAGAGCTGAGTGGTGCAATCCCTCAACAGACATCAACCGATTTTGTTGGTTGGCTTTTTCGTCATTGCCTCTGAAGACCTCAACACCTGCCTTAAACCTTGATCAAGGCCGTCGAGAGGGGGGCAGGGGTGGAAATTGTCCCGGGGCTACAAGCTCCAAGGGGGCTCATAATAGCCAATGCTTCAAGGACTTTCCGAGCCCCATAAAGTAAACCAGTAGTAATTTTCCAAAGTTCATTTCTAGACTCTAAAAATTTTCTGTTCGCTTCGCTCGCAGGGGCCCTCTTCTTCCTTTTTTACCCTGGGGGCCTCTGAATTCTCTTGACAGCCCTAGCCTTGATGAGTACCTACCATTGCAGGTCTTGAAAAGGACTTTCTTTGGAAACCGGGTTTTTGCTCTCAAAGTCAATGATCTATTGGGAGAAGGTTAAATATCTTCTCAGCTTTTTCGCCCGATAGGAATTTCTCATCCTTGCCCTCTACAGCTAAGTGGGCCGTTCTTTATGGGCTATTCAATAATTGTGTAGCACCAAAATCCGCCCACTTTGATCACCCACCCACCCCTTCTAACGCATCATAGCAAATCTAGCACCACCCACCCCCTTGTTACGTAACATGTCGCATCTTTAGACCCCCCCTATCAATGTTTACGTTATCTGCTCCTGTTTCATAGTACCCATTACTTTCAAGTAACAAATAATCACTCAATCTAGTGTTCTGATGTGAGAGAATGATATCACATGGCAGAAGTTAAAGAATCATCCCGAAGTGACGCAATTGGACGCAATTGACATGTAAAAAAAGCCTGCTAAGATCTTTACAATGCTTCAGGAAAGTGGAGGATACATACATACACAAACAGAGTTGGATTTTAAGCTCAACCATTGTGTCATTGCAAGAAAAGATAGACTTCGAGAAACTTCTCTGTTACACGACAAAAGAGCTATGTCTCTCCACCGCCCCCGTAACATATCGTAACAAAATTGACCATGCA
>OLMO02000277.1:1240114-1263048 GCA_900291935.2 Cassiopea xamachana
GGTGGATCATATTTCGTTGATCCTAGTTTTTGTATTCCGAATACAGTTTCCGAATTATCTGCAGAGTTATCGTTGGAAAGAAAAAAGTATAAATTTAAGCCCATGAATGGTTTTTCTGATGTAAACTGAGAAAATATTTCATGCTTAACATCAAAGTTTAATTTCTCGGCTTAATTGTAATCCACAAATTTTAAACCGTGATGAGGTAATGAAATCCGAAAGCAGTCTTTGGTCTACGTTTTCCTTCTAAACTTATCAACCACACCTAGTTGGAGTTATCGTTATTTTTCCGCTGTGTTCCAGGTAGCGCTATGCACGGAACCTTGTTGTGTTAATGGGCTGTGAAATAAGAGGAATTCTTGTTTATGGCAGGAGGAAATTGGTGTATTAGAATCACTGTTGGATTTCATTGGAAGTTAACACAGCCCTTCTAAATTAACAGTCTTGTTTGAATACCAAAAGACTTCTTGTCGTCTCAATATTTTGTCTTCTGACTTTTTTTTAGTAAGTAATGTCGGGGAAAGGCCGTAGGGCCTATAACAAAGCCCCAGCAAAGGAAAAACTGAGAAAATGAGGGGAAGTTTAAGTAGAAAGGGAGACAAGATCAAGTTTGTTGATGTTAGAATTAAAAGATGACAAATTGTAGGATTCAAGGAAAGTAGTGGGTGGCAATGAGTTTCACAGTTGAGAAGTTCTAGGAATGAAATATGATTTGTGAGATAGAGTTCGTGGATTAGGTAGTGTAACTTGGAAAGGGTGTGAATAGGTAGAGACTTACTGTTGTTTGACTTCCTTGTCATCTGACTTTGTCAGTCTATGCTTCTGACTGTTCACAAGGTGTCAGAGAACGACTTTTGTTGAAGAAGGGAACTGAATGATAGTTTGGTTAGGGATTTCACACCCCACTTTTCACCTACCGTACACCCTTGTAATCCACCTTTTCGACGCAAAATCCACGTGCTAGTGGTGGTCACGTGACCTTTCAAATAGTCTGCTATGATTGGATAAGCATATCTATTAATTTGGTCTTGGTATGATATGATGGTACGATGGTTTGATCGTGCTTTCTCTACAAGCAGGCATACTGTGAAATATTCTTATAGTTTCGTCTCTTGAATGTACTTAAGACACTCGTGCTAATTTACCCCAGTCTTTTGGAGTTGATTTTCTACCCCAATCACTCTCTCCCTTCCTCCACCCTGTTGTGTCTTTCACTCCGTAGCCTCACATTTAAAGTTAGATTTTGTGACTTTTCTCTGTTGCTGTTGGTGATTTGATGTCATTTCATTCCACATGTACTGGGCGTCCTGAAATTTCATTTCATCTCCCCATGTTAATGCGTCCATACATTTCTGTTATCCCTCTCTCGCATTTGGACCTTAGAAAAAACATTACCCATCATGCCATGGAATAGTTTGAGTGTGACGTTAAAGGTTTTCTTGCCTGGAGCTATGAAAGTGCGTTCAAATTTTTGTGGGTTTGTAGAAAATTCCTGGCATCCTTATTTTCACCACTTCTTGCTTCCAATGACCTCATAATTCACCGCGTCGAGCTGCTGGGTACGTTTTAGTTTACAAGAAAGTGGTTTATAAGAAACTAAGACTTGACTGCTGAGAAAGTTAAGAAAGCTCAGTACTGGAATTTTGAAATCTAGGAGAGTTTATGATTGCTTAAAATACGCTGTGTACAAAGTGTTGTGTTTGTTATATTGGCTTTTCTCTTAAAGTTTAACCTTCTATTTACTAAGATTTATCATAGTTTCTGGTGTAAATAGAGCTTTCGCTTTCTGCTAATGTG
The DNA here is from genome assembly GCA_900291935.2 of Cassiopea xamachana. Classification (NCBI taxonomy): domain Eukaryota; kingdom Metazoa; phylum Cnidaria; class Scyphozoa; order Rhizostomeae; family Cassiopeidae; genus Cassiopea; species Cassiopea xamachana. Next base: position 1,241,912 of record OLMO02000277.1, read on the forward strand.
CATTGGAGCGCAGAACAGTTTTTGCTTAGAAAGTGTTCAGAAAGTTTTGATACTGGAATCGTGAAAAGGTTTAGAAAGTTTTTGTACTTAGCCTAGAAAAATTTCTGATAAAATAAACAGCGTACTTAGGGCTGTTTCTTTTAAGAGGGTCGCTGTTATCCAACCTTTTTGCGTTTCTATGCCTTTCAAATGGTTAACAATTCCATAAACTGAGTACAAAGAAAAAAACAAACAGACTTCCTTTTGCAATTTTGAGAATAATGATAAAGGCATACACACTTTGAAATATGACAGCGATTAAGTTTAAGAACGTAGAGTATTAAAATCAATTAATTTCCAATGTAAAACCATCAATGTTTATAATCAGTTGATTGCTGTCCTTTTATAGGTCTTATGTTTACCCACGTACTGAAAAGGATGTTCACACGATACTAAAGAAAAACAAACAAAATCACTACATGTTTATTTTAGTCCTTTCTGTTCCCTCTTGCTTTTGTCTTTCTCCTCTCGTACTTTGTGATAGTGCGAACTATTCGCCTGTACACCATTTTGTATGCATCCTCACCCCAAATGAAATCCAAATGATTGTATTTGGGAATTATCTTGTGGCGCAGTATATGTGGCACTTGCGATATGAGCCATTTCACATCACTGGGATCTGCGAGCCAATCTTGGCCCCCAGAATAGGCGTAGACGGGTGTTGTCAGGTTTATATTGTACTCTCGTGGTCCCAGCTGGCCGTATTTATTCAAATTCTTCTCTTTTCCAAAATCGTACGATTGGAATTTCTTGTTGATAATCATTTGACCGTAGTGAAATATGTTCTGAACTGATGTGCCCGCGGGTGTATGAGTAAAATACACGGGTACACGTGTTTTGTTCAAGTTTGAGATGTCGTAGCCACTGAGCAAAAACAGTACGTTATCGCAAGCCTGTGAGTCTTCAGGGCAGATTTTCCTTGCCATCCATTTCACGAGTGACGTCGAGGGCATGAAATCGCGCACCCCGAATTCACCGAATACCATTTTCAGCAGCGGCGTGAAATACGCCAAATATCTGATGGGACTTTTGGTGTTGCCGACTTTAGCAACGGGAGCAAGAGCAAAGAATACATTGACTTTCTTTGCCAAAGCTTTATCCATTGATAGTCCTGCAAATGCCATCATTGTACCCTGTGAATGGCCAACGTAGTAGAGAGATTTTCTTCCTGATATAAAAAGAGCATGGTTTATCATTGCCGGCAGATCATATTTCGCCATTTCATCCCAACTGAATTCCCAGTATTTTGAATCGTTCGTGTTGTACTTGACATGAGCTTTAGAGTAAGTGTTTCCACGAACATTTCCCATCCACACATCAAATCCTGCATCTGCTAGAATGAATCCAAGCGAACGGCTAGGCGGATTTGTGACCCAGTTACTGGATGAACAGAGCAGTCCATGTTGCAGGAAGACAACAGGTCGGTTGGTCCTTGCAAGATTCGTAACACCATATGGGATACGATGCAAGGTGAGGACGTAACCGTCCTCTGTAATAGTGGCATAGGTTTCAGCTGGATATCCCCAATGCCGTATGATCTCTGGGACAGTCATATTCTCTTCTGGGTCTTCACCATGACAGGTAGCAGCAAGAAGGGCAATGGTAAACCAGAGTATGACTGCCATCTTTGCAACTGGAACCTCCGTTCACTCCTCTCTCCGTCTAAACAGACTGCGCTTTAATTTCGCTCTTGGTATCAGCGCAAATGTTTCCTCGTGATACCAACGTGATATATTATTATCTTTGTGTGTATGGATGGGTTACACGGGGGTTACTCACCCGAAACTGACATGATTGTGTAACTCTAGAGCACTAGAAAATTCATAGCTTCAATAGAAATTGACAGTGGAATATGACACCCTCCTGAAAATTATCAGTCGTTCTTTTCTTAGGCAGAAGTCGGTCCATGAAATTGGCAGCTGATGGAAGTAGTAGGAAAGCATTAATGACGCAAAAGCTAAATAGGAAGTCGTATGATAGACATACACCACAGTTATCCGTTAGTTTGCGCCTCTTTGCTATGCCATAGAGGATATATTTGCAGGTCTGGTGTAAAAGACAATAACAGACTCCAGCGGGGATTTCTAACAATTTTAACAAGGGGGGTTCTAGGCACAACCACGCCCATAGTTTGGGTGTGGTCCAGCTGTAATCACGCCCATATTTTCAAAGATGGAAACATGATAATTTAGTTTGATACTGATATAGTATATTCAACAATAAGAAATGCCTCAATAGCCATATAGCAGTGCACAATTGATCATAGCACTTTGGAAGCAAGGCCAATAAACTCTGAAAAGCCATGCCAATGCAAGAATTCTAGGGGGGCTGAGCTCCCCAAAATGAGCAGAAATTTTAACAAGGGGGCTCCGCCCACCAGAGCCCCCATAGAAATCCCCCCTGACAGACTCTCGACATTGCCTCTATCTTTCTCAGCAGAGACAAATCTCGTATCTACAGCCAGGGATGTAACTTCAATAAATTTTTTGGGGGCTGTCAGGGGTTGCCCTGCGAAAATCTTTTGTCTCTGACCTTAGCAGTAGTTGACCACTAGTCCTGGGGGTACATAGGCTGCCCTGCAGAAATATGTTGTACCACCGTTTTTTGCCCTGGAAAGTGGCAAATTTCCAAGGTTGAGGGAGGGACTCATACCCATACCCTCCTAAGTTTTGCCCCTGTCTACAGTAAGCACCATTGAAGTGGTGATTTAATCTTCGGATGTGCAAGGGCTTTTATAACAGGTAGGGTTCATACTGAACTTGGAAAACCTGGAAAACCTGGAAAATAGCCATTATTACAAAAAATCAGGGAAAACCTGGAATAGTCAGGGAGTTTTTTCTATAATTTTTATCCAAGTTAGGGAAAAGTAAAGGAAAACAAATTATTTAGTTAGCATATAATTTTCATTAACTATTGGCATGGTTGTTCGCAAAGTCGTACCTTTAATTGTTGTTAGTAGATGTGAACTTTATTACTTGTCACTGTGAAATAGCAAGTATAATCTGCATTACCTATTGATTTAGGCTCCATTTTCTTTACTTCTTTTTGTAAATATGTGAAATAATAGTCAGGGAAAAAGTAGGAGGTTTTTGACTACCAGTCGGGGGAATAGTCAGGGAATTTTGACTCAAGCGTTGGGTATGAACCCTGACAGGGTGCACACGGTCAAGAAAAATCAAGAAAAAACTGTTTTTAGAGACAGTCAGGAATTTTCAGGAAATTATGTTGAAACTTTAAGAAAGACAGGAAAAGACAAGGAATTTTCATCATCCATGCGTATGAATTTTTTGGTGACAAATAGACAACTCTACACTTTGCATACACGTGCCAAAACAAGCAAACCAGCTTTTGTTTGCGTACAAGCTACTGATGCAGTACAGCATTGACATCATTGTTTTAAAAGATGGGCTAGTTGTACGATTTGTATCACCGGTTAGTCAGAAAAAATATTGTGCATTTCCGATATTTAGTTAGGATAAGCACTTTCATTTTCAAGAAAAATACTAGGAAAAGTCAGGAAAAGATACTAGGTAGGATTTATATGAATCCAGCATAAATTGTGAGCTAAGAAGCTGACATAGTTTGCAGGCCAAATTTGGCTCCCACTTGCTGTATGCCCTGTACACGGGAATATTTAGGCGAGTTAAATCAATGCCCTCCCCCGTAATTTACCACACTAATCTCTCCAAGCCATGTTGCTTTAATAACATCACCTATGGCTTATCTGTTGTATGAAATATTGAAATTGTTGCAAATAATCCTTTTCAGTCAAGTAAATCGTCTTCTGTTCTCTTTGCTAATAACGGCGCCATGTTAGCTCAAATTTGAATGATATTTGATTGTTCTCATGAACAAACCTGATTCCTCGTCAACGAAACCTTTTGCTTGTGTTCTGTTTCAAAGAATTGCATCAACCGCAATAATTCGCAGAATAATTATTTACAGTTTCATCCTTTTTTCTTTATTGTTATGTTAATGTTAAATAGTCCCAATTAATGACTTGGTTTTTCGATTCCTTTGCAAATGGTTCATCTTTTCTTACTCACACCATATTTGTGTCGTGGCCATAGAAACTGTCATTTATTCTGGATGACCACAGCAATCTCCTTGTGAGAATATTCACTCTTAGAATTTCCGCGATTTCAAGAATATCTTGTTTGTAGAACGTTTTGCCTTCTTGGAAAGATCTTGAGAATAAAAATTACTTTTTACTTCATGACTGTTTCATTAGATGTGAAAGAGTATCATCAGAAATATATATGCACATTGCGTGTATTTATGCAATATTATATAGAACCAAATGTTTTATATGTGTTGTACAAAACTAGATGTACGTAATAATGATAATAATAATAATACTATATTTATACAGGTCACCAGATTCAGCTTAGGAAAGCTGCTATCAGTCTGGGACCTGATGCTAAAACAAGTGCTACAACTTACTCGATTTTACCTCCGTTTCCTCCAATTTCTTGGGGCTTGGAGGGTGCCTCTGAGAGGACTTTAGTTCTGGCGCAAGCATTTAGGACCGTATGCCCTTCCTAACGTCACCAATGGCATGCGGTGGGCCTCGAACCCAGGACCATGTTGGTCTTAGTCGAGTGCATTACCGCTAGGCCGTGGCTGCTCAAAAAAGTGCTACAGCAGTGCTACAACAAAAACAGAAATCTTACATGTGCCTTCCAGTTCTCCCAATTGTTGTAGAATAGCAAGCTCAATCATTGACTTTTAGAATTGGCCTTGAAAGTTTTCAAGTTTCCTAAATATTCTATGTTTTGCTTTCAAGGTGGATGGGAAAATTTAAAGGCTATCATTCCTGGTGGATCTTCGGTACCATTAATACCAAAAAGGTTGTGATTCATAGTTTTAACCCTCTGCAGACATAGCCTTTGTTAACTACCAACTATATGAGCTTCCCGCCAAAATGCATCACATTTAAATCTATGTATTTTATTGAAAAATGCTGTCAACTCGCAATGGATAATTTTGTTTCATTTTAATGTCTATATAAAGTTACTGACTGCCGCTGTAAATTATGTAAAACTTTTATTGTAGATTTGGGCTTTTTATAATTTTCTGTGCATTTTCTATAGTTGGCTTAACACTATTGCTTTTGCCAGCTTTAAATAAATTCGGAACATTTATTATGTATACTTACAACTTCTTAGTATGTACGCATCTTAAATTTTTTCATTTCATTTTATACTTATTTTCATTATTTGTTTATACCGACAAGCCAATAACACACTGCCTGTAATTAGCGAGGCGCATCATTGAAACTTTTAGCATCTGTTAAGTTTGAAATGATTTAGAGAGATAATAATAATAATAATTCAGTTATTTACAGTAGGCATAGATAAATAAATTCGTAGCTAGTGTGTCAGCTAATTAAAGCCTACTATTTACAAAAACCCATATGTAAAATAATACAATAAAACAGTGATATATTTACATAGAAGAAGAGAAGTAAAGATAGTATAAAAATGTAAAATGAAATGAAGATTATTAGAGTTAATTAAGGAAACCGACATGACTAACGAATTTTCTGCATATCATTGCATGTCATAATCACCACATCATTGATTTCAAAAACTTTAAGAATAATATTCGTGTAGCTTTTGTACCATATTTTGGTACACAAATATTTGATAATTATTTATTAGTTTCCTGCTGTGTCTGCTATTTATGGACATTTTCTAGTTTTATGATCTACGTGATTTTTCCATGATTGAATGATTATTGATATATCATTTGAATCACAGTGTTTGTGAAGAGGCTTTGATGGACTTCGATTCCTTGATCGAGTGCCAATCAGGACTTGGTACAGGTGCTGTAATTGTCATGAACAAAGAGGTATACTCTTTGCAATGTTCTATTCACTTTCCTGGCTAAAGTTTCAAAAAATAGGCCTCCTCATGTTAGCCTGTAGTACTAATAAACGTTCTTTCTTTTTTTATATAAGAAAACCATCATTTTGCCTGAGCCTCAATTTTCTTAACTTCTCCCGAAATTGAGCCTGAGATTTTCTTAAATTTTTCTTAACTTTTACTGAAATAAACTGGCTAAAATGGTTTACACTTTCGTTATTGACATTGTATACTTGAATGTGAATTCCATCTTTAACATTTTGAATGTAGTAACGACGAAGCATCGATTTTTGGCGAATAAAAACACTAAATTTTGGAAATTGAGCCTCATGGTTTTGTGAAGATGTTCATAAGATTGTGACCACTTAAGTCTCATTTTCTTATGTACTCTCTTCTTATGAAAAAATATGTGTATTCCAATGAGAGACTTCCCTTTACAAAACTTTAGCACCACAGATGTTGTCTGCTGGACTTTCTTGATGAATTAGCCTTCCCGCAATTATCTGATGGTTATTTTACGACAGATTTTAGGCTTTCTGAAACTAAGCTTGAAAAGTTTATGTTAATTGTGTGTTCTATATCATTATTTTGATTTTCATTCTTATTCAACCTTTAAACACAAGTATCTTTGTTTTGCAGAATTTTGTGTTTGAGTTCTATCTATCTCACTGTTATCCTTGACATTTGTTTTTTCTCAACATACTGCTCGCATGACTTTCAGTTTTACCACACATGCCTAAGGAGTTATCACTAGATTAAAACTAGAATGTTTTTCTCTAGGCCGATATTGTCAATTGCATTGCGAGACTTATTAAGTTTTATAAGCATGAGAGCTGTGGACAGGTACTGAAATTCTTTTTTCTTGCTTACTGTCATATACTGTCAAGTATTTTGAGACACTGTAGAGCTTTTTAATGTAAGAGTTAGTTATTGCAGACTAGCCATTCAATATGCCCACTAAACGCAGACATAATCTGCAAATTAGCCTTGGAAAAGCAAGAAGTGCCCCCACTTGCCTGTGTGGATTGATGACATCACATGTTGCTGCGAAGGACCACGTGACCTCCTGAGGGGTGTGGCTGGATTGCAAAGCAAAATTGTTAGCCAACCTTGCGACAAATGATTGTGAATAAATGATAGCAAACCTACGCTAGGGTACACGGTTCAATAGAAGAAGGAAGGAAATGTGGAACCGTGTAGCCTAGCGTAGGTTTGCGATCATTTTTTCACTATCATTTGTCGCAAGGTTGGCTAACAATTTTGCTTTGCAATCCAGCCGCGCCCCTCAGGGGGCTACGTGGTCCTTCGCAGCAGCATGTGATGTCATCAATCCTTGCAGTCAAGTGTGGCACCTGTAGAGCTCTTTAATGTAAGAGTTAGTTATTGCAGAATCAGCGTGTTCTTGATTTGTTCCTTTTTCATTAGAAGCTCTTCCCTTTCAGTGTACCCCATGCCGTGAAGGCACTGGTTGGATGACCAAAATCATGTATAGATTCGGTATGTTGTTTTTCGTCTGATATTTTTATATTTGCTTCAAGCTATTACTTGCCATTATTTCATTAATTCATGCTTGCGTTGAGACTTTAATTCATTTATTATTTCTTTCATTCATCTTTTCATTTATTCATTCTTAGATTCAGTCCTTCATTCATCCATTAATTAATTCATTCATTCATTCATTCATTCTTGCAGTCGTTTATTCGTCCTTCTTCTGTGCATTCACCCATTCAGTCATTCATCTATTCATTTCCTTATCTATTCGTTCATTAATTCATTCCATTATCTATTCGTTCATTAATGCATTTATTCCATCTTTCAGTCAATCAATGGTTTATTAATTCATTTGTATATAAAGTTTATATAAGTTCATTATGCGAATTATATGTATTTATCTTCTTCAATGCATTTGAGATGAAGTCTAACCGCATTCTATCCTTTAGTTATACTCTCATCGTTAGAATACCATTCTCATAGTTTATCTCATGTTTCATCTTATCCATCCATCCCATCCATCCATCCATTCATTCCTTCATCCATCCATTCATCCATCCATCCATCCATCCATCCATCCATCCATCCATCCATCCATCCATCCATCCATCCATCCATGCATCCATCCATGCATTCATTCATTCATTCCTTCATTCCTTCATTCATTCATTTTTTATCAATCTTTTCTTTCTTGAATGTTGCTTTGATGCGCCATCGAGCCGCTTTTGACGCCTACTTGTAATTTTAGTTGAAGGAAAGGCTAAGCCAGATGAAATCGATATGCTTTGGGTGAGTGCGTCCATAATGCTCATATCCCACACAATTTCATAGTGCATAGAAACCACCCAATTTTTAGTAACAAATACTCTGAAGAGAATTCTGAGGCCCCGGGGCAAAATAGCAAGACAAGGCTCGCTGCGTCTGAGACCCCTCCCCAAAATGATCAGTAATTGTAGCAAGGGGCTCTGCCCCCTGAGGCCCCCTAGAATCACCCCTGGTTATATTCCGCTTGTCATCTACTTATTTGAGATACAGTGAAGTAGAACTTTACCCGTTTGCCATTTTTTTCAATTCAATTCAATTCAATTCAAACTTGTACTACTGCATACAATATGCAACAACACAATCGAACTCTTTCAGGAGGAGCTCTCAAAGTAGATAGACTAACGAGATGAGATTCCAAAGCCCTCTTAGTTTCATTCTTTAGTTTCGATGTACTTTATTGGAGACTCTTCTTAAGACAGTTATAAATTGTAGGAGTTAGTGTAATAATAATAAGTACATACAACATAATGATAAACATTACTTAATAACACAGCTATAGAAAATTTTAAACAATGTAGTGGAATTCTTTCAGAAGGAGCTCTCAGAGTAGAACGACTAACGAGATGAGAGGCCAAAGTCCTTTTAGTTTCATTCTTTAGATTTATTCATTAGTTTTTATGAGCTTTATTCGAAGCACTTCTTAAGATAGATTCAAATTGTAGGGTTAAGAAGTCCCTAAAAGCTATAAGTATTTCAAATTTATTTCACAAAATGCTAATTGAAGCACATATTTGAAGGAAAATTTTATTCTAACATGTTTTTGAGGGGACTACGAATAAAATGGTTTCAAATTCTTGAGTTGGTTTACTTTCACGAAAGAGGATGTGAATTTGATTATTTTTTTGTTGGCATAGTCTCATGATAAAGCACAGTCTCCCCAAGGACGCCTGCTACAAGGGGAGCAGTAAAAGCGATTGCTCCCTGCCTTCCGCCAACGGGGGGTAGTGACTCAGAATAAGTTTTATTCTGTGGTAATGAGGACGATATTTCCCCTTTTGAGTGAGCGTCTTTGGTGCTTTTTTGGATAAATTTGCCACCTTGCTCTTTTCTTGTGCGAGCATCCTTGTAACCAGCTGTTTTTTATCTATAACCTCTTTGATACAATTGGTGGAAATTACTTATGAATAACAAAGTTACAGGACCGAGTTGTTTACTCCGACACTTCTATGTTTACGTACTTATGAAAGAGCGATGATTCTCAGATTTTGTTACAAGCAATGCGAGGATTTCCCCAACAGATGGGCTAGTGTAGTTTGGCTGTAGTATGTTAGGGCTAGACAAGCATGGGTCACGATTGATGCCTGCAATAGGTAATTGGTGACATAGGGAGGAGCATCCGATCCTAAATGCTCAACCAGAGACCAAAATCCTCTTAGAAGCAGTATCTTAGCCCCTCAGTAGATTCCATGCAAACTTTGCTTACTGTAGGCACCGTCTCAGTTTATATCTTTCGTTGTATATTCCTTCCACTTTTGATTTTTGTTTATTAGGAACTAAGCAAGCAGATTGAGGGACACACTATCTGTGCACTTGGTGATGCTGCTGCATGGCCCGTTCAGGTAAAGGCGAATTGTTTTTCCACCCTATCACAATACAAATTTATGTATAGTAATGTAAAACTTTAGTTTTTGGGCGCCGTTGTGCTGAAGTTTTTCACCCTTCCTCCCCCACAATTCATGAGTTTGGCACATTTGAAGGCATAACATTTCAATTTTCTTGTAGGGATTGATACGACATTTTCGACCAGAGTTGGAAGAAAGGATGGCTAGATATGAAGAGGAACAACTAAATATGGCTGCTTCAGCTTAGAACTTTCCAATTAAAATGACAGAATGAAAAATCATGAGATAGTGTAAATTATATATGACTGTTGTTTGAAATGGTAGTACGTTGTTTTGCTTGTACACGAAATGTAAGCTAACATGTAAGACTGTTGGTAACTATAAACTTGTTGCCTCGAATAATACCTGTTTGTTTATTAGACTACTTTTATGATCTGATTTATAGAGGAGTTTGGCTGCTTTTGTTGTCTCTAAAATTCCACTTTATGTCACTATTTCCTCTATTTCCCCCATCTTTCTTATCATTATCTAATCGTTTGTGAACGAGGCTGTACGCACTATCTAAAATGGCCGCTTCCTTCATGGTAAATTTAGGCTCAAGGTGCTGCTTTGCAACCATCACAACAGGGAAAAACGTCTTACGAAGTAGCACATTAGATGGTGAGTTTATGTAGCTATAAGTTACGTTAAATAATATCCTATCATATCAGGATTTTCAACGATAACTAATCCTGTAACTGCCCGATACTTGTCGTTGCATTTTAGGCCCATCGTTTGGATACTTTGTACCCAGACTACGAAAGCATGTAAACGTTGGGCCCAATAATGCCATTTCAAAAATAGCGCAGAAAACTGCTTGAACAGTGTTGAACTGATAGCAGACGTGACCAAAAAGAATTCGTATATAAAAGTACAATGCATTTTCGTTTTATTATGCTATCTTATCTTCAAATTGCAAAGTAGATTTGATGCAAACAGTTTGCAGTAATAAAAGATTTTGAAATAGTTTTAACTAAGATGTTTAATGGCGGAAGAAGCAGGATGTGGCCGAATAAAACAGGTGTTGAATTTTATGGTTTAAGGAGATTTTTAACTATGGATGAGATAAAATTTGCTATCTTGGACTATTTGTCCATAAAAGCAACCATCAGTATGGCTTGTGAAAGAATTCTACACCAGTATGGCATCAAAATATACACATAAAAGCTAAGCTATGTGTAAAGATGTTTTAAAACTGAAATCTCTGCTCAAGGAGCCTTCATGATACTGAGACAGATTTGAGGCTTCCCATTAGGAAGTTAGCAAATGGCCAAAAGCCTTTTTCTTTCAGAGTAGCAAAACTTTTGCATAGTCTCTCAGCTGGGTCCCAGATGGGAAAGTTTCAGTTCATAAGAATTCATGGTGTGCATCCAAGGTAAATTCCCAGAATTTCTTCCGTGGATCAGATTTTATAACCTTGCAATAATTTGAAGTGTTTGACTCTGCACCTCTTCAAATGTGAGGCCAGAAAACTACTAAGCTGCTTGTGTGCATCCAGTATTGGAAAGTGCACAAGCCAGTGCACCAGCAAGATATTGCAGAGGTACAGCAAACTTTCTAGTCTGGGTTGGGTCAAAACAGGCAGCCACCCTACATGCATTAAATAATCATAAGTGCCACTGTAAATCTTTTCCCTTACAATTCCAAAGCTTTTAGTTTTTCTTATATTTTATCCTAGTATTGTAATTAGATTTTAATACTTAGTTCTTTTATTGTTTTATTGTAAATTTTTGGAGGGCCCCTTGAAAAATACTCTTTGCTGAAGGGTCACCCCCTAAAATATATGAAATGAAATGAAAGAGATGAAAAATATTGCTGACTTCCATCATTTCCATACATATTTTTGTACCTTGAGTACATATCTGACAAGTTTTGAGCAATTACGTGATGAGTATTGTAGAATCTGAATGTTGTTTTTGGATCTAAATGAGAGCACTGTTAGATATTCCAAGTGAACCTTCACGAGATCTCACTGAAAACCAGCATATTCTTCATTCAAAGTTGTTGAGTAGCTATCTTCAATTATTGAGTAGAAAATCATTCAAGATTTAAGGGCTCTTTGATTACAATGCAATTAAGAAACATTGATTAAGCTTTATGTCACCAAATGAAGGAACTTTATTGAACAAATGAATTTAGACTGCAGAACTACTACTTCAGTGTTTTGCGAATGCTGTTATTGTGTCCTTCAATGTTTTCATCTTATTTTCAGATTCATTGATTCTTCATCGATTATTTCATGTTGGAGGTAAAACTGAAGTTACTAAATGCATTGAGTGTCCCTTTCTGTAAACAATACTGTTTCCTGTCCTTTAGCATGGAAATCACATTTTAATTATCTGGTATTTTGTCATTCTTATTTCATTTATTAATTTATCTAATTGCAAGGAGGGTAGCTCTTCANAGTACAAGTACTCTTGGCTGCCTAATAGATGAGATGGTTGAAATAGTTGGGGGGAGGGCTGGAAAAATCCTCAGAACATAATTAGTAGGGGGTTGGAATAAATGGGAGGGATTGGGAAATGACCAGAAAAGTTGTCGAAAAGGCTATGGTTTTTTATTAACAATTGTATCAAACTAATATTGTCAAGTCCACCGAACAAATCTTATGATTCCAGAATCTTACTGATACTTGGTTGAATTAGCTTATTTCAATCTAGTGCGTTTGTGCAAGCCAAGAAAGAGATATCAATGGAGAAAAGATAGGCAGCCAGCTAACACCCAGGTATTGAAGTATTGTAGAATCTTAATGATAGCTAGGTCTTCTAGAATTCATATTCCTTTCATGAAGGTATTGAGCAATGATATTGTCAAGTGATAGCATCATAGCAAACTGGGAAAGCTAGACATTTTCAGTTCTTGGTACTTCAATATTTAGTTCTTATCCTGGGATTAATCTGATTTCCTACACAAAAACTTGTCTTTGAGTGAATAGTTAGCTTTTCTCTGTGTAGTTCAGCTGTGCTGAAATTAAGGAAATAATTTCCAAGGCTCTTGTCAATGTATGTTCTGTTCCATCAGCAATTTCCCTTATTGAATTATTTTGGATGGAAGTGTCAAACTCAAAACTTTTTTGAGCAAATCTAGAGTTTTCCTGAAGCTAGGCTCTTGCTTCAAGAGAATAATCAGCATTTTGTCTTCAGTGTGTACCCAGGGACTTAGCTTTAGAGGGGTGTGGGGGTGCTGCCCCCCCAAAAAAATTTAGCTTGTTGGCAAATATGCAGTATACCATTAGTGCTAGTTGATGTTGGAGTGTGAGGAAAGCCTTCTTTGTCAGAAATACTGGTATGAGAGAAGTCTTCTTGTGGGCAAATTGGGGTTGTCCCTCCTCTAAACATTTGTCTCAGCTACACCCCAGTGTGTGCCCCTTGCTTTATATAAGCTCTGTTGAATGAACGAGTTTTTATCTCATCTGGAAATTTTTTTTGTTACTATGTATGCCTACTCACAATCCAGAATAAATTTATCTGTTCATAAGTTTTTAAAGTGTGGTTTCTACAACATTTTGATGTCATAAAAATTTCTTATTTGTTTCTAGCTTGCAGTAGATGGGGAAGAGGTGTTGGAAACGAGACGAACATATGGGGGCAGATCAAAAGTAAAAGCTGTCTTTAAAAATAAAGGAGTTTACACACTCAAATCTCAAGGTATCATGTATATCTTTGTAGTAATTAGAAATATGTTGAAAAAAGAGGGAATTGGAATAAGATAGGCAGTGATAGAGCCTTTTGGTTTGATTTCCTGTGAGAAAGCATAAGTGACTATTAAATATAAAAATTTTAAAGCTGAATTACTGCAAACTTAGACCTCTGAGAAGTTCTTTGAGTCTCCTGTCATTAGCTATAAAAATCAGAAGAGTATGATGAATATCATCTTCATAGCTAGGTGTTGAAACTTCTAATTGATATCAACATTTGCTATCCTCATTCCAGCGAATAGGTTGGATGTTCACAGCCAATTTCTCTATTTCTATTGGTTTTAATCAATAAAATTATAGGCTAGTCATTTTAGCAATTTAATGACATGTTCCTACCAATTTCTGCTGTAGGACTGTTTGGTTCTGTTATTACTTTAACATGGTCACTTTCAAAAGGCAAATTATTTATAATTTTATTCTAAATTTTATCAATTTCAATCTCCTTTATGTTTCTAGGTATTGAGCTTCAGGTTCCAATCTTAGATATAATACACTCTGCCTCACACAAAGACCATGTGAAAAATAAGATCATGACAAAAGGTGCTATTGTGCAAATTGATGGAACAGAGTTTAGGAATAGGTAAATTTCAGATTATGTGAACTTTGTTAAGCTGCATGGTTGTGGTTGTCTTTTGCACTTTTCGCGTACTCTTATTGCTTTTGTTTGTAGCCATTGGGTCAAAGTCCCACCTGTTATTCTTTCTCTCAAACATTATTTACTGGATTAGAATTTCACAATCTTTGTCTTACGGAGCTTACAGTGAAGTAAGAAAATAGAACTTTTTCGCACTTGTGCTTTAGAATGCAGGCACGCAACTAGTGGGGCCCTGGGGGTTATAGACCTCTGCCCTTTTCAGCAAAAGAACAAAAGTGCCCTTTTTGTAGTGCCCTCTGTCTATATCACAACTGGGGCTTTCCTAAGATGAAAAAGGGTGATTTTGAAAATTTTCTGGGGGTTCACCCCGGCCCCCTTTTTCCTTCCCAGCTTTGATAAGACTTAACAATAAGAGTCTTTAGTCTTCAGAGCAATGAAATCAGTTAGTCCCCCACAGTATTTTCTCCGCTAATGGATCTGAAAAACAATAGTCAAAGGCTGTATCTTCATTTACAAAGTTTGAATGTGCCCTTTTTCGTGGATTTGACCCCTCTTTTTTCCTGGATTTGACCCCTCTTTTTTCCTGGATTTGACCCCTCCCTCACGAATATTCCTTGTTGCGCACTTGGAGTGGTCACTGAATTTGAGGCACATCTAGCTTTGTCCTTAAATTGAAGGAAACAGAAGCAGTTCCAGAGAACTGCAGAAAAGTTTTTTTGTCTACTTTTCTCTGTGTAGCCAGATGAATGAGAGCAGCTCTGTCGTTCTTTTAAAAAGTGATTCGCTTTTTAATCTACGCTTGGAAAATAACAGTTTATTGGCTTTTGAAGAGATTCACACTCAGAGCACATTCATGCTTTACTGATAACTGATTTACGGTTTGAAGGCTAATGGTGCTGTGGACGAAGTATTATTTGCTACTGGAAGAAGGTTTTATTGTTTGCAAATGAATATACCCTACGGATAGTTATAGGGGCTTGAAAAAATATGAGAACGAAATTGGCAGATCTATGAGCAATTTGAAGCACGATTTTTCTCAGTGAAAAGCGAACTTTACGTTAACTATTTTAGTCTTAAAATCTTTTGCAGTTAAGAAATGCAATTTAGCCAAAAACTATGA
The DNA here is from genome assembly GCA_900291935.2 of Cassiopea xamachana. Taxonomy (NCBI): domain Eukaryota; kingdom Metazoa; phylum Cnidaria; class Scyphozoa; order Rhizostomeae; family Cassiopeidae; genus Cassiopea; species Cassiopea xamachana. The sequence goes on from OLMO02000277.1 coordinate 1,257,147, forward strand.
ATATCGAGATATTCTCAACACCGGCAGAGAAATGTTTTTGATACAACTTTGATCGTTTTCTTCTTGCAATTGCACATCCAGTATTATGAGGAAGCTGTAAAAGTATCTTCACTCCAATTCACAGGTTGGCAAACTCGACATTCACAAAGCCCACTAGTGAACACAATCAGGAAACAGAACCAGTTCCCAACGTACGTACATGAGTTTTATTTTTCGCATTAATTTCTACATACTTTTAGTTTTTTTATGTTGATGTCACGGAAACACGCAAAGCTACCCCCGCTATTCCCACTTAACAGAGATGTTTCCCCAAGGAATTTTTGATTCAATCCCTTTAATTACCGAAATATATCTACATTTAGCCTACATCTAAATTTTCAGAGCAGTTCAAATGAAGAGCAACCCGAATCATCTTCAACTTGTGGGGAGGATAAAACTTTGTTGGAGCTAATGAAGTCTGGAAAGCTATACGGTAATGTTAGGATTTGATTACCTTTTACTCATATGCATGCAGCAAGGTATAACTAGAAGATTGAATTGCCGTAATTCTTGTTTACTTAGTTCAAGAATTAAGTTTGGCGTCCGAAAAGCTTGACACTCTCTTTGGCCTTAAAGTGAGATCAAAGGTTAGTGGTTTTTACTTGGAGAGAGAGAGTCTGATTGGCATGGGGGCGATTATTACAGGCTCCTTCAAAATGAATGCTGATCTACACGATATTCTGTAGGACGTCTGAACTTTGTTCGTACCTTGAGACTCAAGTGTTCTGCAGAATATCAAGATATCTTATGATTTTCATATGCCAGAATTGAGCTGTTTTTTGAGCTAAATTTACTGTCAATTTTTGAAGTGTTTGTGTTCAATTTTCTTGTTATCTTGCATGGATTAACTGGTATTAAGTGTAATCGTTTGGAATTTATGTTTGACACTGCTATAGTCCAGGAAATCTGTATTAAACGTGTTTTTTTCTTATAGGAAACAGGAGGCTGAAAGTAGGCAAAAGTTAAGAAAAACTTAAGAAACCTAGGCATGCCGAACTTTGCACAATAACTTGAGAAAACAGTTTTACAAAAAATTCTTGATCACACTAGGAAGAAAATGGAAACAATATTCATTACAAGCCTCACAAAGCTTGAGCATTTTATTTCTTCCTCACGGTTGCCTAACCTGGGTTGTTATTGTTAATTTAAGCCTTACAACTTGTCAGTTTTCTCGGCCTCGCAGCAAGCATGCATTACAGTCCTGTGTAGTTGGCGCTGCGCATGTATGACTCCTTCCTTAGCGAAACCATTAATATAATATTTCTTGTTTATTTAGATTAGAAACTAGGTATTTGCGTCAGCAATACATTGTAAGTTTAGTTCATACACGCACTTTCTTATGAATCATTTTCCATGCGTGTATCCACACCCAAATCTATGTATTATGTATACTGATTTAAGATTGGGTTTTATTTTAAGAACTCACGTTTTGAAGAGTATATATAAGACAAAATAGAAATAAGAAATTAAGAATGGAGAAGGGATAATCAATGACGCTGCTACTGAAATAAAGGTTCTTTTTCTTGAGTTTTCTGCTCGAAGCAGTGCTCGTAGAACCAACGAGTACGAGATATACGAAAGTCTCAACACAATTCATGAACCAAATAAAAAACATTTAAGATTGGATTTGACATAATACTCAATTTTATAAGAAACCTAGCTCACGGCCTAGTACTGAAAGCTCCTTAATTTCTGGCCACATGTCATATTCACATTGTTTTGGTACAGCTTTACTTTGAACCAGGTAACGAATTCAATGTGCTAACTGTCTAAAGCTTAGCTCTTTCCTTGTAATTCTAAAAAGTTCTTAAAATTTAAGCTGTCTAGTACTGGGTTGCTTATAAAGTGGTTTCTTATAAAAAAACCGTGTATTAACAAACATCCAGGCTGAAGACAGAAAGTTTGTTTCTTAAAAAATAAGTGTATTCGGTTACTGCTTTGTGATACACTTTCTACCAAGTGAATTCCTCGCCTCCTCTCCGCATCGAGGTCGCAGCGCATTGCACAGCTTATTTCCTTCTGATTAGAGATATGATCCTATTGGCTGTTCCAGCACTCTCTTGACAGCAATAAATTAAAATTGAATTCTCCTGATAATATTCCAGAATTTACAGTTTCTAATAAACTTTCCTTCATTTTCACAACAGGGCGTATTACGACACGGCCTGGCCAAGTGGGCCTATGTGACGGCTATGTGCTTGAAGGAACAGAGCTGGAAACGACGCTGAAGAAGTTTGCGATCGACACAGATACCGGGAATTTGTGACTTTTAGCTTGAAATTATTATTGCTGTTCTTGAAACACACCCGGTGCTCCAAATTATTTTGTCAACTAGATCAACTTTTTGATTTTTTAAAAATTATTTAATCGTAAGTTATTTGCCTCTTTATGCATTTGTCTCTCATTCCTAGCTATTATCCCAACAAAAGTATGAGGATTCCTTATTTGACGTGTAAAGTAAGAAAAAGGAAAAATCGATGTTGCGACTTACGTTGTTAGACCTATCATGGGCCACGAGAAATGCCAAACTACGCTATACCTACTTTTTGTATAAATTATGTAACATTATTTTCTAAGAACTGTATCGTGGAATTCATAGAAATGGAATTAAAAGAGAAATACGGAAGTGAAAAGTGGTTGCATTTATTCGCGTAATTGCTACGATGTTTCTCTTGATTATCTTTGTTGTTTCGCTGCTGGACTTCTTACCTGTGTGTGAAAGAGTCGTTGGAAATGACAATTTCGATCTTGTCTTCGGATAAAATTGAGTTTAAGCACTATGTTTGATTTTGCCCGTCAAGGTGCCTGTATTTTGAAGCGTTTTGAAAGTAATTTACATATTAATGAATCCCTCCGCCAATCAAAGAGCCATATTTTTGGTGACGTGTTTAAACAGCCAATCAGATTGATGGAATAGTTAAGCTACGTTTACTATCAAAAGTTTGGAGTGGCTGTGTGGGTAGAATTGACTGAACTGTGTACTTTCGACGAGCAGCTGTCTTCGAAGACCTTGGTAACTTTGACTAATTTCTTACCATTTACTGGAACATCTAATTTTTTGTCCCATGTTGGTCTCAGCGTATAGGATGTCATAACTTTTAAGGAGCAGGTCTTTTTACGGCCTAAGCCAAGGTCATATTATTTCGCGAGAGGGAATTAGTGTTTTCAAGTTGAACACATGCCGGCAATTAGGTTTCCAGGCAAAGTAATATTGTTTTTCTCATTTGCGAAAGAATTAGCTATGATGTTTTTGATCCTAATGTTCTTAAACTGCCTCAGGATTTTGCTTTCTCCAAGGCCAGAATATACATTTCAATCACAGTTAGATGATAACTCTTTTCGTTTCATATCATCCCTTTTTCCTCGGCTGCAATCCAGCTGTGTTTAGAATTTTTCCATAGGAAAGGGCAATAACCTACCACGCTTTTACCATGCTTTACTACAATTGTCATCCTCATACATTGAACTTGTAATCGCATGTTTGCTAATGTTTATACATTTTTTCAGTCGCGAGATAGCGATGTTTAGTATTGAACATTCTTTCGCTTTTTGTTTACTTATTTGTTTACTGTTTGACGTACATAGGCACTGCGTGGAGTTTCGATTCGAATCCTTTGAAGTATCGCATCGTTTATAATCGGAACCATCATATTTGACAGGTCGTTATGGGTCATGTTGTTTTGATTGATCGGTCTACTGTGAAAATGTGTGTCCTGTGTCTGCATTGTAGTTATGTGGGTTGGTTCAGCATTTTAGTTTTTAGCCTTTGATAGAAATTTCCAGCTATTATATTGTTGATCAGCCATGTCATTGGAAGTCATCTTCAAAATCAATCAAGATCATTCTCAATCATAATCAGTAATCACCATTGCTTATCACAAGCATAGCCATCAGAGTTATCAAAATAGATATTCATTGCAATCATCATTCCCATTCCAATCATTGCTTTACCTGTCATATCCATTATAATCATCAATAGTGTCACACTCATCAACACAAACAGTAGACAACATTTTTGCTGGGGTTAGTTGCAAGAATTCCACAGGAAGCACAAAAGTTCAAAACTGCAATCCATATTTCTTTACTTAGTACTCAGAGTACATGCTTTTAATCACAGGAGATGACTAGGGTACCATCCTAAAGAAGTAGAAAGTGACAATCTTCCTCCCTCCTATTGTCTTTGTTCAAATGTTTTCAGTTTCAATTTGGCCTGCCATGTTGTGATTTTTGGTAGAACATCAAACCATAATGTTAGTGATTTAAAGAATTCTTTATTGTTATTTGATATCATTAAGTATTGGGCTTTGAAGAGTTGCAAGTACATACTTGTAGATCCAGCCATTGTTTCCCAATAGGATTTGAAGAACTTTACATTGAATCCAGTTCTATCCATTTAGCTTTTACAAGCTGTTTTTCTGCTATTGTTTGTAGGAAAACTTAAGCTGAGAATGGTGAAAATGATACACTCATCTTAAGATGTCAAGTCTTGATGTTTTCTTTGTTCTTTATCATTAGAACAGTTGCTTTTGAATTTCTACGAGCCCAGACCAGTAGCTTTTATCTCTACATTATCTTGCAGGCCTCTTCAAAATGGTTTTAAGCCCGGGATATTTGCTAACAGAGTTGAACCAAAAGGTGAGATGTCATGCTGCTCAAATTGATGCACTTAATGACAGAGCAGACAAACTGGGCAAGCAAGCAATCACTATTGAGAATAAGTTAGAGGAGGATATTGACCTTTTGTGTGGGGAGCTTCTCAGGAGAAAGGAGGTTTTGAAGGAAGTCTTGTGGCAGATTGTTACCAGAGCAGATAAGCAATTCGCAAGGAAAAAGGCTGAGATTATGGAGCATGTTAATGTGCTGAAGTGTCTTGAGGAAACAGCATCTGAAGACATTGCACTATTCAGAGAGTTGTATGGGAATGCTGCTGAAAGATCTGATCAACTAGATGTTGAAAGTGATGGTTTATTTTCCTTAGGACTGTCTTGTGATTTTCAACAGTTGGTCAATGCCATCAAAGGATTTGGTCAAATCAGCTATAATTTCAGTGAGCAAGGTGATTTAGAGCTCTTTTATGATAGCCACTCAGATCATGGTTCCAAAGATCAGCCTCACTGTGTTGATGTTGATATCACTGAAGTTCAATGTCATGGTTCCTCAGAATGCGCTTTTGATCCTTTATCATGTGATCCATCAAGTTGTTGCAATTACTGTGATGTGAGTGATGAGCCATACAAAACCATTACAGGGAAGCAGATCCAAGGAAAAGATGTCCAGTCACATTTGCAACAATGGCTTCTGCAGCCAAAGGGGACTTGTTCCCTTGAAGGAGATGCATTTACCTTGGAAAGCAAAATTATTAACCAGCTAGAGTCATTACAGTTGACCCATTTGGAGGATGCAACTGAGATGAGCAAGCAGGAAGCTTTGACTATGCAATGTCATGAAGATGCCCAGTGTTCATTGATATCAACACAGAAATCTAGTCTAGGCCAGAATGCCAATGTTTGCTGTGTGAGTTCACAAACATCTTTAGTAAGCAAAGTTTGGGATGATATTAAAGACAAACAATTGATATCTTGGCTCAAAACCAACACAGGACAGGTATGCGCTACTGAAGAGAAAGGCAAAGTGTTTGAAAGTTCTGTTCAGTTAAACAGTCTGCAATCATCAAAGTACAGTAAATGGTTGAAAGATCCACTAGTGAGCATGGAAACTGAACTACAGCAGCCTTCAAAAAATGTTGCACAGTATGAAAATATCAAATCAAGTGTACTTTGTGATTGGCTGATAATGCCACAATCAATTACAATAGAAGATGGAACAGATTCAGGTTTTGAAATGGAAAGTGTCAAAGAAGGAA
>OLMO02000277.1:1263148-1280648 GCA_900291935.2 Cassiopea xamachana
AGCATCAACTATGGTGTCTGGCTGAAGAGAAAGTATGGAGAAAGCAGTGAAGAGCAAGAAATGCAGTCAGCACAAGTTTTCAAGAAAATTAAAAACATGCCTTTAGAGAGTTGGTTAAAGAAACCAGGATCACATAGAAGTGGACAGGAATCTGGTACCAGAAGTTGCAAAATTGAGTCTAAATCTGTGGAAAGAGCCAATCTTATCACAAGAACACCTCTTAAAATGTGGCTCAAATGCAAAACAATGTCAGGCAGTGTGGCACATAGGAAATATTCCAAGTGGTTGGTACCTAGGAAAATGGTGCAAAAAGGAATTGTATGTGACACATCACAGTCAACGGTGCTACAGCAGTTTGATGAAATTTCAAAATCATGTCTCAGTGGGTGGGTGAAAAATGTGGAGAAGGTCAGAAAGCCATCAAAACTTGATCTCTGCAAGTGGCTGAAAAGTGACTGGGATGAAAGTTCTATAAGTCACTATTCAAAGTCTGATCCAAGCTTCACTTTTTGATGTAGAGCTTTTTTAAGAACAAAACTTGCCATACCCTTTTGGCAATGTTTTTTATTATTATTATTATAGTTTTTATTACAGTTTATTATTGTTTGATTGCAGTTTATTATGGTTCTTAAGTTGGTAGCTTAATCCTACCTTTGTCTCTGATGATGGCCAATTGTTAAGTAAATTATCTGCTGATTTTGTTTCATAACTTACAGATAAAATTATGATTTAATCAACTTTATTTTGATCCAAAACTTAGTTTTACTATGATTTGTAATTAATTATTGGAAGTTGATTTTAATAATCTCATTTTTACTCTTATGGGAACTTTTGTAGATGTGTTTTATAGAATTTCAACTCCAGTGAGGGTTAAATTTGTAAAAATTGTATCAACATGTATACTTACATATTACACTTATTACCTATTTATATCTATTGACACAAAGTATTTCGGCTCCAGTGCGAGTTAAATTTTATGTGTGTTTATGTATGAAAATGTTTCACATATTAGATAGCAGAAGTTATTGAGTAATCTCTTTGTCTCTTCCTGAAGTTGTATGGTGGGATTTTGACACAATTGGTAAATGAAGATTGCAGATTGAAGCTGATTTATTGCAAGCAACTATCCCTAGAACTGACATGTCAATTATACTAAACTGACACTTCAGTTATATATCTTTTCTATTTGCTTTTAAGCCATTTTTCCAATTATACAAGACACACATCTAGCAATTTTGGAGGTCAGGGGTTGAATTAGTGCTAAAACTTTATTGAAGAAGAAATGGCCTTCAAATACCTTCTCAGATTTGTAACTGGAGGAAATACTGTAGGAGGTTTACTGGTATCATTGCCTCTGAAGGGAAATGATTCTTATTGCCATTACTTATCACAGTAGGAAAGGGAAAACGGGGAGCTAGATGCAACGCCCCAGAAACAAGATTTCGACCATGTCAGGTAAATGCCCTTTTGTAAAAAAGGGCACTGCAGAAAAGCACTTTCATTCACTTTCTCATTCATTCATTTTTTCATTCATTTTACATATTTTAGGATGGTTCCCCTTCAGCATAGCTGGTTTTCGAGGGGCCCTTCTTAAAAAAATATAAAATAACAATATAATGCAATAAAATACTTATAATAATTACATTACAAAGTAGAAATAAGTACTATTGCTGAATGCAAGCTGTTGCAAAAACATTTGAAATTAATGAGGGGCCCATCTATTAGGGACACTAGAGTGCCTGTTTTAACCAGATTCTGCACTTTCAAGACAGACCTTGCCCTTATCGATATTTCGAGCTTGCACAAAAACTCATTTTGATTAGGATCCCATTTACTCTGGAGTACCAAATAATCGTCCCCTCCTAATTATTAATTTTTTAAATTATTCCAACCTCCTGTCACTATTCCAACCACACCTTTTATTAACTTTAGAGAATCTGAAATCAGCTCTCAGACAATCAGTTAACTGCAGTGTGCAAGAAAATAGAAACTGCGTACAGAAATACAAGGCTTGGTTTTAAAAAGTGAATTGCATATGCAGCGGTCGCGGCGACGGGGGGGCCGGGGGGGCCTTGGCCCCCCCACTTTTTGCTAAGGTGAAATTTGCGCATGTGTATTTTACTGTTCTTCGTTAGTATGTATTTATAAATTTTTGTTCATAATTTAAGGTATGAAGGGCTGCTTTTGGGGGTATCAAAAGCTCTTTGGGACGCACAATTTTATCTGTCATCCAAGCATAGTGGGGCAGATTTAAAATTTTATCGAATTTCTGGCCCCCCCACTCAAATCCTCGCGCCGCGACCCCTGATATGAATGTGTTTATTTGAAATATCCACTTCAACAATCTGTTTTTCTATATTCTATCCCATCCACTTTTCCACACCCCTTTTATTAGTTTTCCAAAAATTATCTATCCCCCCTGATTTCTCCTACCCTGTTTTTATTCAGTTAAGTAATTATATCAGAAATGCACCAAATTCTGGGTATACCTGGTTTGAATTATGTGAAGTTGACTGCAGTAGTAGTAGCCTGGTGGGCAGAGCAATACACCTTAGTATGTGTCGGGAATCCCCAATTGCGCCTGCGTCACTAATCACTCTTGTTTACAAGTAATGTAGGAAGTTTATTTCATGCGGTTATGTACGTAGATATTACGCTGAATCTCACTAGGAGACTCAATATAGGGAAATTAGTAATTGTTTTTGTAGCGTACTTTTGATAAACAATTAGTCAATAGGATGCAATTACTCATATGTTTTTCTTAATTTTTATTGGGTAGAGTAATCGCAAACTTTGATTCCTATTAGCTGTGCTATTTTTGTTTTTCCGCATTCTTCATTATATATATCGGTAAATGGAAATTGAGTAGAGAGTAGTACGAAGTAGTATGAAGTGTATGTCAGGTTTTAGTGGGAAGAAAATACTGAAAACGTACACTGGCGTTTCTCTGGAGTTATTCTATTCATTTATCCTCGAATTAGCGTTTGATTAGGAAATCTAGTTCCTACAGTATGTAAGAATTGCTGCAACTTGCACAGTTCCTGGACATGGAGGAAAGGAAGGTCCAGGAATCCTTTTAGGGAGCAATTTAATAAATGTTGTTCACTAGGTAAAATGTGCAAAGTTGGCCAAGAGTTCTTACTTGCTCAATGGCATGTTTATCTAAAGGGAAGATATTCATGCCTATTGACACACAAGAAAATGTAGTCGTCACTTCACTGTATTAAAAACACGTTTTTTTTATAAGAAAATCATTATTTTGCCTGAGCCTCTATTTTCTTAACTTTTCCCGAAACTGAGCCTGAGATCTTCTTAAGTTTGTCTTAACTGTTACTAAAACAAACTGGCTAGAGTGGTTTACACTATCGTTAATGATATTGTATAAATGAATCTGAATTCCATCTTTAACATTTTGAATGCAATAATGACGAAATACTAATGTTTTGCCTACAAAAACACACACTTTTTTTGGAAACTGAGCCTCGTGATTTTCTTAAGATTTTGACGATTTGAACCTCATTTTCTTATAAACTTTTTCTTATAAAAGAACGTATAGTTAATGATTTGTGACATAGAAAATCTTGTAAGTACTCTTCAGATTCTGATGGCCACCACAAGAAATTGACCAATCATATTATTACGTAGTGGTCATGTGACCGATTATAGTGGAAGGAAGTAAATATTGCAGGATTTGTGTGAGATCGAGGCTTCCACAGAGGCCTACCATTTGTTGCAGAAGTTAAAAGTGTGGTATTGGTTGTTTATGACAAAATGGTCATGAATCAAGACCTGACATATTGGCTTGTACAGAACCAGAAAAGTATAGAGAAGGAACTGGAAGGAAATGTTTTTGAGGATCTTGGGCTCTCGGTTAAGTATAAAGACTGGTTAATTGAGGGCAGAGATTCTTTCCAAAGCATTCCTGGAAAGAACATTTGCACGGAAGCAGATGAGGGTCCTGCTTATACACAACACCAAATCGCCAAAGCTTCATGTAGTCCTCCTTCATTTTTTGCCATCACGCCTATAGACGAAATAACCACTATGTCCTTGGATTATTGGCTTTATAGAACACAAATGAGTTTATCGGATCAAAAAAGTGCTCATGGAAAGAGGAAGTTGGATCAAGAAGAAGGTGACGAAATGGAAGCCGATTGTTCGAAGCAAAAGAGAATTTAAAAGTTTCGTTATAGGTTTGTGTGATGAAATTTGGACGCTGTTGGCTTATGAATTCTTCATTTTGAAGTGAAATATGGGAAAATTCAGTAGATGTGAACTCTTCAGCTTATGCAGAAAGTATCAAACATTGAAAAACCCGCGCAGTTATTGCTTTATGTTGTTCTCTCAAAGTAAATTTTAAATTATTCATACATTGTGATGTTGATGCCGCTGAGTGTTTTAGATGTCTTATAGCAAGATTTATTGATTCTACACAAAGTGTATCAGTGCTTTTATGTATATTCTTAGTTATCTTTTTACATTTATAAAGCTAGTCTTTATTAGAAATAGACTTAAAGTTAGATGGTATATGCATTTCTGCTGTTTATGCTTTGCAGCAAAATCTCTTTTGATGAATCATACTTATGGACAAAGGTAGATAAGGGGCCTCATTTTTTGTAAGCCATATTGCTTGGAAATGGATAAAAATGGCCAAGAACAGGAAGAAAGAATGGGACATCTACATGGGATGAGGTTACTATACACTGTGAGATATTTTACCTTGGGGGCATGAGACCTGAGTGTGCAGCTGCCCCATTGTTAATATGTCAAAAAGACCCTGCTTGCTAGCATTTAATGTGGTGTTGGTAGTGTAGTATTTAGTGGTATTGTTTTATCTTGGAGTGAGTATTTATTCTTTACTTGTAATTTAGCAGACACATTATTATGAATTTCTATATCAAAAATATGATTTGTTTTTTAAGCATCTTTAGCAATGAAATTTTTAGCACTTAGAGTTGTAAAATTGCCATTAAGTATTTAGTAAATTTCAGCAGTGTGCAAATGTGAAAATTTTGTATAATTTTGTTTTGACACTGAGTTTTAATTCTTTGAGCATTTCCTTTTCATGTTTACTATAACTTCATGGCAGGAGTGAGGTGGTGGGATGGGAAGTCTAGTATGGATGTCCGGGATATGTATGGAGTGGAGGACCTCTCTTTTAAACTGAGGCAAAGAAGATTGAGATAGTTTGGACATATGAAAAGGGCAGAAGGCAGTTTTTTGAAGGAAGAGGAGGAAGTAATGATTGATGGCAGACTTCCAGTAGGAAGGCCCGAGAAAAAGTGGAGAGCATATTTGGCAGAGGGTATGAACAACTTGAGAATAGAGGAGCACATGGCACAAGATTGTCAGTTGCAGGTAGTGATCACCCATCCAACCCCCACTGTAAATGGGAAATTAGGGACACTAAATGATGATGATAATGATGTTTACTGTAAATTCTCTATTTAGCCCCCCTCTCCAATAATCCCCTTTCTGGGCTAAGATATGTATTTAACCCCTCTCTATTAATGCTGCCAGATATAAGTAAGCTTCATAGAAGCAAGCAGACTACGCTGAATCATCCTCCATAGGCAATTACTCTCAACCTATCAAGTATCAAAATCATTTGTTGTTTTGCATCAGATAAAAAAACAGTCAGTCTATATCAACAGTTGCTACACAATTTCTCAATGTAGTTTGCTCTGCTGTGAGGAAATGATGTATAAACTAATATCTTTGAATAATATTCTTCATTTTCAAACAGTAAATATTTAGTTTACTATTTAAGACTTTCCAATATATTTATTTAGCCCCCCTCTTTAATAAGCCCCCTCTAGAGTGTTTTAAATCAGCAAGCATCTGGAAGGGGGGCTTAGCAGAACATTTACAGTATGTAGAAAGCTATAGGAATGTCATAGTGAATTGGTGTAAGCTAGCAGTGCACAGTGATAAATTCAGTAATGATAGTTAAATAACTGGTGAAGGAATTTTATTCTCTATTATCATTTTCCATTTTGGTTTTCTACTTCAACGCTATGTTTTATGTCATTTTGGCAACATAGGAAGATAGAGAGAAAGTTTAACACCAAAGTCTGCATCAATGAGATGGCTCTGAACACGATAGAACTTGCTGATAGCATGATTGACAGCAAAAGACTCTTCGGAACGAGGCCAGGCCACATCATGCTTTGCTAAAAAGTTAGTTCCCAGGCCTTTCCGTACCACATGCTCCAAAAGGTCGCAGACAATGGCAAGGATGGGTAGGACGTTTGGTAAGCTTTTTCATTTATCAGTTTTGCATATTACTAACTGCCTTATCTTCCATGCTTTCACTTCTCGAGCCTCTATATCTGATGAGTGTTTGTGGTGCGAAACCTACATGTAAAAGAGAGATTATTGGGGAATGTGATAGGCCGATGTGCAGTTTAGCCCACATCGCTTGGTGCATTGTTAAGCTGGTTAGCAAAAGTATAAAGCAAGCTGTTTGCATGATTTCAATGCTATGTGGTTATGTTTATGCAAGGATTATGTAATGATGGTATCTATTGGTATCATCTTGCAAATTGAAATTAGCTATCTTAACGAACAGATGAAAGAGCTCATGACAGAATTTACAGCACCAGAACTGCATTTACGTTATGTTATACTCTGCATATCTTCAGCTTTGTTTGTTCATCTTTGCTTTCTTTTGTAGCTTCAATAATTTTGGTTGCTTTTGTCATCACAATATATGAAGTCCAGTGCCTGAAAAATGCGTTAACAATTGATGAGATCAACAGATTCACTAATATTCTTCAAGAGCACAAACCAAAAAGCCTTGAAGATGTTTATCATGTTGTGAAGGCACTTAAAGCTCTTGGAAAAGAAGTACCATCTGTTGAGGTAGTTGCTGGTAGTTGAACTATTTTTGAAAATATAATATGGTGCTTATTAAAGAATTTGGGCCGCATTCAACAAAGTGTTTTAAGCAACAGGCATGAAGCAAACTTGTATGAATTCAGTCTATCCTAGGCAGTGAACTCCTTAGGAAGTGCTTTCAACATTCTGCCTTGTGATATTATATTAAATGTAAGGATGTTTGTCTGGATATCTTTACTAAAAGACTCAGCTAGGACTGGATTGCTGCCATTTGATATGCATGCATGTGTAGAATTATAAGTCTTAGAAAATGCTCTCATCTTGTGTGATGTTTCTGTTTTTCAATACAACTTTGAATTCTGCATGAAGCTGAAATCTATTTGTTACAAACATTTATCTAGCTTATCCTGCTTTGAACATTAATGAGACAAAAATGATTTTTAGTGGAATCTGTAATGTGGTTTGGGTACACCCAGAAAATACCTATGGCTGCCCCCAAGTAAATTGAATTTGAAACCCCTGACATAGACAATGAGTAGTTTTGTATGCAGTAGTAAGAAGGACAATTAGTGGTAATAGAACAGGGCTCATGTTACTCCTTTAGCTCCTTAAAAACTCTTTGGATTTAATTCATGTTTTTAATAGTCCTTGAAAACTCCTTAATTTCTTGCATTTTAGAAAGAGCGCCTTAAGAACTCCTTATTTCTAATTAATTCTGGGGAGTAGAGGATTTTCAGTGGCGGATGTATTTAGGAAATTGTGTACCTTTTACCCTTTAATAACTCTTTAGCATTTATTTCTTGAAAACTCCTTATAAAATCTGTACATTTTGTCTAATCACCAGAAGACAAATCCTGTAGTATTGGTATGGTAATACTCCTGTCAGATTAAAGAGGAGATTTCTAAATAGGTAGACTATCTGAGAGAAAGCCACCTTCATTAAGAACTGGAAACTGAATAAGTTTTTTGAAAAGTAAAATGAACCCAGATTATTCGGGTATCTAGATATTAATTTTGACTGTATTTCTTGCCCCATAGGATGTTTGTAATTATGCATCAACTAGTGTAAAGCAAGATGTGAAATCAATCTTTCAATATTCAGAAGTTGTCAAAGCCTTAAACTGCAAGGTGAGTACTGCTTTTTATCCAGTGTAAAATGCCTTACTCCTTTGTTGTTATCAGTTATTGAAAAGTGATTTTGGTGTAGATAAACTTACATCCTTTGCTTTTTTATATGAATATTTATTGTTATTGATTGTATTTGTATTTAGAGTGTTGTCAGCAAAGTTGATGGTTTTGATGATAAAGATGCAAATAGTATTGCTTATGCAATGGCTGCCACCTCTAATTTGGGCCTGAAAGGTATACCTACATATCTTACTTAGTGTTTCAGATACACATTTTTTATAGGAAGAAGTTTATAAGAAAATGATCTTCAAATGGCCAAAATCTTAAGAGAATCTTAAGAATATCACAAGGCTCAATTTCCAAAGTTAAGTGTTTTGGTTTGTTAAAGTGTCAAAGATGGAATTCAAATTCAAATACACAAGATTAACACAGAAGGTGTAACCCATTTTAGCCAGTTTATTTCAGTGAAAGTTAAGGAAATTTTAAGAAATCTCATGCTCAATTTTGCAAAAGGCTCAGGAAGTTGAGGCTCGGGCAGAATGATGTTTTTTTTCTTATAAAAGAAATTTTTATAGTAAAAAGTATGGAATCTTTTAGCCAATGGATTTCAGTCAAGTGAAGACAAGCATCATGTCACTTTCATACATCTGTATTTTTATGGCACATTTATTGATGTTACTCTATGGCACTGCATAATAACCCCCTCACAACTAAGAAATTTTGAAAAATATCCAACCCTTCCCCCCTCTTAACTAACCTAAAGATTTCAAAGTTTCAGAAGGGATAAGTGAGTAAAGCACATAGGCTTTGTGAATGCAAATCAATATTAACAACTACGCAAATCAAAACAAACTATATACCTTATACAATTTTAACAACTAATTGCAATAATTTTGAAATGTATAGGTCCCCATACTGTCTATTGAACATTGACCCCTCAAACTATTAAGAACCCCCCAATTTATACATTTTTAGCAAAATATAAACCCCCTCCTTATAATAGCCCCTTCCCTCCATATTATATCCCCTTCTATTTGGTGCCGATGAGTATATTCCACTTAGGCTATATATCTACATCTATTGAAGTGTGTTTCTATTTCCTGTACAGTGCAAGATTCTCTTGTCCAGTCACTGAAAGATGCCTTGAAGAATGATGACACCCCAGCTAATGCTGCCATTGCTTTCTATGCTGGAGGCCTTCTTCCAAAGGAGACAAATTTGAAGTTTCTTGTTGATCTTGTGGAGGACATAATTGCACAGGCAGATGAAGTTGATAGTTCCATTTTGAAATTTGAAGGTGGTCTTTCCATTACTTCAGCTGTCATAAGAGGTATTCTCTCCTTAGCTGATGGACAAAATAAAATATCTACTGTCAACTCAGAACAAATCACAAAGTTTGCCCAATATTTCCTTGATCGCAAGTATGTCATGGATGTGAAGAGCATTTTTGATTTGTCAACTGTCTTGGCTCAGCTTTGCAAAAATAAGGTGAGGCTACTAGTTCACTTATATTATTGGCCTAGCATTAACTATTTTTCAATTCATAAAAATTGAGCTATCTTTTTGCATAGTTATAATATCTTGTCCATCTTATATCCTTATATCCTGCTTTGCTTTATCATTCTCTCCTTATTTTACTGAATAAATCTTCCTTAATGTTTGCCATCTTATACCTTCAATCTCCTATTTTAGCACCAAGTTCCTGTGCTTGTCTCTGTTTTCAAAACAAACAGGCTCACAGAGCAAAACAGAGTTTTAAAGGTGTGTAGTTTTGGCTTATAATTAAATATTGGTTTTTTGGATGGTATAATCAGGGGTATTTGTTTGAGGTCAAGAATGAGATAAATTTTTCATCAGGATGCTTTTTCATTGCACCAGGATGTTTTCTGCTAGATGATTTTTACAGGGTTGCCACCAAATCAGGGAATTCAGGGAAAATCAAAGAATTTCATTTTCAATCAGGGGAAAAAGAAAGATATTTTGAAAAATTGGGGAAGTTTTAGAGTTACTATTGTTTCGTTTTAGAGAGTTGACTTTGTCTTTGCTCAGTCACAAGTCCAGTTGAGTGTGACAAGTGCCAAGTTTTCCTCTATTTTATAGCACTTTGTTCTGTGCACTCATTTTCAGTGATGTTCCTCATTGAATGGAACCAAAAATTTGAACTGCAAAAATAGGTTCAAGGCTCTTCCGGACCCTACATCTGTTGAAAGAAATGATGAGAATATCGGGTAAAATCATGGGAAAATGAGTAGCATGTCACGAAAAATACCAGGGAGAATCAGGGAATTTTGTCTTGAAATAGCAGTGGCAGCTCTGTTTTATGATAGTCAAAAATGACTGAGTTCTCACATTTATGAAAGTAGAACTGGTTTCTACTTTTTAAATTTGAGACAACCTCATAATGTTCTCAGATGATCATCACAAAAATTGTTTTGTTGCGGTCCAACCTAGCTGAGACTTTCTGTTCATCCACTTCTTTTTATTTCAGCATCACCGTCACTGTCATATTCATCATTAGTTTCCATGACTTTTTCTACATTAAAAGAATTTTCCCACTTCTGTTTGTACATGATTGATGCCATCAATGTTATTGTCTTAATCTTGAAGGTCCGTGTGACTGATGTCATGGATAATTCCATTGCTGATGTAAAAGTTATGGCAAGCTCAGTTACTTCTTCAGATGGCAATACCATTGCAGAGAATGTCCCTTTAGCTAAAGGAAAAGAGGAGTAAGTTTAAATTGCCATGATTTCTTATCTGAAGACATAATTTTCTAAGGTTTTTTACCTTATCATCATCACCATCATATTCGGTTTAACATCCCTTTTACATGCTAGCATGTGTTGGATGTTTATCTTGTTTATTTACTTTGCTACATGCATGCCAAGCTTATTTTCTACTGTAATTAGTGTAGAAAAGACACAGTTAGTTGCATGGAATATTTCTGCCATTGAAAACTTGCAGAGGAGTTTCTATTTCATTCTGCTTTTGTACCTCCAGGGTTCGTGCTACTCCTTAGATTCCGTAAAAACTCCTTATATTTAATTTATATTTACAAGGGCACTTTAAACTCCTTATATTCATGCATTTTCGTAGAAAAACTCCTTATTTATAATCAATTCTTGGGGAAATGAAATGATTTTTGTCATGGAAGCACACAAAAAATCCTCCTTAGAAATTATTTTTTTGGTGTTTAGAATCTCCTTAAAAAGTCCTGAAATTTTATCAACTTAACAATGATATGAACCCTACCTTATTCATTTTGGTATTATTGGTTAATAGAGGTTTGTTAATATATGCACCATCTGAATGTTGTTGCAGGCTATGTGATGCCTCCTTTCATGGCAACAAATTTAGCTCTTATCCTATAAGCCGTGCTTCTTAAATATTTTTTGCATAGCCTCCCTCATGGGAGGAGAAATTATTTTGTGCCCCCCACTCACTAGAAATAAGATCATTATCTGTAAAAATTGCATAATATATCTGTTTCCTGAAGTTGCACATGCCCTCTTTCGTATTGCATCACTCCCCCAATGGAGTACACCCCACTATTTGAGAAACACTGCATAGGTTATACTGTTTATGTAAAGTTACATAAATATACATGTTCCTTGAAGTCGTGCTTTCCCCCTTCAGCATTGTATTGCACCACAATGGGGCAGGCCCATCTGTTTGAGAAACATTGCATAGGTTATGCTGTTTATATAATGTTTCCTCTCTGCTAGATCCAATTCTCAATATGCAGTAATAATTTTTTCAGTGAATACATAACATTCAAGTCTGACATTGCCAAAGCATACATCGCTGCCCACCCATATTTGTATGACTTTGCCAAAGCTGACAGAGGCATCTATGCATTGACACTGGATGTCCAGTTTAGCAAAAATTCTGGCATTTACATTGGGGGGAAAGATGTTGAGGTTAAAGCAAAGGTTGTATCAAGAGTGACAGTAAGCAATGTTGAAATTGGTGTTGCTGATAGAGAGCAATCTGCTGCTTCAAAGCCAATCAAGTTAGTCTGTTTCAAAGTATACATTTTCATGGGCTAATATATCCCATCTTTATGATGCTGTTAAATGTTTGTTTCTGTCTTTCTATCTTTCATTATTCAAGGTATTTTAAGCCTTGCTTTGAAGGATGCTGTGTGATATTTCATTGCAGTTGGAGAGTGTCAAATGATGTAAAATGTTGAAGCCAATCCTATGAACAAATGATTATAAAACACCCATCTTTAACTGATGACACTTGCTTCTTGTTTTCTTGAACAGCATGCAATGCTAGGATTTAGGGAATATATTGCAAACAGATATTGATTTTTCATTGAAATAGCCATAATGAAGTTTTGTATTTGTGTTTCTGCACATAGGGTAACATTCCCAGACAGCATTGGATCCACTTTAGAAGCTGATTACCATCAAAAAGTTATCATGAATTTTGAATTAAAAGACCTTGCTGGAAACCCAACACCTCTGCACCAGGTAATTTCACTAACTTAGAGGAGTTCTGACTTTTTTGTAATTGTGTTGATGAGAGGGATATGTATTCGGTTTCTGTTGTCGAGATAATTCTCAAATCATTAAATGGGGTCTTGCATTAGTGAGCAGTAGGCATTTTATTTCATATTTCTATTCAAGTATATGTTATTTCCAGCAAAATAAAGTTAGATTATTATGGTATTCTTTTTCTCTTTTTTGAACACTTTCTAATTAGATAAAGCTACTTTTATCTAATCATGTAGGAGTGACACTGTTGAGTAATTTAGTAATTTTTATGTTTTTGATAAAGGTTTTCATAAGGCTGACACACATCTCTACTGGTCAAGAGATCTTCTTTGTTGCACAAGCTGAGGATAATGTCTACAAATTTGTTTTGGTGAGCTCATTTCTCTGATGTTCTCTTAAATATTATTTAAATTCTTAGTCTCACCAATTTTGCTTTCACGGGCCAGGTGATGATTGCTCAATCCGGTTATGACTTCATCATGTTGATTAGACTTTTCGCATCTGATGGCTCATCATCTTTTTTAACTCTATATCTTTGTCAAATTTCCTCAGCTTCTTATCTTACATGAAAGTCTGGGAATTGAAAATTTGCAGTGCTAAAGCTTTGCTGTATTGTGGTATTTGAATTGAAGGAAGTATTGTTGTGGAAAAAACACAACCTCATCTGTGGCACACCCTCCCTATTATTCAGTGCCCTAGTGGTATTTAGTAATGCTGCATATCTCATATGGATATTGCATTGGAAGGGATCAGTCAAATAGTCAGTGAAATATTTTCAAAGAAGAAGAAGGCCAAATCCCATTAGAGTTACTTTTTTATATTTGTTCTTCAGGATCTTGGCACAACAGGGAAAGATTCCTTCAACAACTTGTCTGGAAAGTACAAAATGGTATGCATTTATGTGAAACATTTTTATTTGTTCTTTCTTTTTTTATTGTTATACATGGCAACTCAACATAAATATTCTTCCTTTTTATTTATCCTTGTCAATAGGCAGTTATCAAATCTGATTTTTATGCTAGTCTATTATTATCATTGCAGTTAGATAGGTTGTGAAATGATCAGGTGTAAATGTGATAGGAGAAAAGAATTTGAAATATTAGCAAAATATACATTGTGGCATAGGAGACATATTTAATTATGATAAATAAAGAATAGATTTCTTTTCAAATTATGTGCTTGATTAGTGTATATTTGGTTGGCTATTCCCTTTCCCAAGGCAGCATATTTTGGCATGGCTGTCTTGTTAGAAACAATAGCTAGACTAATCTGTTAGGCTGCTAGATTTCTGTTTTATTGTTTCTAAATCAGATTATTGCAGCATTTCAGCACACTCCTTTATTTAACCAACTCTGAATTAGTCTGTATTCCAAGTCTCTTATGCCTATGTTCACGTTTGTAGGATCTCATTGTTGGTGATAAATTGATTCAAATCCCAATTAAGTGGAGTATGGTATGTATCTAGTTGGAGCCTTTTCTTGACGCTGGCCTTAAGTAAAAGAAAATCATAAACAGTGGTCTAACAATGGCATACTTAGAAAAGTTCAGAGCTAGTACAATTTATTTTCATCTCTTTGTGGACTACGGAAGTTTCCTTTACAGGCTAGATATGAACTATAGACTTTAAGTTTCCAACTACTTACACAACCCAATAAATTGTTTTGTGATAACTGTAACTGTAATTATGGTTGCTGCTCATTTTTATTGGAGAGTTAAATTTAATTAATTGGTATTTCGTAGGTGCATGTAACCGAATAATAAATGCATTGGATGCTTGTCTTAATGACAGATTACACAACAAATCATATTAAATATCCATTGAACATTTTGAAAGTTTTGCCCTCTTATGCAATTGAGGACTGTTTGAATATCATTTTTGTTATCTTTTTCGATGACTGTTCATTTTGTTTTCTCTGCTTTAGGCCACATTGTCGTTGACGTTCTCTGAAGAGCCAAAGAAGTCAAAGAAGCAGATGAGAGTCACAACAGCTCAGCCTGAAATTCAGGTAAATGTTTTCCACTGTTTTTCCCATCTATATTGTTGCTATTGTGAGAAAATATCCACCTGCCACTACTATTGGTGTTGGATGACTTCTGCAAATGTCCATTTTTGTCACTTTGTGATATATATTTGCTCAAATGTAACAATCAGAAAAGTCATTATTTTTCCCACAGGAAAAGTAGTTGAATATGAAATGCTAGTTGAGCAATATCTGTTAAAATTTACACATTTCTTTGATTTGGAATTGGTGAATTTGTCAGTAGGGTAATTTTGTGTGTGTGGGCTGTGTTTCTTATATTAGTGTGATTCTGATGCAAATGAAGAAATAGAATGATAGTGTTATTGCTTTATGAGCATTTTTCACAATAACAAAGCTTACTTCATCATTAATAGCTTCACCATATTGGCTATTTCCCATCAAACTAGTTTTTAGCAGGTGCTGATTGGAATTTAATTAAACAAGTGCTTGTGGATTGAACAGTGTTTATAATAGTGTTTTGTAGGTATTCATGAAGGACCATGATTGTTAATCATAAAGCTTGTTGTTTGTATTTCCCAGCTCTAGTTTTATGATAATTTAGGCATGGCAAAATAGATAGCTAGAGTACTAGGTAAATATTGGGTGGAAAAGAATAAATGAATGAGGTTAAAAGATTGATAGGATTGTACTGGGATATCAATGACGTATGGGAGGATGAATGGGCTATCTTGATGTTAGGCATGTGAAGGAAATTCGTATGTGTATGGAAGGTTAAACAAGGGAAAATAACAAACAAGAAAAGAAGTTGACGATGCAGAATGGAAGGTTTAGAAAAATAATGAACAGATATTATGAACAGATATTATGAGCAGAATTGAGCTGGGTGATGAGGTAGCTATTAGGGTGTGTCTGGAATATGTTATGCAGAATTATATCACTTAGTGTCACAACTTTCTTTTTTAACTTTATTATTAGCAAGTACCAAATGACGAAAACAAAATGCCAATCCTTTTGCGACATTTTGGATGAGCGTTTTCCCATTTTATCAGATGGTACTTTAATTTTAGCTATACCTTGGACCATGTTTACAGTGACATCCTCTGTTCTATGATTGCAGCTGTTTTTCTTGGCAAGTGGCAATCAAGCACTTCCTTATTTTCATTGTGTAGAGGTGTTAATTTAGAAACTCTTTTTGTAGCATATGTTCCGTATTCCTGATAAAAGACCTCCAATAATTGTCTCAAATGTGTTCACTGCTCTCATTGGTGTTCCATTTTTGATCATGCTTATTTGGGTATGTTGAATTTAGTTGTTCATTCAAGTTTGGTAATTCCAATAATTATTTTGTATTTCATGATGTAAAGCAGTGGTATTCAACCTGGGTTCTGCCAGCATAATCTAGAGGCTCCACCAGCAGTTATACAAATGCTATGATCAATTTTACATTTAAGCTCTCTTGTGCAGATATGTGAACAAGTGCTCCTCAAACCACTTGAATACATCCTTGGGGTTATGCCCCACAAAGAAGGTTGAAAACCACTGATGTAAAGTGACCTTTGTACCATTCATCTGAAGCAAATAAATTTCAGTATCCTGAATGTAAGAACTGGTAGAAATGGACTTTAGCAAATACAGAGGTGCTAAAATGACAGTTAAGAAGTTTCTCATGTTACAAACATGTGATATTTTATGCCCTGTTTACACACTGCTGGGTTCATTTCGCTTTCTTTCACCCCAGAGAGCCACTCTGCTCACATGACCCCAAGTGAATCAGATGCTCACTGATCTGCTTTCCTGGAGTTAAATTGCTTGATTATGAAGGTGAAGGCAAATATATTTGCTAAATGCATATATTTTTTTAGTAAGTAATATTGGGAAAAGGCCGTAGAGCCTATAACAAAACCCCAGCAAAGGAAGAACTGAGAAAATGGTGAAGTTTAAGTAGAGAGGGAGATGAGATCAAGTTTGTTGATGTTAGATTGAAAAGATGACAAATTGTAGGATTCAGGGAAAATAGTGGGTGGCAATGAGTTCCACAACTGAGAAGTTCTTGGAATGAAAGATGAGAAAATATGCTAAACACATCAGATTTGTTTGGTGCACATATGACCAACTGAATCCAGTATGTTGCCAAATGAACCTGGTATCATGTGAATAGGGTATTATTCTTTAATGAGCATTGCCATCTATCTCAGTTTTAAAGACCATTTGTGATTTCATTGACAGTGAAATCCACATAAACAGCTATACCATACACTTCCCATTTCCAAGCTCAACTTTAAATTTTCCAAATAGTCAACTTTTACAAGTCTTCTCTACTGGGTATATGTGTTGCTAATGTTTATAAATTCTTTTTCTAGTGGATCAGACTTGGTGTTAATGTATCAAATTTCCAATTCTCAATTTACTCTTTGATGTTCCATATTGGTCTTGCAGGTCTGTTGTTGTCAGTTTGCCTTTAAAATTTTGTTATCAGTCCCCACACTTTAATAAGGACTTTTTTTAAAAAGTTTGTTATATTTGCAATGTTTTATATTTTTCCATTGTTGAAATGTATCTATGTGTATTCTTCTTTAGTAAATATTGTCTGTTTACTGGAATAAACATAATTATTTATTGCAGCAACTCACCAATAAGTCCATTTATTTTCAGGAATATTTGCTCTGTACTTCATGTTTTGGACTAAATATGTAAGTTGATGAATTATCCTTTCCTGCTGATTCCAATTAAATTAAAAGCTTTAGAGTTTTTGGAGATACTTGTTTTGGAGAGAGAGAAAAAAGATGATGTTATAATTCTGAGCAACATAGTATGATTTAGTAGCAGTGATTTCCTCATCATTGTGTCTTGATCTGGCCATAGAAATGTTAGGCTTTTGTGTGGTTCTTTGTTGTGAGATTTGTCCATATCAGCTGTGATGATCAATAGTCCATGAGTGGAAGATTAAACCTCTTCAGTAGTTGTGTTTATTGGCCAATATATTGAAATCTGTCTTGTATGCACATTTTGTTTACTTTATTTTGAATAGGCTGTTATACCTAGCTTATT
>OLMO02000277.1:1283148-1285583 GCA_900291935.2 Cassiopea xamachana
AGTTTTATAAGCTTTCCTACAACAGGAAATAGCTACAAATTAGCATAAAATTTTAGTTTGTAAGTGCACAAATTTATGAACATTGAAGGAAGACGTTTATGGACAACAGAAAGTTACAAAGTATAGTATTATTATTGGTGTAATTAATGATGGCTATCCCCTACCCCAGTGGTTTTTAACCCTTTTGGTGGAGCGGAACCCCAAGGATGTATTCCAGTGGCTTGAGGAACCCCTGTTCACATCTCTACACTGGAGAGTTAAGATAAGCCGCTTATAGTAGCAACTTTATACCTTCATGCGTGTCGAATGTACTTTTATAGATCAACAAGATGTGCACGCTTCCACATGCAGCGTGTCACACGCACCTATGGGAATGTGTAAAACGTAACAACGTGTAAATTTAACACAAATTGGTGTGATCCCTGGTCTGTGCTGATAGAAGCATAGGGTTCCGCGGAACCCCGGTTGAAATCCACTGCCCAAAACAAAGGCATCAATAGCGAAACTCGATTGCAGAAATGTTGAAGTGAGGCTACCTCGAAAACAAGATGGCAGATATAACACGAGCAGTTTTGTTGTTCTGGAGAGCATACTCTATGTGAATTTACAATGTACCCAAGTTTTACTTCAGTTTTGAATTTATCTGTTGAAGATCTTAGTAAGGTGAGTTAGTGAATTATGTTCAATTCATTTGAGACTAATTTCATACACTAAAACTGAAATTCTGAGTGCTGGTGTTAATACAACACACGTGAGCAGAAGGTTTTCCTATTTCTTACCGAGTTCCGCTCCTTTTGATGAGCACTTTGAAGAGATAGATGTTTATTTATATAAGGGAGGGAACCCAGATTGAAATTTTTCCCTTACGTGGGGGATGTGCCAACTGCACCGGGTCCTTTGGAATTAAGTAAATTTTGGTCCGATTCTTATATTCGTCATCATTGATGCAGAATATCCCTATAGTGCCTCGACAGCTTGGGGGCCCCTAGAGGTTGCCCTAATCCCATCCCATGTCATTTACGCCACTGCCCCCCGCGAATCAGTTAATCAATATTTCAGGCGAACAAGCCATGTGTTTTCTCTTTGCTTTTCTAGTGAATGTTTTGAAATGATTCTCTTGTGTTGGCAATTTGTTTCTTCAACTCTGAATGAAATAGAAAGCAAAATTATTACACATGTTATTTTTCTCCTATAACATTTCAAGTAGACACTTTCTATTGCCTGCCCTTTGTGTAACCACTTGTTAAATAATTTTGATTCCCCACAGTAATTTGCTAGTTGCCAGACTGAAATGTTTGCTGTATGTTTGCAATATCTTGCCCATGCACTGGCTCGCGCAATTTCCAATATTGTGCATGCACAATCAGTCTAGTGATTTTCTGGTCCCACAGTTAATGAGGCGTAGAGTCAAACACTTAAAATTATTCACGCAAGTTGAAAAATCTGTTCTTTGGAAGAAACTCTGGGAATTTACCTCAGACACAGTAAGCAGACTGTCAAGTCTGGACTAGTGGCTCATCTCTACAATGCTGACCAAAGTTTGTTTGAAAAGATGAGTGATCTTGTTTGGATTTGATTTAATTCTAGTATGGAAATTTCTATTTTGGCCTTCATTGTTCACTTTTTAAACATTACACTTATGAGTGCTTTACATCATGTTTCAGAGGTGTCACACTTATTTTGGTCCAGGGGCCAAATTAAGCATAATATGACATCATGTGGGCTGGGTTGGCTGAAGTGTCCAAGAGGGTGTCATGGCTAGGTAATGAAAGGTAAAGGAAGTCACATATACTTTCATATGTAGAAGAGTGCCTGTTAGAGAGGACAATTATCCTGGGCCATCGGCATGTGAGGTAGGGTGACTAATTCCTTTCCTTGCCACCTTTATCTCCCCAGTGTTGCCACCAGGTACCCATTTGCTGCTGGGTGAACAGTGAGCGAGCATTCAGTCTAGGTCTTGAGTGGAACTCAAACCATAGACCTTCCACACAAAAGTCATGTGCTATAATCACTATGCCACCTAGCCCCTGGCTAGGCAATAGGGACTTTAAAACATACACAAATCATTGGATATTTGTTGTCTAGACAATGACAAAAAGCTGGGAGAAGGAACCTGTGCAATGCCAGCTAGTAGGTAGTCAGTCCTGTATACTTTCGTACACAGGGGGAGTGCCTGTTAGAGAGGACACTTTATTAGAGCATTCAGTCAGGGCATTGAGTCAGGCTCAAACCGTAGACCTTCCGCATGGGAAGCATGCGCTCTAACCACTATGCTACCTCATTCTGCCAGCTAATACAGGCGGGAAAAAGTATCACTAGGCTTCAGTTGATTGAAAATTCCTTTGAGGGTCACATTGAAGGTCTTAGCGTGTCATATTTTTGACAACCCAGTTCTATTTGTATATGAATCAATCTACATTTGAATGATTTCTTTC
>OLMO02000277.1:1286854-1305429 GCA_900291935.2 Cassiopea xamachana
TTGATGTCATCAATAGAAAATAATCAGTTAAAGTTCATAGATGGTATGAATCTATTTCAAGAATGCCTGGAGACTGGAAATACACCATCAGATGAAATGGATCCTATTGATTTAAGAAGGTTAAAATCTTTTTTTGTTTATTGATTAAATCATTTTTACCTTTTACATTCACTATAATTTGGATTATTGGTAATCTTCCATCCACTGTGTTTGAATCCAGGTCTATGAAATCAAGGCGTTTGGAAGGGCTCTGAGCTGAAACTTCAAGCATAGAGCTGTGCAAGATTTATAGCATGGGAGATGGATCTTTAATATATTTTGACTATGATAGTTATGTCCTCATAAATTTGATTAATTTGCTTGAAAAGCTTGTTCTTTAATCGAGACGTTCATTACATCTTTCATGGTAAGAAACTGTTAGAATAGAATCACATTATTTGATGGAAAGCTAGAACGCATTCAGCTCATTGGTAGTTTTTTTATAATTGAAGGGGGAAAGTTGCTGAAATTGTTGAATATTTGGAAGTAGCCAAGGATTTGCCAAGTATTAACAAATTGTCAAACTTGACACATTTTAAAATATGTTTTGACATTTATGGCATCTAGGGGGCACTTTCCAACCCTTGCCCCCCTGAATTACAGCCTCTGACTCAGCTATCAGTAGAGACATAACTTGAGTCACCAACACAGAATGCCAGCAATCTAGCTTAAAAGTAAGTAGCTCGAAGCTAGCAAAATTTCGTGATCATTTCAATTAATTTGACCTATCATTTGTTACTTATTTATTTATTTGTTACTTATTTTATTAGTTAGTTAGTTCAATTGTTATTTTATAGCTGATGCCAGAGATTAACTTGTTGCATTATTGCCATAGATTATACACGGAAATAAAGACAACATTGGAGAGCTTTTCAGGCAGCAAACCATTGTTATTAGTCCTCGATGATGTCAGCCTGTTGTTGAACTGCGGAGTTAACAAAAATTCCCTGACTAACTTCATGCATTACTGCTATGCACTGACAAAAACAACAGAAAAGGTAATCGGATATCCTGATATTACCAGGTCAAAACACCCTTTGATTTGCGCAACTTGAAGGCACATACCAGGTTCCGCTTTGAATAGGTATTAGAATGATTTCAGAATCATTGTCTGGTATACGTGTGATGCCACTCATGCTCCTTTGAGCAATTTCACGTGTGGATAAATGCCTTTAAATCTCAATAAATATCCTTAATAGGATTATGTTTATAAGTGCTTTCGAGGACAAAATTAAAGGAGTCTCTTATGGTTATATTAGCTTTCATTTCAGCGTATAGTTTTCTGTAACAGACGGTTGAGAATAAGTCTGCATGTTGTTTTGAAACTACTCTTTGTTTGGAAGTATGTGGAAACGAGAAAGTCTGGATGCGAGGCTTCGTATAAAAGTCAAGATATGATGCATTTGTAAGTGTGAAACGTGCTTAGTAACTTTATCTTTGCCAGTTTCATAGTAATATGAAATTTTGAATGAGAGTGAGATTGAATCGTATGTTTGATCAAAACTCACATTACAGCTCTCGTAGGATAAGAAAACATATTTTTTGTTGTTTTATTGTAAGAGGTCAACCTCCATGTTTCACCACAGTGGATGGAAAGTAGCATCTCATCCATTTTTATTGTATTGAAACAGTGCTCCTTCTTAGGGGTAATACAAATTTTATATCCGGAAGCTTCACCATTTGGAATCCCACAAGCATCCCTTCTCATCCCATTCCTTTTGCTAGGACATGTCAGGTATGTTAACAGCCTTGTTTTCATCAATTCCACAGAAGTTATGTCTTCTGTCATTGGTTCATTGCGATACTGACGTCGATGACGAGGATGCTGTTTGCCTCCGCGATAGCCTAGCTTACCGCATGACGATTCACATTCATGTCAAGGGACTAGAGACCGGATACTCAAGAGATGTACACGGGCGGGTATGTTTCAGTTGCCGTGTAGCTATAGTAACCATTTGTGAAGATTATAGTATACAGAAATTATACTACCGTCTATATTTGTGGGGGGCTAATTTTTTTAGCGTTTAAATTCCGCATTTCCTTTAAAAAAAGTGCCCACTCTCGAAAAAGCTCCCCCATCCCTAGGCCTAATGATTAGTAATTCAACAACAGAGGAATGACGATTGTGATCAACAAAAATTTATTCGTTAATAAACCCAACCAACCATGTGAAAATCCAGTTGATAAATTGACATCAACATAAGAAATATTCCTTGAAAAAGATATCTAACTATTGTTTGCCAATGACGATGATGTAGATGACGGGAATTTTTTTAATTAATTCATTTATAACAATATTCCTTCAGCATACTTACAAATATAAACTTAATTACATACAACTAAACAAAATTAAAATAACAAAGAAATAAAACCGCTGATCTTACAGGGAGTCGTTCATTTGAGGGGGCATAGATTAGTTTTCATTGCTCATCAAATGTCTTCTTAGATGGCTTTTAAACAGACTTAGCGATGACAGTTCTCTTATATTATTTGGAATATCATTCCAGGCCCTAATGCCAGCATATTGGAATCCTTTCTTGGAGAATTCAAATTTTACTTTTGGAATATGCAGGTCTTTATCGTTTCTAGTATTGTAATTTGATAAAGATGATCTAAATTGGAAGGTATTGGAATGATAATGGTGATGATTGTGAAGAAACGAACATTCAGATGGGGCATGAAAATATTTATGATCATAATTTTGGGTTACGAAACTAAATTATAATAAATTTTTGGGTCGCCAGTTTTTATTACTGCTTAGAAATTAGTGAGAATGGAGAAAGCAATAAATATTTGCCACAGTCTCAAAAATTGCATTCATAACATTCCAGGTCAAACTTGCTTTTCACATAATGAGTCATTTTTCAGCTGTGATTTGCGACATTTCCTCTTTTCAAAAAGCAGTGTCGTAACCACGGAGGGGGGCAAGGGGGGCTGGAGCCCCCCAATAATTTCTTGCTAAAATAAATTTTTCAGCTCCTCCGCCTCAACCATGGTGAGGCCTCCTCCGATGGTGACTTCTAAGCCCCCCCAAAATGAAAATCATGGTTACGGCCCTGAAAAGTCTTTCCTTACTAGCTTCTGCAACCTTAGCTGCTGTTTGCTCAGCATGCATGGTTAGCGTGGTAACAAATTCATTTGCTTTTCCTATAGCATCATCTTCAAATCATCCTTCTTTGACTAGAGTTCTCAATGGCCCCCGGTGAAACGACACATTCCTCATTGGCTTCAGTTCAATGTTCATTGTAAACTACTACATCTATCTTTCTTGCTTTGTCGTATGAAGTCTTCCATAACTTGGAGTCATGAAAACTGTCAATCTTTGTAAGTGGTAGTGTGCACTTTCTTGAGAGGTTTTTAAGTTGTAAAATGAAGAAGTTGTGAAGTTTACTATGGGGTATCATATTTTGTGTAGATTTTTTGATGGGATCTAAAATTTTAAATAGAAATCGTGTGGGGATATGAATTTTTCAAGGAAAATATTATTATTCCTTCTATCCTGGTTCCTGGCATTAATAATGACCATTACCTTACAAGTGAATAGTCTGTTGGTGCTACAAACCTTAACCAGAGCACGAAAAAGCGGCAACATTTTTAGACAAACTTAAAAGCTTTTATCGTCCGACGCTCGTCAGAGTATGAAACGTCGGATAGTGACCGCAATATATAGCTAGATACAATTACATTTGACAGGATGCATCTAATTGTGCCCAAGAGTGGCCAATTAGGATCTATTACCATTATTTACTTGAAGGGTCCCAGTAAGAAAACGAACTCTTTTTGCCTACACAAGTCTTGATGTAAATAAATTCCAAAACACACTTAAATGAAAGACAATCTTGCTTGCCCAATGATCCGAAAATTATCGTCTGTATATGTTTTGGCGCATTCTGGATTTGCAATTAGGTGTTGTCCTATGGCCAACTCACAATTAATTTTAGACTTGTTGTTTCTATATATTCGAGGTGGCTGTTCTCTTATAACTCATGTACTAAGGTAGTATATTTTTTAGCTCTAAGTTTTATATATACTTTTTAACTAAGCTCTTGGAATAAATTTTTTGCAGCAGCAGCAATACAAAAAGACACCGCCCTGAAAAACCTCCTCCCTCGAAAAAGCACCCACCCTAGAGCATCAAAAATTTTTAAACCGACCGGGCAATTTTTAGAGGAAATGTGGCAATATTAACTTAGATTGAAAAAAACTGGTTTGAGTTGCGGAATTCTATCATAGAATCTACAGTGGTCATGTTCCGAAAAATAATGCCTGTAGATGGTAACCCAGGATAAGATATTCTGTTTATGTAGGCAAGTGTGTTTTTCTCTAAGAAAATCATGTTCTGAGGTCTACAAATGCGTCTTTAGCACATTTTCCAGTGAACTTCTTGTGGCCAAATCTATTTTAATGTGAAAGGTGTAGAGAACAGGTGACACCACAAGCCTATTTCTCGTTTAACCCACGCCTTTTCGGCGGACAGCCTCTACTTAAGTTTCTATGTTCTACATATCTGAATTATCTTTCAAAACATGAAAATTTTACTCTACATTAGGTCATGAAATCATGGGTGAAAAATTATTTTGTTTTAATAATTAATGGTAACTGTTTTTGATTAAGTCATTACGACCAATATTCAAGCTGGTGATGAAAAAACCTGATATGATTTGAATCTCGATTCTATGTTGTTATCTACAACCTCAAGAGTTCTCTAAAACAACCTGCTTGTTGTAGTTAGTTTATTTTCGTCGACCCAAAACTGTTTAGATTTTGCCAACCACACGCTCTATATATTTCTAATACTGAAGACAATTCTTCTAAAATAGCAGGATACAATTTTACTACATGCTTTGAGCGTACTCATTTCGTTCTTTCTTGCTATCAAATCGTAGTTAATTCGACCTTTTTTTCAATATTGCAAACTCCGCCTGCTTTTTCATCTCAATGAGACTGGCATTGGGACAGCCTGAATAAGGTTTATTAGGAAGACTGCAATCTTTTGCCAGTTCTTGCTAAAGATCTGCTCTTTTTCACCCACAAGTTCATTAACTTATCGAGGTGCTTCGTGGAGTTGCTTGACAAGTTTCGCCTATCATCTCGCTTCACTGTTTTTAACTAGGCAAGATATTTGCCAAAATTAACTTTTCCGTCGTGTTTTGCTCGTAATCAGAGTACAACACAGGATGTTTCTCATTTTATTTGATGTCTTTCTTTTTCATTTATTATGTAACTTTTCTCTCCATTATTTATTGTTTGTTTTATTTAAGATTGAAGTAACAAGAGTGAAAAAGGACGAACCTCATATTTATAGACCTGGGAAAATCATGCAATACAAAGTTAGTGACAGAGGAGTTGATTTTTTTCCACTTGGGACATCGGTAGCGGTATTATAAGGAAGCAGAACTATAAGGAGGTAATTTATAATTGCATGTAGTAGTGGAAATATGCAATACTCGTATAGCTAGCTGAAATTATTAGAGGGCTTCTTGACTGTCAATCAATCATCTGGAAGTCTTGTGTATAAACAAATGCTCCTGTGATGTGTTTTTTCGTTCATCAATATAATTTAGGAAACAATCAGAGATTTTTTTCTTTGGTTGTGTGTTCATTCTGCTTTTACTTGTAGGGACTTGCCTATTTTTAATTAGTTTCTTTAACGTTTCTGGCCATGAGTAAATTACTCTTAATTTGAAAGACATTTTGTTGTTGCTTTAAACCCGTATTAAACTTTGTGTGCAGAACCTAGTAGATAAGCTAGAAGGAGTGGTAGTCTTCTGGTGCTTGCTTGTAGGAGGGGGGGGTGGGGTGATTACAGTGAGCCCTCATTTTGAATGATCATGAATCGCTATGAATGTTAGAGAGTTTCTTTAGATTGTATATCTACACAGCAATTATCTAGCAGAAGATCTTTCAAACGAAACTTGAGCGTGATTTACTTAGAACCGAGAGAAACTGTCATTGCTCTTGAAAGTTTGAGGTTTATTGTTCTTTGGAGTTGATTGTGCTCTTTATCATGAACTGACGTCATTTGTGACATTGTCTGACTTTTGATTGCTAGAAGTCAAAACAATGGGCCCGTGGTATCACCTGATTCTTCAATAGACTAGTCCAAAGCAGACACTAAAAGTGACCGTGGGAATAGATCTGAGATATTTAGTACATCAACGAATTGAGTCGATTGGTTCCATAGGAACACCCAAAGCAGAATGCAACACCCAATGTTCATTTCAAGGGGCAATACCAAATTCCCTTGGTTCAAGCCCAGCAAAAGGATACATGTTTTTGAGACCACATATTATCCAAATGTAGAGGTAATAGAGATCTGTTTTATCATTAGGATACCATAGTGAATGTTGATGCTAACAGCACATACTTTGTGCAGAAATTTTGGCATGCACCAAATAGTTTATTCTTGTGTCAAAAGTGCAGATGTTTACCAGCAAATTCACGGGTATCCAGAAAATCACTGGCGTGCCAAAAACTCTGTGAACCAAGTCTCTTGCTTGTGAGACAAGTAAATTGTATTTGTGTCAATGAATAAAATGTGCACCAAGTCCATCTATTTGTAACAAAGAGTTTGGGTGCACCAGATAAAGATTGCTATCATTGATAGTCCCTTGATTATTAAATAAGGTGTACACATTTATAATGAGCTGCCAGCTTCTTTTGATATATGATGGTTTAACTTTCAGTTCGGTTGAAACTTCAATTCTCTCGATGTCCAGATGTTGCAGACTGTTTTCAATTTACTGAGGCAAATTTTTACAATGTCAAATTCTGTTTTGATCCTCATAATCCAACAAACCCAACAAACCCAACTCTATCTAAAGCTATTGATACTAAATCTAATACGATCCTATTAGCTATCTTTTTTTTACAATCTCACTAATGTTATTTTTACAAACGTCTCACAACTAAAGCATATCTACATTTTCATAGCTACAATGTTCTTGAAACCCGAGCAAAAGACTTAAATACTTTGTATTTCTATGTTGTCTACAGATCTAGTACAAATATTAAACTTTTAAGTATAAATCCCAACACAAATGAGTCAAGTAAGGCGTAAAAACCCGCTCATGAAAGGAGTTGATGACCACATGAGCCATCAGTGAGAAGCACCCTTGTTTAACGTCTTTGGAAGATTGTTCTCCAGCTTCTCCCCAGATAAATATATCTACATCTCAATTGCTTTTCATAAACAATTGAGTTTTTATGAACATTATTTGGGACAGGAAAGTGTTCCAATGCTAGACTTGTGTAAAAAATGCACCCATATTACCTCTATTAACTGTTGTTTATTTACATAAAGCTCTCCGGTTATGGTGCATGTTATTTCCGATAAATTTAGGGGTGGAGAATTTGAAATGATGTCTTCTTTTGTCAATTCAGATGAGTTATCAATATAATTCTATAATTCATCAAAAATGATGAATATATCTCGATACTGTAATGTTCTCTATTACTTAGAGCATTAAATCTTAAATCGTGGAGCTTTATTGCCACCCACACAAGCGTAGAGCATTAAATCTTAAATCGTAAACCTTTATTGCCAATCGCAAAAGCGGCTTTCAGACTTTGCCTTCTTCTGTTAAAAAATAGCTATTCTGTTTCAGCCTAACACTGCTTATTTACAAACTATTCTCCGTCGATACTAGAAGAATGTTCCATTCGTCTCAGTTCTTTTGCCAACCGCTCTTTGATATTCACTCTCTGTACCTTATTATTGACAAATCTTCCTAACTCTACGAGATGGCCTATTTCTTCTACATCGGCGGACATTTTCATGTAATTATTTTTAGTCCTTGAGATCTTCTGTTCAAGAATCATCTTGATTTCATTCATTTCAGTTTTAACTATGTCTTGTGATTTTTCAATTCTCGACAAAGACTTCTCTGTTGCATGAAGATGAGTAGCATTGTCTCGCCTCGTGAGTAATTCTTCGCGCAGTTTTGTATCCCCGCATCTTTTCGTATCGTTCTTGTATCCTTGACTATCTCTTAGCCCGTCTATTTTACCAACCGTGTTTTTGTATCCTTCACTGCCAGTAATATACTTCATGTTCTTCGGCCTAAGGCCAGTTCGCTCATTTATTCTATCTCTCATATTTTTAAGTCGATTTTCGATTTCCTTGTCTGTAATTTTTTCCTTGTTTCTATTTTTGTCTCCACATCCGTCTAAAATCATCTGAAGTTTGAA
Organism: Cassiopea xamachana; assembly: GCA_900291935.2. NCBI lineage: Eukaryota > Metazoa > Cnidaria > Scyphozoa > Rhizostomeae > Cassiopeidae > Cassiopea > Cassiopea xamachana. Next base: position 1,295,084 of record OLMO02000277.1, read on the forward strand.
CTTTTGAATTTCTATCGTATTCTGCCCAAAGTGTTCACAAATTTCAGTGCATTCCATACGATCAGAGAAATTTGAGTACTTCCTTAATCTGGAACAATGACTTTACCGTGAGATCTGTCTATTTACTATCGTCTGTCTTCATTTGATGTGGGAGAATGGCGTTTCGCAAATACACTTGACGTACAGTTTACTCTTTGTGTTATATTGGTATTTGCAGGTATTGTACTGTTATCCTCTAATCTTTATCCACATTCATTGTACTAAACCTTTATTGATGGTAATTACAAGACGATACACCAAATGCTATGTTGGTAGAATTGGTTGTTTTGCTATGAAGTCTTCAGCAGATGTACACAGAGCTTGCTATCCGGTACTTCATAAACATCTGCCGAACAAAATTGTCTTTCCTTTTCCTCAGGTCACTCTGAGCATCTACTAACTATCTAGGACGTGTTGAACTTTGGTTTAAGGTATATCACACCCGTAATTTTCTCGATGCTACACACTGCACGTATCCACGCAATCTTTATCTCTATATTGAATAACGCTTCTCGTGTATTGTTAAGCGCCTTTGTTTACGATAATCAAGTTGAAACCCTTTCTCTAAACCATGATGTCTTGTATTCTACTGTTACCATGGTAGTTGCCGGTGCCCTATACAGCTATCAACTAACCATAAATGTAGCCTTCAAAACTCACTCTGTTGTATCGATCAAAAAAGCATGGATTCATAGAATTCCTTTACATGGAAGGAAACATATTTTGGCTGCAAGATACCTGATGGTTGAAAACTGTCTCCCTCTATTCTGGAAAATATTTACAAGGAATTTGATAAGTTTTAACATCGTAGTAGAGTTGTATAGTTCAATCAATATAGTAAAACTGTAATATCTTAAAGTATAACTGTAGATAATTCAACCCAACAGTGGGAGAAACGTCTTGTTGACATAAATGAATTGCTTTACGCTTAAAGTAGAAGAAGGATCTTGGAATCACTTTGGTAGCTCCGTTTGTTCATTAAAAACTCTGTATCGTATTTACTCTTGAATTCTGGAATAGACCGAGCTACGATATTGCTTCTATGGAATATTTAACAAATTTTATGAAGGATATATCGTTAGACTTGATATTGATAGATATAAAAAGCAAAAATAGATATTTAGAAGGGAGCCATTTTTCCCAAGCTGCTTAGTTCAGTCATAGAAGTACTGATTTGATGCTTCCGACTTAAATTACTGCTTTGGAAACCAAATCAAAGCCTCCACTATCTAGCTTTAATCATTTGGTCCTTACGATTTGATCTTGTACTTATAAGCTTTTCAACGACGTGCAATGTTTCACTCTCGATTTCTTAAAGCGACCAGCATGCACTTCAAGTTGACCTTGTGATCTAGATAGCAGTTGGTGCTACAGGAAAATGCATTGAAGTACACGAATCACAAGTTCATGCACTTCTTCACATCCATTGGTGCTGAAGTCTGGAACAGGGCGTATATCTGAGGTTGCTCCAACAATTAGTGGGTTAACTGAGCAGACCTTTGAAAACTTATGTAGTGCTAACTTACTAGCAATGATTTATGGATGGACTCAATCGACGAGGACCATGACGTCCATTGAAACGGTGCAAAACAGCGGTCAATTGCTACCAGAATCTTTGAAAGCATTGAATGTTAGGAAAATACGTCCTTCAATTGTCGATGTATTTGTGAATGCTCTTTTGCGACTTATAACTTTACTTGCGCGTGCATGCAGTCAGAATTCAGAAGCAAATGACCGACTAATTTCACTGTGTTTAATTAAAATATCTTTGTAGAATAGTTAGTTTTGACGAATTAAGTGTTTGATAAACCTAGCCTATAGATGAGGACAGCCCCAAAAAGAGTGTATCAAGTTTTTGCTTAAATGCAAATCCAGTAAAAGCTTTTGCATAATTTAACCGTACAAAAGGAGTCAATTATTGCCTGCTAATCATCTCAAGCCAACAATCCTTTTAATGAAGCTGGCTTTGTTTTGATTAGTAGAGGTTTAAAAACACTAGAAACCTGCTGTTATTCGAGGGCGAGCTGCTGCATCGCAGATGCTGCTGTGATGGAGCACCTTTGCTGATCTGTGGCGTTAATTGGTAATTAGGGAATTGAGCACACATGGTTCCCGTGGGAGTCTATTGTGGTTTTCTCATCTTGTGGATTGTAAATTAAATGAGAACGACCGGTTTAAACGATCCAACATTTCACCCAACATTTACCCATCATTGGTGTTGGGTGAAATGTTGGATCGTTTGAACACCATGTTGAGTCACCCAACATTTGACTTTTCCAATGTTGGTTGAAGTGTGAATCTAGTCAAAAATGTTGGGTGACGGTAGCCAACAATCCCATTGTTTTCAAATGATGGATGAAAGGGTCGTTTGAACACCTCAGTCTACATTGTTGGCATTGCGCATGCGTTCTCCATTAAAAAAATCCCGCGCTATTTGCATTCAAAGATATCCAGGCAAAGCTTTTGGAGAAACTATAGGATTGCCTCTACTTATCTGATGTGGTATTATATCTTTCTCAATAAGTTTTAGAATTACAAGGAAGTCTTCGTACGCCATCCGCATCATTTCTTTGCAACTAGCAGTATCTTCAACCAATAACTCTCGAATACTGTTGGTATAAAATCCTTTTTCCTCACGTCTTCTAATCCAATTTCTATTTCTCGTTTCTCTTCTTTTTATTTTTCTTCCTGCCATCTCACCTTCATCTTTGTCTTTATCGTCAGTATGTAAGTACACAAGCAACGCTGCTATTGCTTTTCTCTTTAGATTTGATGACATTTTTCTTTATGTACAAGAAAATGTAGGCCAATTTTTGATCGTGGTTCCCAATCTCAAACGCACAGCTCCTTTACAGCATATTCAAATCATAACCTCCATAGACATGTTGGATTAAGTGTTGGGTCATATGAACACCTCTCCCAACATTTGTAACGTTTACACTATGTTTAAGGTGCGTTTACACTATGTTTCAATTGCGTTTGCACTATGTTTAAAGCAACTAACCCGGGGCGAACCCACCTCTGTTGCAGGGTCAGTTTAAAGTGGGTCGAACCAGGGTTAGTTGCGTTTACACTACCAAAAATCTAACCCAGATTAAACTAACTCGGGTTCGCCCCTGGTTAGTCTGTGTAGTGTAAACTGGGCTTTATTTATGACGGAGAAAAAGGAGAGGGGTCTAAAATTTTTTTGTGGCTTAAGAAACATGCATAATATTTATTGCAATTCACGTGTGGATTTCATGTTCATATCAGTTGTATTTGGGGTCGTATTAATTTGAAGTAACTCTTTCTACAGCTTGTTGCAACCAATCAAAGCGAGATCTGTTATTTACCCAGTTTAACCATTAAATCTCTGACAATTACCGGGCAATTGATCAAACTCCTGGCTGCTTGCTTTTCCCCAATAACCTCTGAATAAATATGTGGTGTAAATCGATAGCTAGGGCGCTCTTTTGATAGCTAGGGGGGGACTCTTTTCTCGTATGTATTTTTATAAGAAACTCTGAAGTTAATCCTCACAGTTATATAAGCTAATTATAATGACGTCTAGTAAGTAACGTATTTCAATACCCTATATCCTGTGAAGTACCAATTTTTCGACAGCTTTTAAAATCCAAAATAGCCTTTTACAACAGGATAATGATTCTTCTATGCTCTTATTTCCAAAAAATCTAGAGATTTGGGGAGATGCGCCTCTGGCAAGTTACAGATAGGGTGATGCGCCTCCGCGGCCCCCTCTTCTACACCACTGTATGAAAGGTAGCACGATAGTTTCAATTTGGTGCAAAGATGAGGTATGTGCTTTCCAGACTCTTTGAGATGCGCTTTTTCGAACGAGCACTCCTCAGAGTGTCAATCGTATACGCCAGATATTTTTTTGAAACTTCATATTATATTCATATTTCTACATACAAATGTAAGCCTCATTATGTTCAGGTAGCTTACAAATGGCTACTTGTGGTTTAAAAAGCACAAAAAAGAAGCCGATAATTGTAACAAAAGCTAGGCTGCTAATAAGTCTGGATTTGCTCATTCGTGTCCTCTTCGATAAGAGACCTGATCGTGATGGTGGATATCTTCCTTTGAATATAGGTCAGATGTCGGTCATCTATATAAAGCTCTTTGAGCAAAGTATTAAAATCAACAGAATGAGGAGGAAATACCCCTAGCATACTTTAAAAAAGGGTAATTAATTTTAAATTTGACGTTATTGTAATGATGCTGTAGTGTCCTGGTCAGGTCATGATATTTCCTGTCTTTACGAGCTATGTTACTAGTGAGATCAGCTTCATTACCAATAGTAACCTCCAGAATATACAAACATTTTTATGGACTTCTAAGAGCAGGTCTGGCCTTAAACAATCTCCAGTAATCACTGAGGGACTCACAAATTCTGGGAGATAAACGAACAATCATGCTGCCTTAATGGTCTGAAGGGTTGAGGCAATAAGCTGAAGTTATAAGATTAAAGTTGATAAGAATATTGCGGCTCAAAACTGCTGATATGTAAGAATAATTTTAAAATAATGCAAGGCTCAATTTTCATCAATACATAAGAAATTTTTGCGTCCTAGTTTTAATACTACTGTAACGGAGTGGTTATATATTAACTAGTATAATTAGTGTCGAATTGCATGTTCCTTTAGCTGTCATGTTTTCTGTGTCAATCTTGCGTTCATATGGAGTGCTGTTGTATGTAGTAAACACCCATTCCGGGTAATGTGTTGTATCTGTTAAATGTATGTCATATGTCATGTACTATGTGATTTTTATTAAGTACTCTGTGTTTAATGATCTAAGTTAGTCTTCTTCGGTTTGCAATACAAGATATACCATCAAAGAGTCGTTTATATTGTCAGTCTATACTAGGCTTAGGCCATAGGCCTAGTCGTAAGGTTAGCCTCCAGGCACAGAAGTGTAACCATCACCCAGGTACCGCTTAACGCTACACTGCTTTCAGTTATACCTTTGCGTTACCGATACAAAATATCAAATTTTGTTTGGTTCTATGATGAAGAAAAGCATCAACAAAGATTGGAATATATTCCTCAAATTTTTAGGCGAAGTTAAACATATGCTATTTAGGTCTAATTTAAGAATGATTCTAGGCTCAGAATCAGAAAAAAATTTAAGAACATCGAAGCTCCTGATTGGTACTCTCAAGTGCCAAATAAACGGGAGGTCCTAATGGATAGGGGGTCGGAAAAATTCCGATATTTAATTAACGGGGGGTTAGGGCTCGAGAAAAAGGTTTAGATGATTATACAAAGACGGAAAGAACAAGAAGAGGCTGTCATAGAGCATGAAGCTTAAATATATACAGCAGTAAGCTATTTTGCCATGAAAATCGGGCGTAAATAGTACTAACAAAGAAGGGAAATGAAATGAGGGGTTTGTAAAAAAATGTCACATTTCCTTAAAATTAATAAACGGGAGGTCTTAATAAGGTCCGGGGGGCTGGAAAAAAATCGAAAAATTAATAAGCGGGGGGACATTTTTTGGCACCTGAGAGTATACGTCTTCAAAGCCAGTAGTTGTCCAGTGCACAGTAACACCCCCATCTGTAACACAGTTGCACCTACAGGTGGCAATAGAGAAGAAATCTTGAGGGGCTAGAACTGCCAAGGTGCCGGCAGTGAGCGAAGCGAGGAACGTTTAGCAGACGACGCACTTCAAATTGGCTGTAAAAAGGAGAACAGGTCGTGAAAAGTGCGGACAGTATGTAGAAATCTTCAATAACTGGCCGGCGGGGGAGATTGGTAAATATCTGGGGGGCTCCAGCCCTTTCAAGCATCTCTGCTAGCGCCATCCCAGCTAGCGCCATCCCAGCTAGCGCCATCCCAGCTAGCGCCATCCCAGCTAGCGCCATCCCAGCTAGCGCCATCCCAGCTAGCGCCATCCCAGCTAGCGCCATCCCTGAGTTACACGCCTATCTGTATTACAATAGCATTCCATCTGTATCATAGTAACACCCCATTAATGTTCATTAATGTTCTTAATTCTGTTATGAAGTATTATAGGGTACAAAAGCCATTGTGAAACCCGCCGCCATTTTGACGTCATAACAGGGGAACGAGAATGGCTGGTCGTGCAATATGGCGGGAAAGCTGCAGATGTAAAGAACCCATGCTTTCAAGCAATATTGGATAATATGGTATGCAATAATCATATTTTATTCTCGTATGAAGGGAAATTGCTAGGAGCTCGCTAGGAAGACTATGGGCATAAATTCACTTGAATGACAGAAATTGGCTGCATGAATGCCCATGGTCATTGGAAGTGTGAAGTTAATAGCCATTATCAAATATCCGTGGGCTTGCTTGCATTTTGAATTTTCTTTCCACGTATCTGCCTCTTGTGGTGAATTGTGTACCATGGAAATAGCTGCCTGCAAGTTGCACACTTGACCCGCTATCCTCTTCTTGCATATTGTTTTTGTTAGAACAAGAAATTTTAGTGCTCGAGACATTCAGAGGTAAACTTAAGAAGCTCTCAACTCAAGTTTGTTTTGCCTGTTATGTTCTAATATTTATCATAGTGCGAAGTCATGAGGCCACTCTATTTAATTAGCAAGCTGTTTATGGATATGCAGGTATTTTTTGGAGTGTGACAAGAGTTCTTTCTTTCACAGGATATAAGATCATATTTCAGTCCAGGTGCAAAATCTAAACTGTCAAGCAGCAGTGACGAAAAGAATAAAGGAGTGAAAACTAGCAAGTCAGCTGTTGTGAAGGTAGAAGTGCTTCGCCTTTTTACTGCTTATCCTAATTTATTGCCGTCATTGCTGCTGGTCAAGCTGCACTGGATACGACTGGAGTTTCGTACCGCCTCCATGTCTGCCATGTTGGCAATTACTAAACATTGAGTGTGTGTGGGTATAATCGCACCATGTTTGGTCAATTTCATAATGGCAGACATGGAGGCGGTACAAAACTTCATTAACCTGACTGTGCAGCATTTATTATAAATCTTCTTCTTGTTTTCCTACTGGATGTACACCCCCTTCAAATTTTGCAATGATCTACTTATGTGAAGAATGGACATAGTGTCACTGTAGAAAAGAAGTTTTTTTAATGTAGTGAGCAACTAATAAGCACAACAAGGGTAAAGCAGTTCCAAAAATTGTCTCTGTTTAATAGTAGTTCAGCTTCATGCATTACACAATTTTTTATGTAAGGAGCCACTTTATAAGGAACCTATATGTAGATGGCCAAAACATTTAAAGAGCTTATCCTGCTAAAGAATAAATCAATAAGGAAGAACTTTTCAATTTGAAGAATTTTGTAACTGTAAGGAATCAAGAATTGGGAAGCTGGTTCCCAGACTGGAAGCTTTGCTACGCACTGGCCTGTGTGCTTTCAAATATTGAATGTACACAATCAATGCAGTGGTTTTCTGGCCACGCATTTTAAGGGGCGAAAAGTCTAACACTGCAGATTATTTGCAAAACATTCAAAATCTGATCTGTGCAAGAAATTCTGGGATTTTATCTCAGACATACACTATGAATTCTTAACAGCTTAAATTGCAACCAAAACTAGTGTGGATACATTTATAAAGCTTCTTTCCTACCTTATTTAGGCAGAATTAAATGTGCAGTGAAAATTAGGTAACTAGAATAAGGAACTTTTGAAATTAGGCCTTGGGCTAGGTTCCTTATAAAAAAGATGTGTATTGTGCAAGGAGATTATCTTCTTGGGAGCAAGTTTGTGATTGAGAGAAACAGTAGCCTGTTACTAATTGATTCAGATCTAAGAGTAGCAACCTGCAATTTGTTGAAAAGTCCCTATGTCCCTTTGGCACCCATAGAAATTGTCTCAAGAGAGCACATGCCCCATATCCCATGGGTACCCTGTCTTGCCTTAATTTAAGTCAATTCTTGAGCCTTTTAATATCTCTCTCTCTCACTTGGAAACATGTGCTGTTTGTTATTGCTGGTACTCTTGGTTGTTTGTGGAAAGTTATTTTAGATCAGGTGAGTTTGAGCTATGAGGATACTAGAAAATGCAAAAGTTGTTATGTGTCTCAGTTATTCCTTTAAAATAATGTTGAACTATATTAGTTGTATTTATCTTAAATCTTTTGGAGCTGCAGGGGAAAATTGATTTATGTCACATTTGAAAGAGTTGGAGAAAAAGTGGAAATGAAGTTGAAAATGCGATATTGAAGTGTCCATCAGGTGACTGGGAATTAATTGATTCACTATGCAGGCCACGGACTTTGATCATTCTGCACAAAATTGCATTTATTTCCAGACCATTCTTCCCCTGTGCTCTTCATTGTTATTATCATTTAATATTTTGCCCTAATAGAAGGATGAATCAACAAGGAAGCAGAAGAAGAAGGGAAAGAAAAGAACATTTGATTCTGGTGTGTTCTTAGCTAAAGTGAATCCATTTTTATATTTTTTATGGCATTGTACTGGTGCTTGTATGTCATTTTTCTAAAGGAGTAGTATATGAACCAGCCAGTGAAGGAGATGGACTTAAACTTAATTTAGTTGGAGAGAATGAAGCAGACCAGGGTATAATATACAACTTTTGTCATTGTGATCTTGGCTAGAGCCTAGTATTTTAACCTTGTCAGGCTTATTTTTGATAATCAAATAAAGATGCATATTTGGTTGAAGTGTTGTAATCATTTAGTTAAAGCAATTTTTCTCTGCATGTAGATTCTGAAGAGGAGCCTTTGCCAAAAAAATTAAGGTACTAGCAAATTCTTGTGTCCTTTTAGAAGCTGAAAGCTTTTTAGACCAAGTGATTCCTTCTTGTTTGGTTTTCACATTATATTTTAGAAGTTCTCCAGGCTGATTTCACTTTATTTCTTGCCTTTTAGGAAAGGAAATACAAGCAAAAAGACCATTATTGAAGAATCAGGCATGCTTGCTTATGAACTGCATTGATCAAATCACCTCTTCATGCTTTCTTCTATTTTACTGAATTGATCAGGTCTATCCCATTAGCAAAAACTTTACAAAGGATGATTGCCATATGGTGGCAACAGGAATGACTCCCTCCTTGCTTTCAGTCAAAGGAGGCAGTGCTCTACCCTCTTTGACTGAAAGCAAGGGGCAGGATATGTCCTTTTGAGTGACGGAGTTGATCATCATCAAGATAGATTCTTTGATGAATACCTGGCCAACCATTAATTTATTTTGTTGGGCTGTCTGCTTGTCTCAGTGTTGGTGAGTTATAGCTATGTAGATATGAATTTGATCCCTAAAACCAATGATTCTTCAGTTAACTTTATCCAATTGTTGTTGATAAAGATGCAGTTTCAGTAGTTACTTTTCATCTTATTGATGAAACCTTGCACTTTGCAGATGATGATGATTTAGTGATTACAAAAGAAAAAAAAGTAAAGCCTGCTGTAAAGGAGAACTCAAAGAAAGTGTAAGGTGTTATCCTTTTAAATTGTATGGTAAAGAGGCATGATGGGGTAGTGAGGCTTATTCAGATTGATATATGAAATCCATAGAAGTTTCAGCAGTTGAAATATGTACATAATTTTTGTATGATAAAGTTTATTAGACATTGAGGCTCAAATGGCCAAAGTCTTAAGAAAATCACAATGCTCAATTTCCAAAGTTAGGTGTTTTTGTTGGACAGAAATTTATGTTGTGTCATTCATGCATTCAGAATGTTAAAGAAAGAATTCAAATTTGAGTATGCAAGATTAACAAAGAAAGGGTAACCCATTTTAGGAAATTTATTTCAGACAAAGTTAGAAAAATGTTACGAAAATGTCAGGCTCAAGTTTGGAAAAAGTTAAGAAAATTAAGGCTCGGAAAAATGATGGTTTTTGTATGAAAAGAAAGTGATTTGATAACACAGGCTGGGGAGGAAATTATCCTAAATTCATAAAATAATTTTGTGAGTTGATGATTTTTTGCATTGAAAGTTGCGTGGCAAGAGATACATAAAGAGAGCTGGGCTGCCACAATAAACATCTAGGTGATTTTCACAAAGCCATCAGTGTTTTAAATTTTTAAAGCAACTTAAGATTTAGTGCATGAAAAACATATCTGAGTGATTAAAATTGATCAATATAGTTTTATGCTTTGATGTTTATGAAGCATTTGAGAAGCATTTGTGTCCTGGTAATGATTTGCAAAGAGATTTGCTTTGAATGTACTTCTTTTCTTTCCTGCATCTTCCTCTTTTCAATCACCAAAGATTATCTTGCAGGAAAGGTGCTGGAAACAAAAAAGTGAAAGAAGAGCCAAAACAATCATTGAAACCCACAACAGCAATTGATTTCTTTGGTTCAACACCGGTAAAACAGACTGGAAAAGTTTCAACCTTGGC
>OLMO02000277.1:1320131-1346840 GCA_900291935.2 Cassiopea xamachana
ATCTAAACCCTAAATACATGTGGGAATTCTTTACAAAAAAAAGATCTTCCGTACAATCTTCGTAGTAATGAATTATGTATTATCCCGTCTGTGAATTCTTAACGCTATGGAATAAGCTCCCTATCATTTAGAGGAAGTCTTTTGTGGAATGCACTATGTGATGAAATACAATTAGCAAATTTTTAAAAGGAAATGCAACACTGGGATGGAAAGAATTGTACGTGTCATATTTGCACATAATTAGTATTTATGTTTAGTTGGTTCTTTACTTTTCCAGAGTATTATACGGTCATGCATGTATATAGTTGGTGTAAGTTAGTATCTTAACTAGAAACAAACAAACCAACTATAAACAAGTTTTATCCGATTCGATTTGATTTGATTTGATTTGATTTGCCCTCGACAATGCTTGTAGGATTTATCTAGGCAAGCATACAAATTTTCTCGATTTTACCTCCGTTTCTCCCGGGTCCTTGGGGCTTGGGGGTGCCTCTGAGGGGACTTTAGTTCTGGCGCGAGCATTCGGGACCGGATGCTCTTCCTGGCGTCGCCAATGGCCTGCGTTGGGCCTCGAGCCCTGGGCCACGTTGGTCTGAGTCCAGTGCATTACCGCTAGGCCACGGCTGCTCTAGGCGAGCATACAAAACTCATGGTATAATTTGGCAACCGGTATTAGCAATCTTTGAATGTGCTTGGAAAAGGTTTTCAATTACATAGTTGCCACACTAGTCTCTTTAACAACAAAAATTTTGATTTTCAGAGGAAATGAACGGAAAAAGCTGGAATTAATCAGCTCAGCTGCAGACGCCATTGCAGATAGTAATCGAGTTGAAAAGCTGATACGAGAATCTCAAGCGTGGAGTTTGTTGCCATTGCAGGTTTGTAACTAGCTTAAAGATTCCTAGATTTGCCCTAAATGACCGATTAACTGCCCGGACGCTTATTGCAAATTTTCGCCTTCGATCCGGGGTGGTTATTATTCGAGTAGGGGATGTTACTCGGCAGGTCGGCTTATTAAATATTGGTCGGTAACAAGAAACCGGAGTGATGGCCCAGTGGTTAGAGCGTCTGCCTCACAGCCGGAAGGTGGTGAATTCGACCCTCCGCTGTAGCTTTCACTGCATTCGCAGACGTGTGGCCCAGGGCTACTCGAAACGGAGATAGGCGCCGCCCTATGCGCCATTGGCGCAGAAGGAACTTTGACTTTTTGACAGGTAACAAGAACAGAAGTTTTAAACGATTCAATACTTTTCTTTCACTGTAATTAGACCAGCAATACTATGCTATGCATGAGCGAGGTAGCATAGTGGTTAGAGCGCATGCCCCCCATGCGGAAGGTCTACGTCTCGAGCCTGGCTCGATACCCTGACTGAACGCTCGCTCACTATTCACCCAGCAGCAAATGGGTACCTAGTGGGAACACTGGCGAGATAAAGGCGGCGAGGTAAGGAACTGGCCACCCTACCTCACATGCCGATGGCTCAGGATAAGTGTCTTCTCTAACAGGCACTCCCCTACGTAAAAATGTATACGGGACTACCTTTACTATGCTAAACAGTTACAATGTCATCGTCGTCATCATCATCTCTCCAAAGAAATATGAAAGCGAAAAAATAAATATTTTATTTTGATTTGACCTATGAAAAATAAAAGATTGTAGAATAATCACTCTAAATAATACACTTTCGTTTTGTGTTGGACTCGATTAAGCAAGCTTACACCAGTAGAATTGTCATATGCGGTTAGGGGTGGCATTGAAACGAGGTTGTCTCATATTAAGGAATCGATGGTCTCATTTTCAGTAAGGATAGGTCGATCTTTTTTTAGTAAGCAATGTTGGGAAAAGGCCGTAGGGCCTATAACAAAGCCCCAACAAAGGAAAAACTGAGAAAATGAGGGAAAGTTTAAGTAGAAAGGGAGGCAAGATCAAGTTTGTTGATGTTAGATTTAAAAGATGAAAAATTGTAGGATTCAGGGAAAGTAGTGGGTGGCAATGAATTCCACAGTTGAGAAGTTCTAGGAATGAAAGATCTTACTTCCTATAAGAAGGCAATGTACTTTCGTTAGTATGCTAGCGTGTTGATTAACATTTAACTTCCTTATTTGCTTTATGAATATTAAAATATCATTCTTGAGATTTTCTTGCCTCAACAAACAATTTCTTCCCTTCATACACTTGCTTGAAAAGCCGACAGACCTGATTTTTTGCGTTTTCCGGGTTCATAGTGAACCAGGAAAACCTGGAAAACATAGAAAATAGGCTATTTTTACGAAAAGTCAGGGAAGACCTGGAATAGTCATGGAATTTTGTATAATTTTTACTCAAGCCAGGAAAAAGTCAGGGAAAGTAGATTATTTAGTTCACGTATTATTTTCATTATCTCTTTGCATGGTTGTTCACAATTTGGCTGTTCAATTTGTTATCAGTAAATGTGAATTTTTTCCCTTTGCACACTGCTATAGCAAATATATGTACTTTAACTATCTATTAGGCTTCATTTTCCTAACCTATTTTTATGAATATGTGAAATTTGGGTAAAGGATAAAGTGAGCGTTTTTGACTATCGGTCAGGGAAAAGTCAAGGAATAGTCTGGGAATTTTGATTGACGTATTGGGTATGAACCCAGTTTGAATGCAGATGTACGCAAAGCTATTCATACATTCACTCTAAGCTGTTCATATTAAACTGCTACGGTCTCCAATTTTTATGCCCAGTAGATTCCCTTTACTTCCATGACGTCAGCACACCTCTAAAATACTTATAAATTTATATATTTAGTTTAGAAAGCAATCGAATAAAAGGACTTTTAATTTTCCAAAACATGTTTCGGATTAATGCTCAATCCATCATCAGTTGGTGAATAAAATAAATCTATAGAACACATTAATAAAGGGTACACTCTATCAATCGAATAGGAATATATAAATCGAAAAAAGGAATTAAGGTAATGAAAAAATAACGAAACGGTAAACAATGAGAGCTGAAAATTTAACGAAATATCGTAATGATGTCATTGCTTATTATAGGCAGTGTTAGCAAAGTCTAGAACTGCAAAGCATTTCTCATCACAACCTTCTCTGCACGCACTAGAGCCTTTTAATGGCTTATAAACATGAGAGTTCTTATCATTACTAGATGCTCGTGCACTCTAGTCGTTAAATGTTGGCTTGTTTCACCAACGTGCGGAGAATTACATTCTGCACAAGTAGATTTATATATGTTTTTCTATCTTTTTCAGGGGTTTTATTCTTGCGTCGCTGCTCCTGACGTAATGCGGGGTGGCCTAACCCAAAGGATTAACTTCCCGCAGTGGCTTGGGAAAAATTCATCTCAAGGGAAACACGATCGAATCCTACAGGAACTCAAAATGCACATGCGTTTAAGGTGGGTGTTAAACTATTCTCTCATGTTCATTAGTTTTAGCCCTAGAGCTTCATAGCTCTTGTATAATTTGTACCCCAGAGGCACGTCTTTGTTTGACTGTTTGAAAAATCATCAAGAATTAAATTGCAAATAACATTGAACCTATTGTTAAATAATTTATCAATTGAAAGGAGCTGTAAAGCCAATTGCTTTGTGTTCCATAGCATGCCACAACAGGTCTTGAATTTATGACCCAATCGATCGGATTACTAAATAACTCTTTGACAAACATAGGATTTTCTTACCCGACATAGACAAATTCATGTGTTACTTTCATATCTTTCGCTGCTTCAATAGCTGTGTGTTTGAATCGAACCTGTTTTGTATTGTGTATCGAATACAAATGCTTGCAGCTTGATTTTAGAAACATTTTAACTTATGCAACCGTTTCCTCTGATGCAGAAAGTTTTTGCCAGCAGTTGTCAGATTCTCAAATTCATTTTAGTTAACAGTTTTTCTTAACAGTATCATGCTGCAGAAATTATATTTGTTGATAACCAGAATTCCCTTTTGGGTGTGTATCACGCGTGGTACCTCTCAATTTGATTTAAACTGCGATTTTCTCGAGTTAGAAAATCTCAACTTATCTCTTTGAATTTTTGCTATAATCAATTTAAGCTACGGTCTGTTAATCAAGCGAATTTTGCATGTCCATCTTATTTTGTTTCATTTAGCTGCTTGGCAGGAAAATCAGATCTTAATATGGATTATGCGTGGTTAATGAGAAAGAAACTGGTGTCTCCCCTTGTTAATCCTGTGAGTTTTTCGCTATGTTTTCCAGCCTTTCATCACCTGTAAAACTAGGAAAAGTCATTCGAGTATACCTGAACGAAATTGTTTTGAAGTGGTATTATGTATTTTCATTGCTACAGTCCGGTTATTGTACGAAAATTATTGGCACCCATGGATTGGTATAGGATGCCTCCATCCGCGAAAGATGAAGGAGATTTTGGTGGCCGTATATAGCTTCATATTAACTTTGAATCGAATGGATGAATTATATAATGAAGTTGGAAATTATAAAGAGCATCCTTCTCAGAAAGCTGATGCGCATTGTGTGTCTTAAATATCTCAGTAATCCTGTTTATAAAAATTTTAGGCTCTGCCTGTTGCCAATTAAGACAACTTTAAATTCCTACTAAGTTTTAGCTTAATACTCACAGGAATCTGCATTCTCCCACGTATTACCTATGCTCTCCAAACCTAACTGAGATTTCACAGAGGAGCCTTCATTGCACCACACCGACCTAATGTGGGCCATTCTCACGTGACATGTGTGACATCCAAAGTGAAAATTTGAGATAAAATGGCTAAAATGCTAATGAAACATCCGAAAATCAACTCAGAAATGTGTCTGTGATGAAATTGAATGCACAGAGCTTAAATATTTACAAAATCACCCTACATCCAGTGAAACCTGCTTCTAGCAGAAGGCTTTAAAGTTACATGACACACGTAACATCGTACAAATTACATCATCCCAGTAATATTTTGTTTCTTGAGATTTCTCTGAATTTCTAAGAGCGACTCATAAATGGTTGAGTACTTAGCAATGCTAATGGATGAAGTTTCAAAGCAACTTGGATAATTTAGTTAGTTTCTTTGTTTTCTGGAAAAATTTGGTAAAATGTCTCGTGACGTATGTAACAAAATGCATGGCGGATGCAATTTTGAAAGCAACCATAATGAAACAAAAAATCGTAAATTTCAAAAAATATTCGCTACTTGTAGTGTTAACTTCCAAAACATTATATTGCCATCAATGCTCTGCTGATTTCACTTATTTTGCGCCCCTAGCTAGAGAGAGTTCTTACATGTTGACATTTCGTGAGAATGGCCCATGTTCACCTGTACAGAGTCGACCTTATGTTCAACCATATTCCTCTCAAATAGGCCTTAAACCCCTCTAGATGGATCCTACATCCCCCTAAGCTGAAGCAACACTCCTCTCAAATAGAAACCAAGCTCCCCCCAGAATAGACCTAAATTTCCTTAGAATATTCGAAAATTTGTTACTCAATATACAGTTTGGTTTGTCTGAGCTCAGTTTTCTCTTTCTGAAAGGGCGATGACGTTAACAGTTCGGCAAGACAGGTGATCGATCTGATGAACGCGTACAACTTAACGCGAGAGGACTGGGAATCATTTATTGATATTGGGAAGTGGGATACACAGAAAGATATAACAGCCTCTATTCCATCAAAGGTATGCTTTTCATAACGAGGTAGTCAATGCAGTTGGAAAGAGTTTCGTATTGTCAGTCAGGTTTCGTTTTCATGTTTATCTTTACTGGTTGTTATCTGGTACAACGTTTTAACATTTTTTACATTAATTTTTACAAATTTGTTCAAAACCTGTGTCTCACCAGCAGCTTTGAATTGACTGTTGAACTACTGAGTCGAGTTTTAGTCATGTTGTAAGAGCTTTTTGTACGTGAACTAAATTTATCGAAGAAAAACAACAGGATTTCATTTTTAAATATTTATACATGGTGTCCCTCAGAATAATATGTCTGTTTTACAGGGGCCATGCTAAAAACTAATGAAAATAATACTTAAAAAGAAGTGTATATATATATATATATATATATATATATATATATATATATATATATATATATATATATATATATATATATATATATATATATATATATATATAATGTATGTATGAAATGGCACATTCCTCGCTAAATCTCTATAAGCCTGTTTCGTGAAACGCGTGTGTGAGGACTCTTGCTACCCCCGAATTTACCCGCTGGTAGTTGTGAATTTTTTTAGAACACTTAAGGGTTAAAACCTGCATGAGATAGTGAGTTTGGATATGTGACGCCAACCAAGCTGTTGTGAGATATCTTAGAGCAAGAAACATCCATTTGTGTTATTCCTGTTTTTTATCCTTCTGGATGGTAAGGGCTTGTTGATTTATGTTTGTCCGTGTGCATGCCACACGTGGTTCACTCATCAGGAGATACTAAAGAATGTCCTTAACAACTCAATTTAAATACTACTGGGATAGAGGTATAATGGATAAAGTAAGGTATTGAGCACTCTAAAGGAAGGACTGGTTCAGTAAACTTCTTTATATATATATATATATATATATATATATATATATATATATATATATATATATATATATATATATATATACATAAAACTAAATCAATTTTACAAAACAAAACAAAAGCATGCGAGAATAAAAAGCTAAAATAATTTCTACTAATTTTCTTTCGCAAGCATGGCCTTCAGTTTTTTCTGGAATGACCCAAAAGTCCTAGATTTTATTTCACTAAGTAGGGAGTTCCAGACCGATGATCCTCCGTAAGCAAAGCAGTTTTGGCCATGCCTAGATTTTAATCTTGGAGGACGTAAGCTCGAATTAGAGCCACGTCCATCTTATCCTCTATTGTTATGTTTCGCTTGAAGAGAGATATGAATGAAAATCAAGTTCTATTCTATACTCATAAGTAGGCCTGTCAGATACTGGTGGCCAGAATGTATTCCAGAACATAGTTCGAGGAATGCATAGATAAGGTTAAACATGGAGACAGTGAAATGAGAGGATTAAACAGTGATTAAAACGGAACACGTGTTTTGTAAAATTAGTGGACAGATCGTTTAGTATGTCTCAGGGAAGGGCGGTGATTTTCATGGAGGGGTAAAACTTTAAAATGGCTCTTTCAGAGGGGGGTTTATTTGTGTGTTTTTTTAGTGGGGCGTATGATGTTACTCACGAACACGGCTTTTATAATGCAGAAAAACAAATCACGTGCAACCTGTAAATTGTGTTCGAGTTACCAGTCTCCGATAATTACTAGGAATCATCAATATTCCAAGATGACAGCGATGGGGGAACAAGTTTTATGATGGGGGGCAAGTTTTGTGATGGGGGTACAAGTTTAAAAACAGTTCAATTTTGGGGGGTATGTTTCAGAGCAGACACTTCTGCTGAAAAACACCGCCTCTCCCTTGGACACAATAAACGATCAGTCCCTTGTTGTTCTTTACATCGGACTATGTACTAATGAATTTCGACAGTAAGCCCTTATGTTTTCAAATTTGACATGTAGCTCGTGTCTTCAACCTAGATTCTGAGTTCTGATTGCGACCAAGTCGTCACAACGTTTCATTTTCTTGTTCCCGATCTGGCATCTCTTTGAAAATTCTCTTCATGCTGGAGTTTCCTTAAACTATCATTGCCTTTAAGGTCAAAGCTGCCTTCACAAGGGCTTATAACAAAGAAGTCCATCTCACCCCGTACGCCACTGGAACAATAGCTAAGAAAAAGCGAGTTGCCACAGTCCCAGATGAGCTTGGAGCGGATGATACAGTTCAATCTGATGAAGAAGATGACGAGGATGACACAGATATTACCAAGGACTCTATGATAAAAGTCTCCAAGAAAAAGGCAGGTGAGGCTTCCCAGGGACAGGCCGGAAAAGGGAAGGGAAAAAGTATCCCAAAGAACTCGGGAAAAGGAGGGGGAAGAACTAAATCTAAGGTTTGATCATCAAGTGTTGACGGGAAGATCGGATAGTGTAGCAATAAAATTGAATATGTAGACGACTTAATTTGATATCTTTGAGAGCAACTGGCATTTATCTCGAAAAACACCTGTGAAGATGTATTTTGTTAACGTGTTTAGTTAATCTATTATCGTGGTAGTCTTGAAAGTTGTTCAACATCTTCCTTACTGATGAATTTCACTGACCTTGCTGTCTAGACAAAGTTGTTGCATTTCCTGATTAGTGGATGACTTTATTATGCTGTCAGACTGTTAGACGTAATAAATAGATCATGAAATCATTACGGAATGATCACTTCTCAATCGCCGTATTAAGCCTAGTGCCGTTGCTTCAAACAAAGGAGCAAGAAAAGCGTCTTGTGGCACTTTGCATTTGCAGAGATGCATGTTCTGCTCTAAATAGCGCGTTTGCTGCCCAACATTTTTTGTTTTTTGTTTTGGTCATTTATTTATTTATTCATTAACAATTTCATTAATGTTGGTAGACTAATATAAATATAGCTAAATAGCTTATTAATGCCTACAGGATAAAAGAAAAAACAAATTATTAACAAAGACTTTGTACAATCTGCAGATGCAAGTATTTCCTTTCCATGATTTTATTTTGTGGTTTGAAATTAGTTAGTGTGTCAGAGTCCTTAATTTCCTTCGGTAATGAGCCCCATAAATGGTGGTCTGTGTACTGAATATTTTTAATGGGATGGGTGCTAATGTTGAAAGAAATGTTTATTGTTTCTTGAGGGATCACAGTTTGTTAAATGTGAGAAATGTTCAAAAGCTTCCAATGTAGTCCACATTCTCAGATGGACTTTGAACCGTGCAACCGATGATTGACAGTGTTCTGTAAGCTAACATAATTTGTTTGGTTTAGATATGAAAACTAGCAACTTAGTTTGCCAGTAAAGTTCGCTGTTAATTAAAGGAAGATCTCTTAGCTATGGGGATAATGATAGGGGATATTAGAGCTGTACGATGGCGTCTTGGTTGTTTTTCTAAACATTGAAAAGGCCTTGTGATATCATTGAGCACATTTGAATCATGAATATCATACCAGTTGTTGAGGCTGACACAGACATTTTCCGATTACCATAGCTCTCGTCGGCCATTATGTTAGATTATTTTCCTTTGTGGTCAATAAACTATAGCTACTTTGTTCCTCTGAATTCAACCTGTGAGAGAATGGCGATTACAAATAATAGTCATTTATTTATTCAAATCCAGCATTTTGCCACGCGTGGCTTTCATTTTTATCCACACATCTTTCGTCTGTTTGAAATTTCTAGGATTGCACAAACCGTAAAGCTTCCTTTGATATAGGACTATTGAGCAGCGTTCATTCTCCATGTCTTAGCAAACAAACACATAGTTTAAGCTATTGTTTTCATTGGGAATAGTGTAAACAATCAAAAAACGTTCCCTTCAACAATAGTTAACTAATTAGGAAGGTTTTGGGATGCCATAAATTGTTCAGATATCTATCTTGCATGTCTTCGATTCACGCACGGGTCGTCCAGGCGAGAACTGAGACAGTAAATTCCGTGAAAGATGCAAAACTATATGGCGAATTTGTACTCACACGTCAGAGGTTCTTAGAGAGGATAGGGATGATTTTGATATGCGAGGTATCATTGAATTAAGGGGACATTCAAAGTGTATGTGTGCTCTGAGGGGAGAGGGGGTACCCTGAAAAGCGTACGAAAACCTACAATGGGGGGCCTCTTCAAAGGACGCACATACGCTCGTGTAATTTTCAAACGGTAATTACTTGCAAAGCGCCCTAATTAAATAGGACTGTCTTTTAAAGACTTTACTCGCAAGATTGCATTCTCATTGACTTTTGTACAAACATTTGATGATTTTAAGAGTTCTCGGGTGTGTATCAGATTCTGCAGACTTTGAAAGTACTGCGGTAAGCAATAGTAGCCAATGTTTAGGCGGGGGTGTGATGATTTGAACGTGTGTAAGCTAGGGGGAAGGGGTACCTTGAAAATGGAAAAGAATGTACAAGAGGGGAGGCGCCCCAAAATAGATTAATTGAGCGTACTCTCAGGTGCCAAGTAAACGTCCCCCCGCTTATTAATTTTTCGATTTTTCCCAACCCCCGGACCTTTTTAGGACCCCCCGTTTATTAATTTTAAGTAAATTAACTTTCTTTACCAACCCTTCGTTTCATTTCTTTTTTTTGTTAGTACTATTTGCGCCCAATTTTCTTGGCAAAATAGCGTACTGCTGTATATATTTTAGTTTTATGCTTTATGACAACCTGTTTTTGCTCTTTCCGTCCTTGCATTATAATTTAAAGCCTTTTCTCAAATTCCAACCACCCGATTATTTTGACCCTCCCGTTTATTAAATTTCGGAATTTTTTCCAATTCCCCCCCGTTTATTTGACACTTGAGAGTATGTACTTTCTGAATGGCCCCTAAAGGAGAATATTGACTCAGTTCATCATATTGCAGTTATCTTTGTATTAAATTCTCTTTCTATAAGTTATTTTATAAATGTATAGACGGAGCTTTGTCCTGATAGTCATGAAGAGATATCATTGGTGCTGCCATTGGTATCACTCACGAATAGCTTTGTATCAAAGAATTGACTGTGGGTTTTGAATCTAACCTCAGAGACAACACCAAAATAGAGCAGCAAAAATTTATCGAACTGGTACTGCAACATATTTAACATTGTGAAAAATCTCTCCATTAGTGCTTTAGGCATATAAATGTCTATCCTTGACCTGATTGGTGTGCTGGCGATTCAAATTTTGACAAAATATGCAAGAACTACATCTTTGAAAAGATAGCCAACATTCAAATTAAAACTTCACATTGCATCTTCTGCAGACGTAGTAAAGAATGGCCAAATCCTGAACTTATAATATTTTGATACTATTCCTTTTAAGCCATGTAGTCACTTGTAAACAAGCTGCTTTTCAGCGAGGTTTACGGCTCTATTTAGCCAGATTCTCTTACTCAAAATAAGATCATTAATTACTTATTTACCGTACGCAAGAAAAGAAATTAGCTATTTTGTTTTACTCATGGTTTGCTAGGATTGCAATCGGATTCTTGTTATAAACTCATTTTCAATTGCAGGTCACTGCCATGGTTAGGCACTGTTTTCTTTAATCTTCGAAAGCGCACGGTGTTCAGCAATTAATAGCGGATTGAGACTCAGTCCATTTGTTTTATGAACATCGCGTGAGTTTTGATTGAACAGGAGGTGTCTACGGGCCGCGCTGTTTTCCTCTTGCACCTATCTATGCTGTTTTGCGTGGCTATATGTATGACTATCTCAGTTAACACTACACATGTTTTCATAGGAAACCAATTTTTAAGCAAGCTAGTACTAGACATCCTAAAGTTTAAGAAAGTTTTAAAACTACACGGAAAGAGCTAAGAAACTTTAGACAAATATCACATTGAAATCGTTACTTGGTTCCAACGTACAGCTGTACCCAAATAGTGTGAAGATGACATAGCTTTGGAATTTAGCTCGCACTGACACAGTTTGCTTGTTATAGGACAAATAGTTTGCTACAATCACCTGCGTACGCTTTCACAACAAATTAGTTCGCTAAATTAAGAAACTTTTAAGACAGAACTACAATGTGGCAAAAAAATTAAGAAACTTTTAGCACTAGGCCTTGAGCTAGGTTTCTTATAAAAAAGAACGTGTAACCCTTCTGATTTGAGTGAAATGGGCTCATGAACTTGACCTGTCGAAGTTTCTATGCATCTCAGGACTTGACAAGTATGAATAATCTTGTATTAGAGCTTTGCCATGTGCCCAGAAGCGTGTATAACTCGCTTTCTCAAATGCTCACTTCATTGCAGATTGCACTTGCCGTTGAAGCGTAAAGGCTCTGTTTCAAGACTCCCATATTCAGTGGGACGGAAATCGATAGGTTGAAGAGAAATATAAATTTCACAATATCTTTAAACGCAAAACAACCATTCATGTCAAGAAATAGCCACGCCAGGCTGTGATGAAAAGTAAACAGTTTGTTCGCTGGAGCTTTTTGCGCTGAGATAATTTGCGCAAAACTTCCGATCTGTTGGATGGAACGATGCTAACAAAGATTTTGAAACAGAGCCTAAGGCTTTTTCTTATTTTCAAGAGTTATACCCCAACATGCCAAGCTTTGTTCTAACCTTACGCAGTTCTTTTCTTACCGAAGTTTAGTTTGAGCTCTTCATTCCTTCGCTCATGTTAGAGTACAGGTTGTTTAATTTTGGAAATCAGACTTCTCTAACTTTCCCCTATATAAAGAATTTAAAACCAATGATATAATTAGCTTGCTGCCTTCTAGCGATGGAAGATTCCCTAGATTTCTGCCGTGTGGCTATTTCGTGTCTCTGTATCGGGCAATTGATTAGATACACATTCAGCGCGAAGCAACAATTGTTAGTGGACGCCTTATGTGCCAACGTTGTCGTCTAGGTATTCAAGTTTGTGGCGAGCCGCTCTGTTCGGTCTTTGTTTACAATCGCCTATAACTGCTTGTGTTTATCTCATGTCGTATTTTCGTTGTGATTTATAGCCAATCAATCAAGTTTATTGAACTAGAAATAATCATGATATGATTATGAATGGCTCGTGCTTTATGTGATTCACTCATTTCATGAGTATCTTGTGTTGGCGTCAAGTTACTGAACTATATCAGTCTTGTGATTGATGCAGTTGCACGCAATGTTCCTACGGCTGCTAGTTTAATGAGCTATAATTATCTCGTTGCTGCTTCAGTAACCTGCTACTTATCTTGTCGAAGAACTTTAGAGATATCAGTCGTTGAAGTAGACGGAGAATATTTGCAGTGGTTGTTCATTATATTGATATTGTAGTGAAGCGTAAAGTGAACTGAGAAAACGAGCCCAGTGTTGAATTATGAGCTGGGATTTAAGTTTGGTTTGTGAGAAATGACTTGTGGAATCATTACACAACACGAATTTCAAGAAATTCTAAGCTTTCTACTCCTAGTCTTATTTGTACTGTCATTTTAGCTTCACCTAATTTCATAATAAAACGAAGAAATAATCTTCTAGCTCTAGCTGATCCCCAGACATTTTCTTTGCTTCTGTATCCAGCTGATAGTTTTCGGCATAACCTCAGATAAATGACACGTCAGCATGAATTAACAAGGAAGAAGCCCATGGAGCACTTGCTCTCCGAAAATTTCTCCCTATTTTGCAAATTAGGCAATTCTACCTGTCAAATACACCGTTTCATATACCTTTTGACTGACTTTTCTAATCATCGGTAAATGTACTTTTTGAAAATGCTCTGCCAAAACTACTCTTATTGCGAGAAAAGTGTCATGGAGTTTGCAAAGAAGCACTCCAAAGACAAATATTGTCTACATCGTTGTAAAGTTAGCAAGAAATTCGTATGGATCTTGCGTTTGTCAATGTTACTAGGTAGAATTGCACACTAGCCTATCGTATGCGCGTTATCTCTCTAAAGTATTCTAAAGAAAAGAGCGCAATGGGTGAAGATGTTTAATGCTGGGTTATAATTTAACAGATGCTTCTTGCAGGAATCATCAGCGTCTAGAGGAATCAATTACTACAACACGAAAAAACAGCAACATGCTTTTGACATACTAAAAGTTTTTTTCTCCGACACTCGTCAGAGTATGAAACGTCGGATAGTGACCGAAAGGTTAACTTTCTTGTATTAATCAAAAACCAGCCAACTTTACTTTACGAGGAACTATCAGTATCTAGAGGAATCAAATAATGTTCTCTTGTTAACTTAACTTGTTTATTAATGTTTTGAAGAAGATACGAAGTACTGATCAACAGAACCATTGTCTTTCATTGTTGGTGATTGAAGCTTATCATTTATTGATAAAACAATAGGCCTAGCAGATTAGGTCATATGTTGTTGTTTACACTGTGTTTCACTTTCTTTGCACGTTACCTGGATAGATCCACTGCCTACACTCACTGTCTACCCAATGCCTATATTTGTACGACATGTCCTCCAGGATCCGTTCCCGGGCCTTTCATTTTTAACACTCATTACTCATTTTAATACATGGTTAAGATAGTTGTGATAATGTCCAAGATAGTTTTTCAGGTATAATCATTGTACCAGGTCAAAGGGGTCAACCTTTCTAGAGGGCAGAACTAGTTTCATGGATAACCGCGCCACAAATACCGCCATCAATTGCCTTGAATTGCGCCGCATGATCGTCCTTGACAGTGCCTGGTATCACCCAGTTGGTGTTCCTTGTTTCCCGCTATACTTTTGAAAGAGATTGTCGAGCTGCATTGAGTACCGAACTGTTGAATTCGACAACCGGTTCTTTACCTTAATTGCTAATCTCCGCGACGCAAATTGACGCCCCGCAGTGATTAATCCTACCGCGCCGACGTATTTACGACGATCAAATTTCAACCGAACTTTATGTAGTGTATGCCCATTGTTGTTGCTTCTACGTACTATAATGCTTCCTGTTGAGAGCTTTAAGTTTTGTAGTTCCAATTGTACATTTTAAATATATGTCATTGACCTCCATTTCTTGTCTAGTGTATTGAGGGGTTTTCGTAATTACCACCATATTTTTGCGGCGGGACGCAAAGAGAATCCGGCTCTTTGATTGCTTTTTCTTATTTTATTTGCGAATAATGACTTAAATAGTCAAAATTCTTGTCTATGATGATTTTTATTGTGGTGAAAATCCAGTCATTTTTGTGCTTTGACTTTCGGAACCGAAACGCAATGGTTAAAGCCCTTTGTCATGTTGTTGTTTACTTTATGATTGTAATGATTGTTGCTGTTGTTGTTTTTTGAACCATCGAATTGCTGTGAATTTTCACATATGAAGTCAGTGTGTTCTGTCTTCATCCATTACATCTTCTCCAGGCTGTATCTAGTTGTACCGCAGTTTATAAGCTTCATAGAAGATTCCCTTTGGGGTGATTCCTTTTCTTTGCCAATCAAGATTTGACACCTACCGTAAATCCGCGAATTAGACCCCTCCTCGAATAAGCGCCCACCCTAGAGCTACAAATTGTTAACTAGCCCCCTTTGACTAAGCTCCCACCCAAGCATGTGACTGTACCTACTTGAGAGCCTGTTAGCGCTTTCTAGAGCTAGGGGAAAAGCAGTCATTAATTGACGAAAATTTGCATGTCCTTTAAAAAAGATCCTATTGCTTGTATGTGTCGCATCGAAGAAATTGTTTGCTAGTAGAAAAACTTCAACTGGAATATGACCAACTACCAAGAAAAAATAAGCTCCTAGAGGGCTAATTCAATGATTTATGGTAAGCTGTAAGTCTTGTCTTTTCCGTACTTTATCATGTTAGATGCCATACACCAATCCAACTTTCTTTCACTTCCTTCTTTCTCAGGGTAACCTGGTAAGGCTAATTTGGGGTCTTGGACGGTACCTATTGGGAGGACTTCCTTTTGTATTCAAAGCATTTGAGCGGATATTACCGATTTACACTGTCCCTCGGAGTTATTGGCAAATCGTTTGAATCTCTACTAATATGTGCAGTAGACTTGATTTTAAAATTGAAATAAGAAAAAGGATATCGACAACCATTTTGTAATCAACTTACTCCATCTTCTGCTTGTTGTACAAGCTGTGGACGTATATTGACCCTCTCTAGGCTTTATAATGAAATCATTTATCATGAAGTTTAATGCTTAAGCTTAATGCTTGGTGTTTGTTCGTTAGGATTGCTTCGTTTTGTCGAACCTTGACTTCTGAAGTTGGCAGACAATCATTGTATTACTTTACAACAAAAAGATGGAGTCCTGCAGGCAGCCGTTCTGGGGCCGCTACTGCTGAGCAAATAGGAAAGTTCTTTTTGAAACTACACTTTTGACTGACAACGAATACCCTGATTTGGTTAAAAAAAACTGTTACGCGTTGGCTTCGTGGTTAAACATTCGTGTTTCTTACAGGATAAAATGGCTACCGTGTAGCTAACAAAGAACTAACGGGCTGTAGAAATTTGTTCACGATTTTATATAAATGGCTCTTTACTACCTGCGTATGTTGCCTGTTAGTAAAGTTTTGCCCTCCTGTTTATTTGTCAGAATATCAAGACTCGGAATCACTGAAATTGGAGACGATTTCGAAAAACTTGGGGGTCATGGCCCCCGTGACCTACCCCAGCCACCGCACCCCTGTTGCTGTGACGTTCCATTTCTTGTCCTTCAGCCTGCTTATGGTTTCGTAACGAAGTATCACTTCATTTCAAGGCTTTCTCGCAGCTCGTTTGCATGTTGATGCTTACGTAATAACAACGCGGAACCATATAGCAGATTCATTGATCGTTATCATTTTATTGATTACAAGCGTGGATTTGTAGTCTTATTTCAGACAAGAAACGTCATGCGTGAGAAGAAACAATGAGATCAACTACTTTCGAGTGGTGATCAGTTCTGAAGCTGTGAAGATAGTATAAGGTGTCGTGACAATATCTACCAGCTACCTGAAAGAGGAGTTAATAGTAGAGGGAGAAGTGATAGTAGTGGGAGAAGGAAGACTAGTGTTGGGGAAGAAGAACTAATAATAGAAAAGAATTATTTGAGGATCGATTTGAACAACAAGTAGTAATCATATCCTTATTTTTCCAGTCATCTGCAATCTAAAAGAACATTGGTAATTGTATTTACAGCTCGTTGGCTTTTTTCCACCACAGAATGAATTTTTCTGCTGATGCAAGTGGTAGGCACTTAATTTAATCAGCAATGATGCGTGATGCAAGTGATTTAATTAGCATTGGCGCGTGATGCAAGTAATGCAAGTCATTTAATTAGCATTCTATAGAAGGGCTTGCCTCTTTCTATAATCTGCAACTGGTGCAAGTTTTGGCTTAATTAGGCCATTCAACCTCTCCGCTCGTATCATTTGATTTCGTTATAGAGCTTGTATATGAGCTTCATGAAATTACCAGATTATCACGAGGCTGATGACAGGTTTTCAAAATTATTTTAATTGGCTTACTAGTATTCTATAAGAATTTTGTCAATCTGAGCAGTAAATATATTGTATGAACGATCGAGAGTAGTTGATTAGGGGCCTAAGCCGTAGAATTTGTACTCTACTCGCAAATTCTTAAACTTAACTTGCAGGTGTTCTTTATGGTAAAGATGCTCTGGTTTGTATATAGTGTTTACACGCATTGGATTAGCAAGTTCTTCTCATTCTGATGCGCTATTTTAAGTGTGACAGACAGCCGTGTTGGAACAACACTTTTCCGGTGGTAATTTAGCCCGTCTGGGCTTTGTGGGGTCTGGGACATAACTTCAATATATTTAGGGGGCTGTCATAGGCTTTCCCTGCGAAAGTTTTCTCTGTGACCTATTTTAGTGACAGCATTTGATCAATTAGTCCTAGGTCCAGTAAGTTGCCCTGCAGAAATACATTGTACTGCCGTCTTTGCCTTGCGGTGAGTCTCCTCCAATCTCCCTGTAAGTGTCGTCTTTGTGTGGGGTACAATTTCCACCTAGTTCTGATGAAATGGATGGGCACAAAGAGTCCAAGTGAAATAAACGTGAAGTACAGTAGACGCCCTGGTAAAGCAAACGCCTATGTACAATTAACGCCCGTATTATTTTCTGTCGCACTTTCTTACCTAGATTCAAAAGTATTAAAAAGATTCACAACTTCCTAATGCCTGCTATCTTTGAAGTTCAAATCACAAAAGTAATTTATTTATGTTGAGCGTTCTGCAGATATTTAACTTGAACAGAAAGAAAACCACGTTATGGAATGCAGTTCTTTATATAGGCATTTTCAAGAGCTGGGGCACGTTTGTCAAAACTGGTATCACTTGTTTAGAATGAAAGACATTGCTTCTGAACAAGTCAAGTGTGTTCTTTCAATGCCTATTTTGTTACCAAAACATAATGGGTTTATCTTGGAGACAACCACATTGTGTGGCACAAGCAAAAAGTGCTGGTATAGCAGGTACAGACATGAACGCCTTTGTCGAAGTCAACAAAACCTCCTTCGTGCCCTTATCAATTTTCCACAATGGTGGAACCCTCAACAAATTGCATCACTCATATTCTTTGAGTTAATATTTCAAGCTTGCATCTTGCTGAAGAGCAAGCTGGTAGTCTAGTCTTATTGCAATTTATCTAATTTTGTTGCAGCTTTTCAACTTGTGTTTTTATGAATCATTTTAAAGTGTATTTGCGCAGGGCTTTCTTGGTGTTTGTATTGTACTAGCTCATTGATATTCCTCGTTCCAGTCCTCTGGTTCTCAATTGAACGAAGCTCTTGAAATTCTTCATACGTACCCTCACCGTCTCATTCTTCTACTCGTCTGTGAAGAGTAAAGTTTGCGTGTGGACCATTTCAAAATATTCCAGCTCTCGTCTGCCTTTAAGTTGGTGTGGTTCCTTGTGCATCAGTCTTTATTGCGGATGGTTGTTTAAAAGTTTACAAACAACTCAAGGTATTTGTACACGGTTGGCTAAACAATCGGTTTTAGCTTCTTTCAAACATTGCAAACAAAGAGTACACTGTACGAAAGTGACAAGTGGACCTGACAGCAGAACATTCCCGCTTGTAGCAGAAGAGGCCGAAAAGAAGAAGATCAAGACGGAGGACAAGGTATTGAACAATATAGTTTAACTGAGAAAGACCTTACTCGGTCGGGGTCGGTTAACTGGAAGGTCATCTGTGAGCAGTTGGAGATCGAAGACGAACGCTTGTAAGAGAACA
This sequence comes from Cassiopea xamachana, assembly GCA_900291935.2. Lineage (NCBI taxonomy): Eukaryota > Metazoa > Cnidaria > Scyphozoa > Rhizostomeae > Cassiopeidae > Cassiopea > Cassiopea xamachana. Next base: position 1,338,779 of record OLMO02000277.1, read on the forward strand.
GTTTCACATCAAAGGAAGAATCTAATTATGGCGACAGCAGCAGAGCTCCCAAGACGACAACATATAAAAAGGCCAATGAACAGCTTCATGGTTTGGTCCAGGGAGAAGAGATGCGAAATTCTCAAAAAACACCCGGGAATAAACAACGCAGTGGTAAGCAAGACACTCGGTGCCGCCTGGAAGAACCTTAGTGAAGAGGACAAGAAACCGTATGTTTATGAAGCGCAAAGACTCGCTGAACAGCACCGAGATGACCATCCAGATTATAAATATAGACCAAGACGCAAGAAATCGCGGAGCAAGATAGTGAAAGCCATAGATGACACCTCGCCCACAAAACCCTTGCCAGTGCAGAATTCCCACCAATCCCCTTGTATGTGCCAAGCTCACAAAAGCCATTCTGAGTACAGCGCGTATCAAAGATATCAATCCCCAAACAGCACACCAGGACCTTATCATTACCCTCCGTTTTACAGCTACCCACCGCCGCCATTATGCTGCTCGCACGAGGTGCTGGCTTACAGAGAAAAGCAGCAATACATGCCGTCGTACATTGAACAACAAGAAGCAGTCCACAGGATGTACTACAGCCGAGAATACGAAGGAAAATATCACGATGCATTTAAGCCTCCATGTACACTTGGATGTTGCAGTCCCACGGAGGAGTACATGCGATATGTGAGGTACGCTTCCGCGGCAAAGCAAGTATCACGATAAATCTAAGGACGCTACACAGTTTTGTACAATAGAATTACCCCTTATTTATGTAAACCCCCATTAAATGTATTGTTGCAAGGGTAAATTTGTATTTGTTATTGGCGAGTAGTCTTTACTGGAAAGAGAGCATCGCACTAGCGGTAGATTGTGCTAATAGGTTTTCCAAAATATCCTTTTAGAACAGTATGCTACACAGTCTTGTAGAGAAGAATTAAACCTTACTTATATAAACCCTCGTTAAATGTATTGCTGTAAGGGTAAATTTGTGTTTGTTATTGGCGAGCAGTCATTTCTGGAAAGAGAGCATTGCACCCGTGCTGGTTTGTGCTAACAGCGTCTTCATAGATATCTATATCCTCTTCTTCACAGCCATGAAAAGGTCATGAATTCTACGTTTCAAGTGTTAGTTAGCATCAGTAATTATTGTTGTACTGTCAAAATTTAAACGTTTTGGAATTAAAGCAAAATTTCAGAGAGACATGGCTTACAGATTTTTATGAGGATTTATGAAATTCATTTAAGAAGTCGCACAGCATATCACTCGATTAGGAAATTTCAAAGAAATACCCCCTGATCATTTTGTTTACGTTGCACCAAGATTCCACAGAATTTAGTTATCGACAGCCTCCACGTTTGTAATTGGGTGTATAAATATGAAATACTGTAGAAATAACAGCTTACTCAAGAATCACTTACCACCAAATTTAGTATTGTTGTATGTAGTTATATAGCATTATATGTAGTTTCAATTTAATTGTATATTAATCTGAGTTATTATATAGTATAAAGTAGAATGTGGAAGATAGCATTTGTTTAAAGATGGCATCTCAATATCACAATTACAGTCATGATGTTGCATCCTTGTTCAGTATTCTTTGGTTCCTCTTCTTTCGTTGCGTTTATCTCTAAGTGGATTAGCCATTCGAAATACGCTGCCTCCAACTTTTGCTGTCCTGTGAATCATCAAGCAATCCTTGCATCTTCTTACACTATAATGATAATAATAAAAAGAATATTTATAAGGGAGAAAACACTTCAGCAAAACACTCACTGTTATCAAGGTACGTCCTGTTCTGAAGTAAAATAAATTACGATGTCAGGCAGCATAGCGGTTAGAGCGCATGCCTCCCGTGCGGAAGGTCTACGGTTCGAGTCCGACTCGATGCCCTGACTGAATGCTCGCTCACAATTCACCCAGCAGCGAATTGGTAGCAACACTGTGGAGATAAAGGCGGCGAAGAAAGGAACTGGCCACACTACCTCACATAAGGAAGGCTCAGGATAAGTGTCCTCTCTAACAGGCACTCCCCTACGTACGAAAGTATACGAGACAACCTTTACCTTTTTTGCTTTTTAAGATGTTAACTGTTAAAACATTAAAATAGTGTTCCACAAAAGAAAGTTAAAAACAGGCGGAAAATCTGTGTAAATAACTGTTTCAATGCTTTTAAGTGTTTTAGTGTTGGGATGCTTGAATTAACGAAGGTACCATTTAAGTTTCTTCCTGAATTCAGTGGAATCAGTGGTCTATCTGATTTTCAAAGTACTTTGTTGTATATCGAAGTAAAATGATCTCCGAGCATATTCAGTCTCGATTGCTGGCAGTTTTACACTGTTCTGGACATTTCTTGTGTCTTTCTCGTGCGTTTGTACCACCAAATGATCTTCAAATAGTTCGTAGAGATCTTTATCGATGCATTTCCTTGCCAGTATGCAAGCACGGATCTTGTTTGCAGTAGTCACTTAAGCTACACTCGTCGTTATTCTAAAAGTTAAAGACAATCTAAACACATCGATCGTGGAACATCATTGTCACTTCTTCTCATCCTTGATCTTCTAATTGTCTTTCCTGCTATCGAGTATTAGGTCCTGATATTTTTTTTCATATCTATGAGACTATCCCCTATGTAAGTCAATTTTCAAGCAATTTTCTTGTGAAAGGTAGTTGTATTTATACATGCACAGTTCAGCTTCCAGCATTCATCACGATTATTCATCAGCTTTTCAATGTTTTTTCCTTTCGTGTCAACTTTTCTATATCAACAGCGGACTAATGTTCTCATATTTTCCTCTGATTTTGGTTAACAGGCAAGTCTTGTGAAGATATACGCTGGCTCCTTCAAGGTATTGACAACTGCAATGGTGTTTGTAGATGTTTTTTGTGAGTTCACATAACTGTACGTGTTATAAAATGTAGATCTCCTAGAACCAAAAGAAAGGGTGCCCCGTAAAAAGTATCGCACTTTGTTGCAATCAATTCATTTCTGTTGAAAGCAACTCATTTCTGTTGAAAGCAACTCATTTCTGTTGAATACAACTCATTTCTGTTGAAAACAACTCATTTCTGTTGAAAACAACTCATTTCTATTGAACGCAACTCATTTCTGTTGAAAGCAACTTTAATGTCTTGAGAAACTTTAATATTAGTCAATTAAATTTTGAAGTTGCAAGAATAATGAGCAATTGTATTGCAACTTTCATGCAATACTGTTGAAGAAGTTGATGCGAGACAAAGAGCGGAACAATGTATTGAGAGAAATAGTTGTTTGGAATTAAAAATTTGATGTTGGACTATTGAATTTCATTATGAAAGAACAATAGATTATATCAGTCAAGATCTTACGATTATCGTTTCCAAACAGGCTGCTACACGGATGGGTAATTTCATTGAAACCACCTAAAATCAAGTAGCCATCGGATAGTTCTAAAGATAGATCTATTCACATCCAGACAACGTGTGCCTGTTTACTTGAGTAATGAAGAGCTGGTGTATTTGATCGTGTCCAGCCAACCGTACACATTTGACGATGCGAATAGCTATGACCTGTTTTAGGTTGTATATCATATCACTACAAACATTTGTACTGCGGAAAACCAACATTCTATTCGAAGATACCAGTTACGCCTGAAGATAATGTACCGTAACTGCTATAATCTATCACAGGCAAGTCTGCTTACGGCAGTTACGGCACATTGAAATACACAGCCTACGACTGTGTGCGATAGTTAGCGGCAGCACGTGACACAAAGTCCAGGTCTTGGCGAATTTTTTTTTGTTTCTACGTTGACCAAAGACCAATAGCGATAAATACCGATAAATTCGCACTTTGTTTGTACATGAGTAAGACAAACAAAACAAGACAATTTCCTTAAAATTAATAAACGGGGGGTCCTAATAAGGTCCGAGGGAGTTGGAAAAAAATCAAAAAAGTAATAAGCAGGGAGAACGTTTATTTGGCACCTGAGAGTAGCTTCCACACTAATGCGTTTTCGTATGAAAACGCATACATTTAGATGCATCTAAAGTTCTAAAACGTACCTAATTTTATGCGTTTTAATACGAGAACGCATTAGTGTGGACGCTACCTAAAGCTAGTAGATGGATATGGTACCAGCTTTCCCTCAGGAGAAGGCCTTTCCAGATCTTAGCACCTCTGAGAATTTATGACAGTAGTTCTTGTATTTATTGATATCTCTTTTTTATTATCATTAATGGTATTAATAGATATTGATAAGAATATTATTAAAATTTGTGATAGAGAAACGAATCTTTGTCATGGAATTTCTTTGATTTATCAAGGAGGAATTTCTTGTGAAACGTCACAGACAATAGAACGATTTAAGTTGTCATAGTTATTTATGAAGAATATATTTATGTATATTTATATATAAATATTTTTATTTAACCAATGAAGAAGTGTTGATATGGTAGAAGATAAGAGAGAGCTGTTGGATAGAATTACTGAAACTAAGAAGAGATGGATTGGACACATTGTCCATGGTAATGGCGTGTTGAAGAAAGTAATAGAGAGTAAAATAGATGGAAGACGATCTAAAGGAAGAAAAAGGATTGGAATGCTGAGTGGATTGAAAGAGGATGGGTATGCCAGCATGAAAAGAAGGACTGATAACAGAGAGAGCTGGCAAAGCTGGATGCCAAGAAGGACCTGTTAGCAGACAGAACACTAGATAGAGATTTATTTATGATTTAAGGGAATACAAGATGTATCGACTTAGAATCATTAGAATTTTTGACACAGCGTAGCTATCGTTTCTAGTTTGGTTCTGCCATGAGGTATCGAACAGACCGAAGTGAAAAGGATTCCGCTTTTTCTATAGAATTGTGCACTCTTTTGTACAGAATATGAAGGGGTATAATAAGGGAGGGAACTAAATTGCTAAAAATGCATAAATTGGGGGGGTTAATGGATGCGGGGTCAATGCTCAATAGACAGTATGGGGACCCAAATTTTTCGAAATTATTGCAATTAGTTGTTACCATGCTTTGGAAGGGAATAGCCGGAGTGATGGCCCAGTGGTAGAGCGTCTGCCTCACAACTGGTAGGTCGAGGGTTCGAGCCCCGGCCGAGTCTTTCCAAAGACTTTAACAGAATGGTACTCACTGCCTTCTCGTCTGGCGCTCGATATATGAGAATTGAGCGGGAAAGTTAAACTCGTGGAGCTACCAGTGGACCAGCCCCCGCTGTAGCTTTCACTGCATTCGCAGGCGCGAGGCCTAAGGCTATAAAAACGGAGATGGGCGCTGCCCTATGCGCCATTGGGCGCGGGAGAGGACTTTGACTTTTTTGATGCTTTGGAAAACGCAATCTGATAAGGAATTGGAGAACAAGGGGGACGACGAAAATCATAGTCAGTTTCAGTTCACATTTTCATATATGAATTTGATATTGATATTAAATGCATCGTGATGGTCATTGATATTGACAAATCCATTAAACGCTGAAAGACTCGACCAGTGACAAAATTGCCACTGACAATTCCTTTTAACATTGACAAACCCTCTATGCACTACCAATTGTAACATTTAATAAGTATAAGATATATAGTTTGTAGTGATTTCCTTACTTGTTATTATTGATTTGCGTTCACAAAGTATTTGTATTTTATTTACTTATCCTTTTAAAAACTTTAATATATTTAGTTTAGTAAAATAGTGGATTGGATTTTTATGAAAATTGCGTAGTTGGGGGAGGTAGGTGTTAACGGGGAGGGGAAGGAATTTGAGAAAAGGCCGGAAAGGACAAAAACAGGTTGCCATAGAGGATAAAACTAAAATATATACAGCAGTACGTGATTTTACTATGAAAATTGAGCGCGAATAGTACTATCAAAGGAAGGAAATGAAACGAGGGGTTTGTAAAGAGAGTCAACTTCCTTCAAATTAATAAACGGCGGGTCCTAATAAGGTCCGGAGCTGGTAAAAAATCGAAAAATTAATAAGCGGGGGGACGCTAATTTGGCACCTGAGAGTATAAGCCTTCCTAATTTACAAGATATATTTTATTTACTTATCCTTTTAACAACTTAGAAATATTTAGGTTAGTAAAATAGTTGGGGGAGGTGGGTGTTTAATAAATGGAAATAGATGGTAAAATTTTCAAACATCTACAATCAGGGGATCCCTTACTATTTAGTGCCAAGGAGCACCGAATTGCAAGAAACATGGATGTCTTTCTTTGGCCAACGCACCAGTTTTTTGCATATGACTTTTATTGCAACTGTCTACTCTCAAGTGCCATAAACGGGGGGTTCTAATATACGGGGGGTCGGAAAAAATTTCGAAATTTAATAAACGGAGGGTCAAAATAAACGGGGGGGGAAAGGAATTTGAGAAAAGGCCGGAAAGGATAAAAACAGGTTGTCATAAAGGATAAAACTAAAATATATACAGCAGCAAACTATTTTGCCATGAAAATTGGGTGTAAATAGTAGTAACAAAGAAAGGAAATGAAATGAGGGTTTTGTAAAGAAAGTCAATTTCCTTGAAATCAATAATCGGGGGGAACTTTATTTGGATCCTGAGGGTAGTATAAAGTTATTTGTTAGCTCATCATTCCTCCTCAGAGGCTTTGCTGACAGTGCTTCTAGTCTGTTCTGCTCCATTCGTCATGCTTGCTCTTTTAGAAGCATGACAATAAGCTCATGCATATTTCTACTATGTCGCAAAAGCATGAGAGCTGGGGCACTGCGAAGGGAACAGTAGACACAGTTACTATTTGTCATGTACTTCAAGCCTTTCAAGAGCCTTATTGTACATATTTTTTTGATAAGCTATCAAAATGTTTGGGTAAATCTCTTGAAAAAGTGGTTAGATCACATCTGAATGATTAGAAAAAGCGAAATGAAAAGCGGAAACCATGTTCATAGCGAAAATGAATACCGATTTGTGATATGGCTTCACTTTTTAACTATTGATGACTGGTGATCATACAGATTTGCTAATTAATATTGAGGGACATAATTAGTCTTTAAGGTCATGTCTACATGGCATGAATAAAGTATTGCTTATTCAACGAATGAGAAACAATAAGCAAATTTAAGATAAAACTAATCAATTGTGTCCACTAATCAGTAAGGTTGCAGCGGTAGTCTAGTCAACTGTTATACAAAGCTAAACTGATTCCAACTCAACGAATGATGATGAATTGACATTGTTGCAATGGTGGACCATCGTTTCAATAGAAACTGTTCTGAGGTCGTAAAATCCAACAATGTCTATTGAACCAGAATGAATAGGACCATCTCTCTTTTCCATTTTCTAATGTTTACCGGCTACTTATTTATTTACAATTTTTCAGTTTGCTACAAAAACAACTTTTGAAATTCAATAATTCTGTCACTAATTCTTTAAACCTCGTATCAGCGAGCATGTAGCTCAAACTAGCAAGAGGTTGTTGCTTTGTTATGGGTTGCAATCAGTGATATACTGTGGCTGCGGTGCCCATGGACTGTGGTGCCTGGGGCTGAAATCATCAGCGGGGCCCATGGTTAAAAATGTTTGTAAACCAAGATCATTCTTCAAATTCTTTTTCGCTAAAATTGTAATGTCTGAAGATTTTGTCTTGCATTTTCCAATTAATACCACTCATAATTGAAAAGTGCAAGATCTATTCAAGTGTTTTTTTTATTTCTTTCTATTTTTCTTTATTTGCATATAATTTACAAACAACGCAAAATTTACTGGACTGACTACACCACATGGAGCATGGAAATATTTAGCAACCATGTGGCGATTACGAATGCCTAGTGACCTAAGACTAAATATACAGGTGTAAGTTCTATTTTGTCTTGGGTTCGGGCCTCTTTTGGGTTTGCGGCCTGGGGTCGTGGTGTTTGGAAAACATTGCTCATATTTCCCCAAGATTATCGATATAATTTGGGTGTCTTGAGGAATCGAGAGTTCACTGAATAACTCCGCGCGTCGAAGTTTTGAAGTACATACATATATATATACCAACCATCGACCTTCCGATTGTGAGGCAGACGCTCTACCAACTGAGCCATCACACCGGTATATATATATATATATATATATATATATATA
>OLMO02000277.1:1346940-1360288 GCA_900291935.2 Cassiopea xamachana
TATATATATATATATATATATATATATATATATATATATATACACATATATTTATGTCTTCCAAAATTTCAAAATTTCTCAAGCCAATAATATCAGAGATCAGACGCAAAAAACGACAAGAATCTTCAGTTTACAAGACATGTTTCGGATATTTCTCTATCCATCTTCAATTGTTATACTAAGTTGTTAAATGGAATACACTAATAAACGATGCAAAATCAATAGAAGGTGTATCAAAAATTAATAATTCGAATAATCAAGAGAACGAAAATCGTGAAAGGGTTAGAATTATAAGGAAAAATTGTAATGCTGGACCTGTTTGTTTAAGTTGGGCCCCTCCCACAAAATATGTAAAGCCTCTTTAACTTTAAGTTGGTTGTATGTTTTAGCTGGGTCTATGACTTTAAAGCAGCTCTCATCACAAGAATCTTTGCATGGTTTAGAACTTTGCAGGTGTTTTTAAACGTGTGAGTTTTTTTTCTGTGAAAAGATGCTCTCGAACTCTAGTTGAAATGTGTCGGCACGTTTCATCAACATATACGGAATTACATCCCGCACACGCAAATGTATAGACAACAGAAGTACGGAATGATCTAGGCACAGAGTCTTTAACTTTCATCAGGTTTTTATCTTAAAGGAGGAAAATGCTAATGCTGTTTGGCAAATGATTGGCAATAGCTAGTATTCACTTGTTACTTGCACTATTTGGTGGCTCTTTCGTTTGGAGACTGGGTCGAGCTTTATTATTGTATGTGACGTCAGATTGTTTGTTAGGAATCACGATCTTTTGTCGAGTACAATGGTGCTTTTGATAAGTACCTAACCGCATGAGGTGAGCAGAAGCAGGTTTTGTTCCTGTAAAATTGGCAAAAGTTAGTGAAGACTTGGAATAGCCAGGGAACTTTGACCATGTTCTGGGGAATTCTCAATCATCCGTTGCATTTTTAGCATTTATCTTTAAGGCGGGTTTCTAGCAATTCAGTCCCATAAATCACAGTCAATAGAATAAGCTTATTCTATTGACTATGCATAAATGGTCAGGGAAAGTCATTTGGTTTTAACGAAAAGTAAAGGAATCCCATCTAGAGAATCTTGTACGCACCCTGAACAAATCTTTTGAGCGTGAGAACGAAGCAAAATACTGTGTGGCACAAGGCAAAACAGTGAGACTTGGCAGGCCCACAACACATTTAGGAATCAACTCATATAACGGCTTACCCCCGACATCTATAACGGTCTGTGCTGTCATCGCCCTCATAATATTAACACATGACCTTGGACAAAAGCTTCCCCATAAAACATAGATCACATCCGCTACTTCGAGGTTACCTTTTCGTTCCTCTGAAAATGTTGGGAAGTGGACATTAGACTGTCTGAAACATCAGCTCCAATTAACTCCCAGTGATACAAACTTTTTGAGCTTTAGATTATTCTTGAATTATTGTTAAATATTGAGCTATGTCTGAATTATATTCAAATCTTTGCTGATTTTCTAGAGAATAGTAAATATTACATCGATTGTGCAAAAGGGAGGATGGAGGCTTTTTTTTGATTTTCAATTAACATTTAGTACCTCACCCTACAGCTCAAAAATTTGCTTGGTAACCCTCAAAAAGGCCTAAAAAACAGTTCATATCCCCTACCGAGTATGCAGCCAAAAAATGTCAGAAAAACTTATTTGATTGATTTGTTACTAAAGAAAAACTGCTACTGGTGTTCCCACTGCAGTAGAACCATCAGATGATGACTGAAGCTTTAGACTATTTGACTGGTTGAATTATTTACAAAATTAAGAAATATCTTATTTCCCAATTTACACAGGTATGGAAGGAGTGCAACGTAAAAACTAGTTGAAGTAGCTTTTGTGTCGTACGCTCTCCGTATATTTGCAATTAGTTGAGATCCCCCTTTAAATTGCATTTTTGCTACGTACTCCCCTCAAAACCCCTCTGCCCCCCACAACAGATACTTAATGACCACTCCCTAACTCAAGTACATAAAAATTCTTATTCTTGATGATTCTGAGCCTGCGTAGTCCTATAAACTCTATTCTTATATAGCCCAGATATAAAATTCCAATTGTGTTTTTACAGTATATTCCCACGCATAAGTGTGGGAGGCGGGGGCAGGGAGCTACAGCCCCCACGTTGGGCAGAGATCCGTTTCACTTGAACAGAGATCCGTTTCTGAAAGAGCAATAGGAAATTTTCCAGCTCTGTATGATATTTCGGGCAGAAAATTTACACCCCCCTAAATTTAACGTCCTCATACGCCCATGTTCTCGTGTCCAAAACCATAAGACTATTTCTATCTCGAGAAAATAAATGAAACATGAATGTGGTGTTACTGAGCAGGGACGCCTGTGCGTACCCAAGGCAGGGGTCAAAGCTTCTTCTGAGGGCACATTTATGCATATGTATGTTCTTCTGCAGGGGTAGATTTTGGTCTTCAAACTCTTTCCTAGAAGGATAATGCTTAGTATATTGGTCTCACCTATGGTCTCACAGTTACACCATGGTAAGCTGGGAGTCTGGGGGTTTGCCCCCAAAAAAATTTTCTTGAACCAAGCTGTCTACAACGCCAGGAAATGCCCCTTTACAAGACAAGAGAAGTGTGGAAAGAGTTCAGTATGAAGGGCAAGTCCTGCCCCTCCAGCCCCCTATTGTGGGCGGCCATGTTGCTGGCGTAGCAGATGAATTTTGAGGCGACCTTAACGGTGGGTTATAGTCCAATGTATTTTTGAATGACATCAGACAATGCCTGCACATAAAAATGACGTAAATTTCAATAGGGACAAACTCATTCCTTAAGTATAGCCATTTTTTCATTTCAACAAGATAGAGAGGGCCCCACGTTCTAAGCAAACTTTGACCCTGTCATTAATCAATCTGTGGCGTAACCGACGCAGGTTGGGGCTAGGACAATCCCCAAGGGCCCTCTCGAAGATTTTCAAGACGTAAATCTTTTTGTTTATCTGGAGTGAAAACAAGATGGTGTCCCAATATCCCTGAGGTTCCCCAGTGTGTCTTTGACACCACAGTAACCAAGGCACATAATTTTTGCAAGGAATTCTCTTCCGGTTCAGTATTGGAGTTTTCTTTGCGTATTGAACATTCTACCGTCTAAGCATTCTTAAGACTTTCTCAGAAAGCATTTGTAAGCTCCGATGTTTAACGCATGTATGCACATTAATTTTTTAAAAGAATACCTGACTTTTTGCTGAGTGTCAATGTTCTTAAGATTTTTTGGTTTGAGCCGTAGATTTTTCTTAACATTATTTTTAAATTTTGGAGGTATAGCTACGTCTGAAAATCAAAGGATTATATTCAAATATTAATTGATGCCTTTCTTCATCATAAAACAGAATAAAAGTGGAGCAGAATAATAAACATAGTATCGATAGTGAAAAAGTTAATCTACAGGCAGCTCTATAGCTCAAATGCAAAAAAATTCTTATGTTTTGATGAAGCTTGAGCCTTGCATTATTCTTAAATTATTCTTAAATTTAAGCGATTCTGAGCCTGAATGTTTTTATAAACTTTATTCTGATTAAAAAATTATGCACCAGTTGAAAGTAATAAAGCTTCATGTACACTTGAAATAAGCCTATTCAAAACAGACGACAGACTGCTGAAGAGAAGCCAGGGTAAGAGACGTAACATTTTATGCAAAAACAGTTCGAGTTTTGTATTCGTGTGAACTTAGAATCTTTACGTCTTGTTGCTGATTTATTGTGTGTACATGAATTAGTTCTTTAAAAAGCACAAGGACTGAAACACTGTATTTGATTTTTGCATATATCATGAATTATTCCGTGATGAAAAACATGTGCTTACATGATGAACTCCCAATGATAGGGAGTTCATTATCACGTGATTAGTTACTCCAAATGATAACAAGAAAAAATATCACAATGATTGTCTACAAGGTGTCTATAGTTATTACGCGTCTGGGGTGGTAATGGGTGGCACAGGATGTCAGCTTGTTTACACCCCTGGGAATTTTTTTGCAATTTTTGCTGTAACTTTATTAATGTAACTAAGATGAGATCTCCTGAGATTTTGGTCGAGCTCAGCCTTGGTCTTTGTGGCACACTATTTTGTACCACGTGATTCCTCCAGGAGCACAGGGTTCTGGACGTTTATGTGGTTCGTTTATTGACACTGTGCAGGAGCATATATTGGCTTGATGGAGGATGCTTTTTAGCCTTTCGTAGAAAGGGAAGGCGTTAGAGCGTCAAAATGGTAGAGAAAACAAAAATAGTGGGTCAGGCTCAAGATTCACGTTTAAAACTGGAATGAAGCGGCGCAAGTAGACATAGCTTTTGTCCGAAAAATGGACCAAGATCTAGGGAAGCTGTTGCAGCTGCACCTCGAGAGCGCGAAAGGCTCGTCAGTATCACCAGATACACTGTTGGCTCTTCTGCTGACGGGGAGAATATTGAGACAGGATGAGGTCGGTGATTATCAGCAATTGCCTGCAGAGGATCGCATGGATTTCCTGTTTGATAAAGTCCAAAAGAAGAATAGTGATGCTGTTAAAGCGTTTATCAATATCTTAGAGGGGAATCTCTCTCCGACAACAACTCGTACTGTGCGAAAGTCGGAACACTACAAGTGGAGTGAAGGTGAGTGAACTTCATGCTGTACAATGGCCTAAACTAATTCCCGGAATATGTAGCCTGAATGTTGTTGGTGTCTTTATCCAAAGGAGGTTCATTTTTGCTTAGTATATCAGCATTGTCTGAGATAGCGATTAAGAGATATATCCTTTTGATAATGTACCATTTTGCTGTACATAGTTAAAGCGAATAGCAAAGAAAGTTTCGATGTAAAGTAAGTAAACAGTAGGACGTTTCGCTGTTGAGTCATTGTTCCATTCAATTTTCAATACAGTTAATTAAAGGTAGTTAATGGCTTAAAACATACACCTTGCTAGTAGAAGTTCTAATTATTTGGTACGGTGAAGCTTTCAAGCAACTTCCGAAGTGCGGGAGATGTTTTAGAGTAGAGATATGCTGTTGAAAGTATGAGTGAAAGAACTAATTGTATTGTTTTTCCTTATAATTTTATTATTTATCTCTATGGAAAAGTCATCATTATATCAATTGCTCATAACTCCATTGGTATATCAAATACATGTGTGCATTTTTTTATTTGCTTTATAAAATGTTGTATAGACTCACACTGTTTTATCCCAGTGGATGGGCTAAAGATTCACAGTGAATAAGTATTGAGTACTGCCATAGCTGTGGACTGAGCTTTCCTTGAAGTTTTGTAGATGTTAGTTTGGCAAACTCTTAAGTCATTGATAGAGTTCAAGTTGCTCTAGAAGCAATAAATGCATCAATTTTCTGAGGTCAGAGATGTCTTTTTGACACCTGAGCATGAGAAATATATTCACAAACTTTCTCACTTACATAGGCCAAAATGACATGATGTAGCTATATAGATCTGTTATAGATGATATAGATCTGCTCATAATTGGTTAGTCAGTGGCATGTTGAGGGAACAAAGATGGACATGCCCTCTTCAAGAACATTTTCGAGGAGCAACACTGAAATTTCTTTGACCTCTGAGGAAGGGGTATTCTTTCATCTAAGGGGCACCATTATCATTAAATTTATCTTAACTGAAAAAAGTGTGTTGGAATTGTTAACTGTGGCTTTTGGAGGTGTGTCCAACACTTATATAGCATTGAGTATTTTGGCAATTGGCAATATCTATCATGGAAAAGTGGTTTCATTAAAACAGCTTCATTACTAAGAATTAAGGACTCTTTAGTGTAGTTGTGTGCAAGTAGAAAATGTAACTCTTGGTCAAAGGGTAATTTAAAAAAATTTATTTTTGGTAAATGATTTAACTCCAATATGAATACTAGAGGTGAATACTGGAGGTAGTTGAATAATGGAGGTGGGTAAATAATGGATGTAGGTGAATATAGCTTAATTGCTTATCATATTCAATTTCTAAGGCAGTTTTTAAGAGTGAGAAAGTAGTTTGTTGGGTATATCTCATGAAAGTCCATATTGTTTTGATTCTTCATGGGGAGATAGTTCTCACTGGTTTTAAATTATGAAGCTCTAATTGGAATTGTAGGCTCAAGTCATTGCTATGCAACTAACTTTAGTATCAACAGCTCTGATCACTTATGTAATGATTTTTGTCACTACTCACTGACTTCCTTTGAAAGTATGTCAAGTTGTCTTTTTGTGTCTGAAACCTCAATAGTATGCCATATGACAATCTCATTGTTTCATTGTTTCTGTGACATTTAGGATTTCAAGTCTTATTTTTGAGAATATAAAAGCGTTTATGTTAATTGTATCTTCATCTGTTTTCTCAGCTTTTGTTCTGCCATAGTCAATCAACAGTTTCATTTAATTTGTTGTAAAGTTGTGGTTAGCTCCTTTTGTTTGTGTGCAGAATGCTGTCTCTTCATTCTCTACTCCAGCCAGGGTTGTCTGTGTCACTTGGACATTGCTTGCTTTTTTATGCAATTATGTCATATTGTTCGTTTGTGTTTAGTGACTAAGATGTATTAAAATTTCAGTTCCAGAGATAAACAGTTGGGTTGATCAGAAGATACGACCTGTCAGCCTTTATGCAACATTTGGTAAGCTTTCAAGATTTTTTCATTTCTTGCTCACAAGTTTGTCAATTTTGGAATGTCATTTCTAGCATTTGAGTATGCCGAACACAATTGTCTATGTGAGTCCAGAAAATTACCTTTTCAGATGAAAAATTAGTAATATTTTACTAATTATACTTTTACTAATCATTTTACTAATAGCTGGGTTTAGTTACAAAATTTTCCATCATAAATGGAGAGCTGATCTAATCTGGAATTCATTGCTTGACTTTAGATAGCTTTCAGATTTCTTTGTCTGTGTAGTCTGAACATTAAGACACTGTTTTCCCTGCAAAATGCATATAGAAGCATTAAAAATTACCTCAATTGCTACTTTGTCTTTTTAAAAACAAATTATCTTAATTTGGTTTTAATTCTCATTGTGAAACATGTGCAAAAGGACAATACCTGAAATACAGGTAAATTGGGGAGAGAAAATAACTTAGCCCTGTCTGATATTAAAACTGGAGTGCATAGAGCTCTGCTTTCTTGTGATCTTTGGGTCCATAGTTTATTCCAATGCCTGTATTTCACCCCATATGCTTTTTCCGGATTAGTGCAGCATTAGCAAATATGCAGACTCTTGTCTGTACTCAGCCAGTTATGTCAATAGTGTAGGGTACTTATCACAGTTAAGGTTTTTGTAGAGTAGCTTTGTGTTAGAAAATGATCCTATATATCATCTCGGATGTTAGACTTGTGTGTTGGACAGTATACTATTGTTATGTGCAAGTGAAAGGGATTTTAAATATTCACCCTATTTGTGTTGTTTTGCAAATGCTAGATTTCAAATAAATTAGCTTTTTGATGGCCTGCTGTAAAAAAGTAATTCCAGAGAAGCATCATCCTTTATTCAGACCACCCTGAAATCATTCTCAACTCTTTCATGAATGTGAAAGTACTAATGTTTTCAGGGATGCCCACATGTGGCCAAGACTAGAGGGGCGAGGTTTCCTCTAAAGGAACATAACAGATGTTTTTCATCACAATAAATTAGTCCTTGGGATATGTACAATCTTTCTTGTGCTATATGCATGTACACCTGTCTGACCAATGCTCCAACAGTAATTGACTTCATTAACGAATAGTTTTGACCAGTGCTCTCATACATGTGGACAGTAAATGGTACTGCCATTATTCAAAGACTCCCATTGTAAAGGCAATTCTTGCCCCCTTCCTCTCCATGAAAGGGGTTGGGGTCTGCTGTATTCTTCCCCAGTGCAGACCCCCTGTATGCTTTCAACCAGACTTTTCTAGTGCATTCAGCCATATTGTTTGTAGGTTTTTTAAATCTCTCAACCGGTAAGTTCATTTAGCCATGCTGCAGAATTCTCTAGTTCAAAATCATCTCATAACTTCTTATTTAGCTGAATCATTGTTAATTTACACACACTTATGAGGTTCGTGTTTCACATGATTAAATAGGATTGCATTCATGAATAATTCAAACATCCAATCCAACATTTTTTCTTATTTCATCCTATTTCCAAAATCCAAGCATAAAAATCTTTTGTGGTGTGTATTTTTCATGTTATGGCTTCTGATTGCAAATTTGGTTTTCTGATTTGCTGTGAAAAGGTCTTACATTTGCATTTTTTATTGCAAATTCATGTAACTAAAAACAGTTAGCGAGAAGGCTTATTAAATATGCATGAACTTTCTTCATGATTTTTGACGCAAGGCATCATTGGACCAAGAAAACTTAATAAAAGGTCTTTGGTGTTTCTCAGAGGTAGATAGCAATCACCTCCAATCTGTAGCTATAGTTTCAGCATAAGTGTCCCTAGGATTATGTAATTTGCTTGAAAACCAGATGAGATTTCAATGCATTTGGAGATAATATTGCTATTTCTATTAATTAGAAGCTTTTTTCTTAGAATACTTCCGATTTAGCTGCAAAATCCTAAATACACCAGATGATCTCACCACAAGCTTTAATCATCACTCTATTCTTCTCTGTTTTCTTCTTCTGAATTGTGTAGCAGATATGTTCAGTTTATTGTATCATTTATCTTTGATGAAAGGGTATGAGCTCAAACAAGGGGCCATCATCAATGTCACTGTCAACAATTTATTTGTAATAGGCAAAAGAAATCAAGACAGCAAAATTACTGCTAATTAAGGCCTACTGGCTTGTGACTAACTAAGGCCCAAGCCAGGACGAGATACTCTACCCCCTTTCAACTTTTTTGAGGTGTAGCCTTTTAGTGAATAATTGGGCAGCTCGTATATCAGGGGTTAGGAAACTTTTTGGCCGAGAGAGCCATGAAATTTTCGTATTTTAAAATGCATTTTTATGAGAGCCATAAAATTGAATATTGGTGCCACATGAAACTGTAGAAGTATTCTGATTCGACACTGACTTGGTTAGTGTTCTGTCAAGCTAATATGACACCTGAAATGACACCAGCAATAGCTTCGGAAAAATGTTCTGTAGCTATTCACAGTTCAGTAATGCTGTAAAGAAGTGTCTGTTAAGGTTTTTCTGCAAGACAGAGAGCCAGATGCAGTCATTAAAAGAGCCATATCTATCTCGCGAGCCATAGTTTCCCGACCACTGCCCTACAGGATATAATTTCTGATACCTTTGTTTCCACCGGAGTGATGACCCAGTGGTAGAGCGTCTGCCTCACAACCGGTAGGTCGTTGGTTCGAGCCCCGGCCGAGTCATACCAAAGACTTAAAAAATGGTACTCACTGCCTTCTCGTCTGGCGCTCGACATATGAGAATGGAGTGGGAAAGTTAAACACACGGAGCTACCAGTGGACCAGCCCCCCTCCCGCTGTAGCTTTCACTGCATTCGCAGACGCGTGGCCTATGGTTATAGAAACGGAGATGGGTGCCGCCCTACGCGCCATTGGGCGCGGGAAAGGACTTTTTTGACCCTTGTTTCCCCAAATCATATTAATTGCGGTACCCTTGTTTGACACTAGTACTACTTACCCCACTGCAGTTTGCTCCTGTTTTCTAATGCAGTGTTTTTATTGATTTGAAAAAGTTACAGTTTCCCCTTGTAGTATTAAGACAATGTACATACATAGCACAAATTGCTAGGGGAAAGGGACATCTTTTCTCCAAAGTGCAGAGGCATTGCGTGACCTCTTTCTGGAGGAGGGGGTGCAAAGCAATAAGTTACTGACAGAAACTGACAAAGCTTTGAATTTACCTACATGGGCGTGAATTTACCGACAGAACCGATTTTTTAGCAAGATTTCTTCATTTTTATGGGGTGTGTTAATGCAATAAAGGCATTTTCAGCACTCTTTTGACTATTTCATGAGAAAACATGCACCATTTACTGATGAAAGTCATTGAATCTAAATATACCGACGAGATCACCGACCAGCTCACCGACGAGATCACCGACCAGATCATCGACGAGATCACCGACGAGATCACCGACGAGACCACCGACGAGATCACCGACGAGACCAATGACGAGATCACCGACGAGACCACCAACGNNNNGAGACCACCGACGATATCACCGACGAGACCACCGACGAGATCACCGACGAGACCACCGACGAGATCACCGACGAGATCACTGACCGAAAGTTAGGGGGTTGTTACACCCCACACCTCCGCCAGCTACCCCCCTTCCAAAGTGCCAAAGTGCTATCTTTCGTATGCTTTTCCTTCACAGCTGATAAAATAGATATTAATTTATCGATGTGTTTTTTGCGTTTAATGATATTATACTTACTCAATCTGCTCATTAGAGAAATAAAAGTTTTGATGTATTGAAACGGACCATCTTTGAAGCTGAAGTGATTTGGCATCTCAGCACATGATTTGTCTACGACTAGTAAAGTAGGTGAAATCTGGAAATAAACCTTGTTACGATTATTTCGGCATATGTAGTTTAAGTAACGAGATTAACCGTGTGTCTGTTTTATTCATTCTGTTTAGAGATGGCAGATGTGAGTTTAACACCAATTAATTAAGGCTAAGGTATATATATGAGATTGGCTTTGATGTTGGACGCAGTGTTTAACAATTCTGCAGGCCGTAATGAGTAAGCAGGTTATGCTCATGCTGCACGCAGTGATGGGAAACGGTTTCAGTGTTGCTGATTTTGTGAGGAACGAGATACAGACGAACAATCATGTAGATGATATCTTCAGTGTCAGTGACAACGACAGTGGTAACGAAAGTAGTTTATCATTCTTTGCCCTCAAATCTCAGAATATCTATACCATATGTCTAACGTTCCTTGCATTTGCAAAATCTATCCTTAAGTAGTTCTTTTGGTGGTTTATTAGTGTTCTCGCTAGTGTGTTTGATTTTTCAAATCAAGCGATTTTTCTGTTCGTCGAATTTGATGGTTCAGCTACCTGTTTCTTCAGTCGTTGACTGATCCATTCTTAAATGTTCCTGCCAGAAGTAAAGCCCCATTAGAGGCACCCTCCAAGCCCCAATGAATTGGGGGAAACGGAGGTAAAATTGAGAAACTGAGAATCGCTCGGTAAAGTCGCTCCCGGGTGTTTTTCTATCTCTTGTTATGTGTCTTCGCTTGCCTTCTAATTTGTTTTTCTAGTTGTCTCATGTCTTCTTTCCTGTCCTTTCTTTTTGCACAAGCATTCTCATGTAAACGAGAAAATATAGAGTCAAGTACTAATTCTTTTGGTTGGTAACTTTTCTGATATCATCTTCATCTGCTTGAGGCATGAAAAATTTAGATTTGAGGTTTCTGTGTTCATGGCAACAGATTCTTACGAATACTTTCAAAGGATGACCTTTACATGCAATACAATTCAACATGTAGCGATGCAGTACGATGCAATACGATGCAACATGTGGCTGTGCAATGCTATGCAATATGATTCAACTTGTGGGGATGCAATACGAAGCAATACGATGCAACATGTGCCGATACAATACGGTGCAACTTGTGGCGATGCAATAGGATGCAACACGATGCTTCATGTGGCTTCTATTTTGCAATTGGGCTATTGTTGGTGTATATTGGAGAGCGTTGCATGAAAAACTATTTTTTGAGTGATTGCTCGCATCACACCTCCACAACATCATTCCACTTCTCATTTTTAATTTTTCTTGCATTCGAAAAGGGAAATTGAGAGCGTCACTCCTTGTAAGGTGGTTGTCAGCGAATAGAGTTCAAATGATGACTTTTCAACAATTTTGATAGAAGTATTTTAGATGTCCTCAGTTCAATTCTTATTTATCAGATCTCTCATCCTGAGCTCTCTTTGAAGACAGTTGCAGCTGAAGCATCCACACATTGTTGTTACAAGTAGCTTTACTTAGCGAAAGTCCAGTAATCATTACACCTAATGACTGCACTTTTTGTCAGCATTGTTCTAATGCTACTCCGATTTGATCCTGGAGCAGTTTATAATCGATCTTAGAACATAATCCACATTGCCTATAATCACTCTTAAAACATAATGGTAGTGAGCTTGCTATTTCACATACTCCACATTGCCTACTATCCTGCTGTTTGACGGATGATATAGAAAGTGCTTAATCGTTTACTGCACATTGACTATAATCACTCTTAAAACATAATGGTAGTGAGCATGCTATTTCACATACTGCACATTGCCTACTATCCTGCAGTTTGACGGATGATATAGAAAGTGCTTAATCGTTTGTCTTTAATATGTTTTTGGAATTCAGGAAAGAATGGGCGTGTCATTAAATTCCATTTTTGACAGAAAAACTGGGATTTGCATACTTATTATGTGACTTATTATGCGAAATCTCTTGGCAATCTATCGTTTGAATACTCCTAGACGTAATTGGTCAATAAGCCAGGTGTTTTTAACAGATAGCACAATGACTTAATCTTAGGCCATCCTGATCTTGGCTAGGTCAAGGCATTGTTGCCAAGCAGCACTGAAGCCAGAAAATGAATATTTTTAATGATAGAAGTCTCATTTAGCAAAATAGGAAAGAAAATTTCTAGTTTTATGTTAAAATGATAAGGTGTAGTTTCAAACCTCTACCTAGCATTGAATGTTTTTCAATGCTTATAAGCATATTATCGAAGCATATCTGGTAATAGACACACGACCTAATTTTTCATCTTATGAATTGAGTTTCTTGTCAAACGTTTTACTTCCCATATTAACTCTTTGACTTCAAGGAATCTCTGTGCATTGGGGACATGAAGACGGAACTAAACACTTAGTTTATCTCGTTTTTTGTCAAAGAATGTTCTTGCTTTCTTAGATATATAAAGACATGAAGTTTTAGATACGAAAGGCTATCAATTCTAGCAAACTCGTGAAGGGGGCTGCAGCCACCCAGCTCCACCATGCCTGTTTGAATGGAGAAGATGACAAATGAACCGTACACAAACAAATCAGAATATTTCGTACGTAGGAAATTAAACTCCAAATGGAAGCTCTGGTCTTCTGTTGTTGATGGATGTCTGCCCTCGTGATAGACATTCGGATGTTGATTCCAGATTCCTCTTCCTTCCATGGAATACAATACGATTTGAATGACACGAGCAGACAGAATATAATGCATTTCTTTCTTTCTATTTCCTGGAAAAGTTATACAGTCCCCCTGCCCAGTTTGTTCTTCGTTCACATGAAAATGTCTTTTGCGTTTGACTTTGTTCACGTGAAAGTGTCTTTTGCTCGTGATTTATGGAATCCATTTATGACGTTGAAGTGAAGGAAAAGCTTCTTCAAGTCTTCTTAGCCATTTTGCTTAGTTAAGAAGAAAACCACCAATGTTTTT
>OLMO02000277.1:1364674-1393778 GCA_900291935.2 Cassiopea xamachana
TGAATGGCGCTTTACCAATTGATGCTACAACCTTGTCGACCATGGCATGCATGGTATTTTCCATACTTCTTAGTTAATGCATACTTGCTTCCTTTTGTCACCAACATTTAGCATTTTGCTGAAATCTCTGACGTATATTCTGACGTTTTACAAAAATACCCATTTTTTGCGGAGCCCCAGTATTCTTAAATTTATCGTTTTCAGCCTTTGATTATTCTTAAATTGTTACAGTGCTTCTCAGTTGTTTTTGCAAAGCCCCCTCCCCCATGGAAAAAGACACCATTCCCTCCTTAGATTATTCTTAAATTAATACAGTGCTTCTCAATTATTTTTGCAAAGCCCCCTCCCCCATGGAAAAAGACACCATTCCCTCCTTAGATTATTCTTAAATTAATACAGTGCTTCTCAATTATTTTTGCAAAGCCCCTTCCCCCATGGAAAAAGACACTATTCCCCCCTTAGATTATTCTTAAATTGTTACAGTGCTTCTCAGTTATTTTTGCAAAGCCCCCTCCCCCATGGAAAAAGACACCATTCCCTCCTTAGATTATTCTTAAATTGTTACAGTGCTTCCCAATTATTTTTGCAAAGCCCCTCCCATGAAAAGAGAAGCGATTTCGTGCCCCCACTCGTTACAAATAAGACCACTATCCATCAAAATTCTATATGCATGCTAGTTCCCCTGGTCGTGTACGCCCCCTCTAGCATTGCATCGCCCCCATGAAGTTCGCGCCCCACTATTTGAGAAACGCTAAATTAATACTTAATTACCATAGGTGTACCTTCGATATAAATCAAAGAAATATAGTTAAGTCTTTGTTAATGTCTTTCTAGCATTGACAGTGCAGAAGTTAATCTACAAGCAGTACTATAACTCAAATACACAAAAATTTTCGATCAAGCTTGTGCCTTACATTATTCTTAAATTATTCTCATTTCAACGATTCTGAGGCTCAATATGCTTATAAACTTTATTCTTGTAAGAAGAAAAGGGTGTAGGGCACATGTGTCCAACTCAGGCCCGCGGGCCAAATTTGGCCCAAAATATAATCATGATTGGCCCGCGACATCATACCAAATGTCCGTTAGAGCTGGCCCGCGGTTTATGATATATCTTTTATTTCACATTCAATTTCTCATGTGTTTGTAGTATCAATATTTTGTTTTTCCAGATTCTATGTGTAAGCAAAATTAAAGTTTGTTTCCGTATGAAGAGGTTAAACATTGCATATCAGTTGCGGTTAATTTTTCAATAAATATTGAGTCTGGCCCGTGAGTTTTCCTCACTGCTTAATTTTGGCCCACTGTGAATTTGAGTTTGACACCCCTGGTGTAGAGGGAAAGGGGTATTTTTTATAGTATAAATGTTTCTTTAGACCTTTGCGATGTTATTTAGAAACTTGCAGCGAAGTTATTTCTTGTTCCTGGATTTGATGTTTTGGCTTTGCACTAGTAGGAAAATCAAAAGCGAAGATATTTCTTTTTTGACTTTTTTGGCGACAAATGAGGTACACTTTTTTATCGTAAGCATGTCTATAAAAACGTGAGACTGAAATTAGGCAAAAATTAAGAATTTTTCAAGAAACGTAGGCAGGCTGTTTACTAGCAAAGTTTGACCAAACTGGCAAGAAAACAGAATGAACACCCGCTGCATACGTCGCAAAACTTGAATATCCTGTTTCTTGCATCACAGTTGCCTAGTCTAGGTTGTTATTGTCATTGGAAGTCTTTAAATTTAAGAAACATTGAAGGCTGGATTTAACAACATATTAAGAAACATCCAGGCTGAAGACAGATAGCTTTTTTCTTATGAAAAAACGTGTAGTACATTTAGCATAGTGTTATGCAATATAACATAACATACTAAACCCCTAGAGTCATCACCAACACTGGAAAAGTTTTTTGAGTTGAGCGTTCTTTCGATGTGGTTGGGTAATCTAGAGCAAGAGCAGAAGTATTGGAACCTGATCCAAGCCTACTTCTAACTGACAATTCCACTATTTCTCCCCTCCCAGTTGTATAACCGAGTCACTTAGGCCTCTAGGGGCTCAGTAAGATTGGAGCCACGTTTAAAGTTTTGACTCCAAATAGAACAGAGAAGCTTGTCTCTTGAAGACCCCCGAGAGCCCCCTCAAGACCCCAAAAGCTTGGGGGACCTTAGGGGTAGTCCTAACCCCAACTTACGTCGGCTACGCCACTGCCCCCCCTTAATGATACAAACAATCTTCTCCTCTTACCTCCGAGAAGACAAACTTTTCATTTTGCTGGCTCATTATACTCAGCACCAGGTCAAGATTTCCTTGCAGCTGTTATCTCTTAATTGCTACTTTTGTAGGTTCTTTTTGGTTCTTCTTTCTATATTAGACCGCAAATGTCATCTTTCCATCCAAGTGAACTCAGTGCAGGCTTACTTTCTCATTCAACGCAGCGTTTCCTTAAAAGGCAGGTGGATGACTTTCTGATAATACTGAACGCTTTACGGCTGTCGATGGTACTCGTGTAGGACAAGCCTTCCATTTCGTGGTCTTTCTCGAGTCTTTTTTCACTTTTTCAAGCGAGCTGGCCATTTGTGACACTTTTTGAAAGGCATTCAGAGGTTTGTTTGCTATTGATTTTGCAAAGGGTAGAGTTGGTCTTGTCTAGGCCTTGGAAACCTGCTCATTTTCTTAGCCGCAAAACGTTGTATCATTTTATGCTTTGTGGCAGGGAAAAGATTTCTGTTCATCATACCTAGATACTTTGAAAGCTTATCCTAATAATCATGTTATTTGGAATAGACTTAATTTGTAGTTGTACAACTCTTCGAAAGTCAAACAGGCTTTCCATCCCGTTTGTCTGCAAAATGCTACCTTATATCATAGTTACGTACAGGATATATAGAATACGTCAGAAGACTTTACAATTGTAACTGTTTGGGTGGCAACTGAATGTTTTTGGCCTGTATATTTCTGTTTTATCAGAACATCCACATTATATGTATATACCCTTTATATCTAACTACTTATGTTATGTTTGACTGCGAGATAGGCCAGGATAATCTACTTGTTTTTTATGACAAGCAAAAGTATATATTGTTGAAAGTATTTGCAGGTATGGAGTATTAAACCCTTATTTATATTAGTCATAGAAGAATTTTAATAGCTTGTACTACCCAATATGGCTAGATTCATAATTATCACACAAAGATATCTAGTGGTTTAATTACCTTCTTCTTTTACAACCTTTTGAAGGGTACACTTCTATTCGTTTAATTAGATTTTTCACCTGTTCATGCTGCATTCAGCTCACAACACCTGCTTTACAATGTAAGGAATGAGTGCGAGAGAGAGGGGAGAGGAAGAGATAGAGAGAGGGAGAGATAGAGAGAGAGGGGGAAGTAGCAGCAAAATCGTAAAATCGAAAGAAATCAATGATCCATTGTAGTGACCTGTGAAAGCTAATGGTCGAAATATATGATTTTACCAATTAAATTAGCCCTGCTATCTTGTCAGAGTTCTTTACAACAAAGGAAATGAACTGTGATTTAGGAATAAAGAGTCTCCTCAACATACCGAAAGTCAAAGCATTCTCATATGGATAAAGCTCCATTTCGTTTAGAGGTAGTTCTTTGAAGCACTGTGTAAGACAACATAAAATCGGTTCAAAATATAAAAGGGTTCAAAACAATGACAAACAACTGGAAGGGAGAACAATGTTTGTGTATCGTATGTGACTAGAGAGAATTGTAATTAAATAGTTGGTTTATATTATTTTACTTTAAACTACGTTTTTTTACCAACTATAAATGAATTAGTTATTATTATCATTATTGTTGTAACATACCTTAAGTATGCCAAGAAAAGATTTTCATACTCAGCACTTAAAACCTGGAATGAAATCCCCTTAAGCATTAGGGAACTTCCCACACTTTTTCACTGAAAATGTATTTGATGAGCTGACAATAAATCAAACATGACCCCCTGGAAGAACAGCCTAAGGTTTATTTTAATTTTTGTTATTGTAGCTAAACCATTATGACTATGATATATTGCTAAGTTTATTTTAGTTTTGCTAAAGGGTAATTCGTGTAAAAATAAGTTAATATGAATACGAATATATACAGTGTATAAGAGTGTGAAGACTCAAAAGTGTTGAAAATTATGAATAACAAAATGCTCGAGTATTATTACGGCTTAGAATTTTTGTATTCTACGTGTAATGCTGCTCTTTTAGGTTAGTTTTTGCATTATCATTGCAATAGGCCTACTAGCTGTTCAGCCCTTGCTTTGTTTTACGATTAAGTTGAACATCGGCAAAGATTTGAATAAATCGCTTTGATTTTCAGGCGACGTTACACCTTTTGGACTTACCAATTTCCCGATTTTACCTCCGTTCCACCCCCAATTCCTTGGGACTTGGAGGGTGCCTGTAAGAGGATTTTAGTTCTGGCACGAGCATTTAGAACCGGATGCCCTTCCTGGCATCACCAATGGTCTGCGGGGGGCCTCGAACCCAGGACCACGTTGGTCTGAGTTGAGTGCATTACCGCTAGGCTTTGAGAATTTGGGAATAATCCTAGGCTGAAATTCAGAAAAATTCTGAGGCTCAGCGAAAATTTAGCTACACGTTTTTTTATAAGAAAAGTTTATAAGAAAATGAGGCTCAAATGACCAAAATCTTAAGAAAATCACTAGGCTCAATTTCCAAAATTTAGTGTTTTATTATCCAAAAATCAATATTTCATCATTATTACATTTAATATATTAAAGATGGAATTCAAATTCGAGTATACAAGATTAACAATGAAAATGTAGTCTATTTTTGCCACTTTATTTCACTTAAAAGTTAAGAAAAATGTAAGAAAATCTCAGGCTTAATGTCGGGAAAAGTTAAGAAAATTGAGGCTCATGCAAAATAATGGTTTTCTTATAAAAAGCGTTTACTTCACGATGCATATGAATAATTCATTACATAGGCAAAGACATTAGCTGAGCAGTTGTGTAGAAAATTTAGCTTTTCTTATAGAAAGGGAGTTTATAAGTACTCAAAGGTGGGTAGGGTTCATTTTTGGAAGTAGAGCTTAACTATTTGGTGAATGGTTGATATTACGTCTGGTAGTGAAGATCTTGTTCTAAAGAAACACATGAAATAAGGCTGTCTTGTCTTAAGCCTGGTTTCCATATAACTTTCTAGTGCCGGCGACTCACCGGCGACCCACCGGCGACATTGAATTCTTTAATGGAAACTCTTCATTTCAATTGCGGGCAACCCACTGGCGACCCACCTTAGACATCGAAGAACAGTTGAAACTTGTTCAACTTTTTTTCCATTGCGGTGCCGGCGACCTCAAGAAATTTATATGGAAACATAAATGACTGCGTAGGTCGCCGGTGGGTCGCCGGCAGTTTCAAAAGTTTGATTGGCTTCAATACTACTAAAAATGACCTTCATTTCAGTTTTATTTTAAAATTCTCTACGGAGGAGAGCTCATCGCCGATGGGTCTCCGGTGAGTGAAAATTAGGTGGAAACATGTTTCAGTAGCAATGTCGCCGTGGGTCGCCGGCACTAGCAAGTTATATGGAAACCAGGCTTTACACTTTTTCAATTAGGAACTGGACTCCGTCACAATATGCGTACAACTTTGGCCATTTCATATTTTTATGTCAAACAACCAATCATAACATCTGAAATCAAAATCATCAACTTCTAAGCCCTTTGGCGTATAATATTAGGGGTGGGGGGCGATAGGTGGAAAGTACAAAACCCACTGCCCACCCCAAATATCACAATTTCTTAATAGGGAGACAGCGTACAGTTTTGTTTGTCATTTAACAAACGTAGATGAGACAATGAAACCAATTGATGTCTGTTGATATGGGTGACCATGAATCGCTTTTTGCAGCTTGATGTTGCTTGATTGCTTGATGTTAAGGCGACTCCAGCTCTTGTTGCTTATTGAAACATCGCTTATCAAAATAGGGGCGTGTCTTCAAGGTTTGCTTTTGAGGCACGACAGTTTTTCAAACTGGTAGCCATGAGGGATATGTTAGAAGACAATGTAAGATACTACGTAAAGTATGTGAACACTACTGTCCAGACAACATCCGTGGCTCCGAAAAGTGACTTTCCATGGAAACAGAGCATAGTAGACTGTGTTGCATAGTTACTGATACAATACTAAGGAGGAACATATGGAGAACGCAGTAGTTCTGTTTTTGAGTGTTGTAAGAAGTACACAACTAATTCTTGGCGGGTATTATGCTCCTCATTCTGCAGAATCATGGTTTTTAGATTCATCTTATCAGCAATCTTTTCTGTTTACAAACCTATGGTCTTGTCATCTGTTTGAAAGATATAAGTACAGCATCGTAAAAGATGACACAATCGATATACAAGATACAGAACTTGTATAAGACTTGATTACTTTATGTAGCGCTATAAGTAAGTGCATACGCTTTAACATCCATTGTTGTAGTTTTAGGGCTTCTAGCAATAGCCCAGTTTGGGCAATCATTTCGTTTGATTTCATTTCATTTCACATTTTTAAGGATTGTAGCCCTTCAGTAATAACTAATTCTGAAGGGGCCCTCTGTCTGCACTATACTTACATATCAAGCAAAAAATAATAATAATTACAAAATATGAAACGTAATTACAATGTTTAAAAATTCCAATTACAAATCTTAAAATAACATAACATACAATTTAAAACAGTTGTGATAATCTGTAAATACACTGACACAGGCTAAATTAGGCACTTAAAGGCTTTACTTGAAGTAGTTTGTTTGGCCTCAGTTGAAAGTCCATTCCAACATTTAGCACCTCTGAATGAAAAACATTTTTGTCCGTTACCAGAGCTTTTTGTCCGTTACCGATCATACCACAATCGTTGGTTTTTCATGGTACTTATAATTTAGCTGCTGTTGTTCACTGGGTATTTTTGTAACGATCACAGACAATATTATCATTAGTTTGTTCTTACTACAATTAAGAATACGCATATGTGCAGGTACCGTTTTGTGTTTTAACAATGAAAAGCAATCTCATTATATCTTTCTAGCTCCTTAGCACTTTTTTGTAGCCCCTTAGCGTTTCCTTGTAGCCCTTCTAGGCTGTCTTGAAGCCCTTCTGCGTCTTCATGTAGCCCATTTGCACTTTTATGTAGCCCCTGAACAGTTATGTAGCCCCTTGACACTTGTGTATTCCCTCAACGTTTTCTTGTAGCCCTTTTACGCTTTATTAAAGCCCTTTTGCGTTTTCTTATCGCCGCTTTTCGCTTTCTTGTAGCCCTGTGCATTCTATTCTAAGCCCTTTGCATCGTCTTTAATGAACAAGCCAATTATTTCTTAGCCCATCAAAAGTTAAAGTGCAATATTTGATCTGCGTCATTGTCCCTGATAGAATTTCTTCTTCTTTTTACCAAGGATCACGACGTGGACTGAATCCCCGCTATTCCGGCTATGGTAGTATTGTCGGCAAGGATCAACGGCCGTCGAGTTTACGATCGAAAAGCTCTCGTGAGCGGGAAGACATTCGGTTCTTCTTTAAATCTGACGAACCTTCGACTTCACCAGATGCCGTAACGCAGCAACGGAGCATGGCAAATAGCACCAGCGAGAAAAGACGGACCTCAAGTGATCAACACCAGAGTGAATATGACCGGTAGGTTTCTGTTCTGTCGTCTCATTTTTTGTTGTTCTTTGCTTATTTTTGAGTATACTGTCATACCTAGCCTTTTCAGCCAATTTAGGCCTACTATGCATGCCACATCCAAGCATGGGACCCCTAGTTTAACGTCCCTTCCGAACGACGGCGGAGGGAGCTGTTTTGGTCGTTCATCTGGAAGGTCACCCATCCAGTTCTGACTGTACACAGCCATGCTTAACTTCAATTAAGCTAATGGAACTGGCTGAGCCGCTTGGCCACTCACCCCGCCTTTGTGAGTCAGACTCAGATGGCTGGGTGGAAACTGTTTTGACCTCCATAAATTCAGAAAAGTAGGTTTCGTTTTCTTCAGTCAAAAGTAAACTTCTGTCTGCTATTTGAGGTTTCCAGACTCTTTGTTGAAGTGTATTGAAATTCCCTCCCCCTCTAGCTGATTAGATATCATCGTTGAAGTCATGTTGTATAACTTCTCGTATTTGTTTCACTATCGTCAGTCGACCTCCGCTTACAATTGGCCAGTTCAATGTCATTCAATGATTACATCGGACTTACGTCAATGTGCAATACACTCCAATTGTGGTTCTAGATTAAGTTAAAAATATACTACCCTTTTGTGACATCATACACCCTTCTGCCTTAGACTGTCTAGTGATTTTGGTGACCCAGCTCTTACTGGTTCTTCTATCCAGGGGGGAATAGACAGTGCTATTGAAGAGAGGGATCAGGTGGTCTCACCCCCTTCTACTTCCCAAAGGGCGTGTCTCCTTCTCTTTTTCTCCGTAGTCTTGTAATAGAAAGGATAAAATGCCTATCGGAGGTCCTTGCATAATTATGAATGACTTCATCTGTCTAGAGAGGCATGTCTCTATCTTTAAAAGGTGTATTTCTAAGGCCCTGTGACCTCTATCCTTCTTTACTTCCACTTCATAACAGCTACGACCATCACCGGGTATTTGGCTAGCCTATACTTTATTTGGTCGTACATCCCTGGATTCGTGGTAGTTGAAGGCCATAGAGCTTAAGATGGTCGACTGAATCCTTTTCTATTTCTTCTATTTGCAGCGTTTCTAATGAATAACACTATTTTAAATCTGAAGAACATTCATAGCTGTCTCTTATATACATTCACTCACTTTTCTGCAATAGCACAAGTTACCCAACAGTTTTCGGCCTTTTACAACCTACTTTGAATCTTTTGTCCGTAGCTATCGAAACTGTAATCAATCAGTATGTGCCCGGAGACAAGTGCCATCACATGTGCACGTGTCTACACACGTGCAAAGCTACAGAACGAGCGAAAAATCGTCTGAGCCAGCATCGCTACCAACTTGTCAAAATCTAAGTTTCTGTATATCATGTTTTGTAGGCCCTCCATGAATCTACTGTTCTAGACACTTTCATACTTTGCATTATGAGACGTGTCGTGGAGATGTGCTCAGAGGGGCTGAGCCCCCCTTATTAAAATTATGAGAATTTTGGGGGCTCAGCCCCCTTTTTCGAATATACGTTTTTAACCATGCATTTTCTGAGGGAGGAGAGGATATATTGGCTCCCATCAGTAGAAGAATAATGCTAAAATCACATGTTAGCTTTCTCCTTTTCAATGCTTCGATATGCACAGCAGCGACAAATTAATCATTGTCATACATTTTTAAAATGGGTGTGCTCTAGGGCGTGACCCATATATTTTCTGCATCACAGCCCCCCTTGCTACACTTTTAGGATGACATCATTGGATGCTTCTAGCATAGAACTTGCAAAAAGATCAATTTTTCGTCCTGTTTGCGATCTCGGGTACTGAGATCTTGCATCGCACTTGCAGCTCCAAGTATTTTAGAATTATCGCTCGCGTGCAAACGAGCGCACATGCAATTTGACGCTGGTGCACAATTTTCTTCAGGATATGGACAGTGTGTTGTATTTTTTTCATTTTCATTTCAAATTGTCAAGGATGGTTGCTCTTCAGTTTTACCTGATCTTCAAGAAGCCCTCCGTTAGAAAATTATATAGGCAGGGGCAGAGAGTAGTGTGTTCGCGGCTGAGAGTAAAGAGTCTTTTCTTAAAGAATTTTCCGCGGCTGGAATACTCATTTTTACAAGAATTGCGCGGCTGCAACTGCAGCTGACAGCTGATGTGCGCGCGGGAGAAATTACCCGCGCAAGGCGAAAATTCCAATTTCATTAAAAATTTTTTATTTAAATTGATAAGGAGGGTTGCTCTTCAGTTTTACCTGGTTTTCAAGAGACCCTCCGCCGAAAACTTATAAATTAAAAGTTACTACACAACTAAAATAAATACATAAATATCCTAATTAAGAACTCAAGTTAAAATAAAAAGTAAAGAAGTAAATCTAATTTTATTAAGTAGCAATGTAAAAAGAATGAGCTGAGAATCACTCAGCGATCTGGGAACTAATGCTGCCCCATTTCCTTAAGCTGAGAAAGCGATGACCGTAAGAAAAGTGTCATAAGTCAAACAGATATAGACATGGGCAGCTACTGTCCAACCACTTGGAGGATCCACAGCTCATTGAATATTGCTTTTGAAAGCGTAAACAGTAGGTGACTGCTTTGTTTCAGTTAGTAGGCCATTCCAGAGTTTCGCTCCTAGATATGAGAACGATTTTTGGCCATTTTTTGACGTTTTCTTTGGAATCTTCAAATCAGTAGCTGTATTTCGAAGACTATAAGAGTTTCCAGAAGAGTTTCTTGTAAAACGATTACATAAGTACTGTGAAGCAAGCCCATTGATAGATTTGTAGACAAGTAGTTTGGATTCCTCATCTACAAACTCACGAATTCGTTCTTCGTACTTCGCGACTGCTTTGTTTCATTTGGTAGGCTATTCGTGAGTAAACTATGCTGAACCAAAAATGCTGGTCAGTACACGCTGTAAATTAATTTTCATGTCCTGATGACGATAAGATCCCTTTATAAATTTATTTCGAAGTTTCTTGCAGCCTTTGCTACCATATTGTCACTTTTTTAGCGAGCTCTTCTCTCCCTTGAAAATCCAAGGCACGCGACCACTTTGCATTCCCCCTTCATTCAATCAAACGTTGATGAAAATGCTCACATTTTGCTGCAACTTTTTGTAGATTACGAGACCAATGCATGCATGCGATGAACGAACTTGAAGCTTTACGTCGCAAGCACCAAGAAATCGTAAATCGTTGCGATTTAGCTGTACAAGAAGCGGATTATTACAGAAAGCAGCATAAATCTGTTCTTAATAAATGCGATCAGTTGGTTCGTGAGGCCCATGCTCTCCGAGGTAACGCATTCCCGTGTTCTGTTCTATTGGTGCTTATTCTGTAGTTTATTTCTGCGTCTTTGTTGCGTATTTATTGATCAATCAAATTCTTAATATCTGTTCTGGCATTTATACCTGCGAACAATCTCATTGTCTCCTAGTACTTGCCTCAGTTTTACGGCAATGCAAAACATTGGTGAAATTTTGCAAATTATGTATTTTTTAAAGGGGTGCGATAATATTTAGGGGGAGATCATCAATTCTGAGTGGAGGGAGTGGAAGAAATTTAAGAGGGGGGACAAAACATTCTACACATTTAGAGGCAGTGGGGTCAAAAACGAAGAACATTTTGAAAGGAGTATGGAGCTTCTTTTGAAGTCCTGGAGAGGAGACTCAAATTTATGCATAAATCCAAGAGAGAGGCGAAATTTCCATGAAATATATAAGTTTCTTCTATCCCTCCTCACATGTAATTAATGACACGTACCTTACTTTGTATTATGATCTTTAACAAGCTATGTCCAGAAAATCTATGGAACAAGTACCACCTGAGGTCCCATTACTCCATATACATTACATGATTCTGTAAAAATTTCCAGATTCCTAAGTAAAATCTAGAGTATACCAAGAAAGGATTTTCATACTCAGCTCTTAAAACCTGGAATGAAATCCCCTTAAGCATTAGGAAACTTCCCACGCTCTGTCACTTCAAAAAACAATTGAAAATGTATTTGATGAGCTGAAACTAAATCAAACACGACCCCCTGGTAGACCAGCTTAACATTTATTGTAATTTTTCTTTGTGATGTTGTACTAGACCATTATGATGTACTTAAATTATTATGATGTATCGTTTAGTTTATTTTAATATATCTGAAGGGTTTTCGTATATAGAAGTAATACGAATATGAATATATGATGAATATATGAATGTATGAATATATGAATATGAATATAGGAATATATGAATATATGAATATTACTATATATTTATTTGTAGCGCAATATGATAATGCGATCCTTGGAAAAGCGAAACTCCAACAAGATTACGAGGAGATAGTACTATTGCGAGAACGAGAAACTTTAGAGAAAGAGAATCTTCTATATGCGAAAGGCCTTCGTAAGAGTGACGAAACGGGAATTGACGACGGAAGGGATGGTGGTGAGGATGTAGGTGACTTCCGAGAGGAGGCGTTGCGAGAGAAGTTGGACGACATGCAAGCAGATTACGCTATTGTAACGAGTAAGCTTAATCAATTAGACGAAGAATCGGCAAAAACGAATGAAAAATACGAGCTATTGCTACAAGAAAGGGACGCAATTTCGATGGAGCGTGACGCTCTGAAGCAACAATACGCCGCGACGATAAGAGAATACGAGAACGCGTTGCGGAAACGCGACGATGAGATGCAGTCAGTAATCAAATCCGAACAGCAACTGAGGTCAGCGCTGAAAGATAGCGAAATGAATTACAGAATGCGACATAGTAAGGAGATTTCGAAACTTCAAGAGGAGCGAAACGCTGCGTTGCAAGAGTACAAATTGGTAATGAGCGAAAGAGACAGTGTGCATCGGGAGATTGAGAAGTTACAGGATGATCTGGCTAATTCTCAAAAGATGATATCCACTCACCTGGAAGAGAAGGAGAAGATACAACACGAGGTGGAGTGTTTGCGTCAGGAAATAAACACAGTGCTTTTAGACAGAGACCATGCTGTAAAGGAATCATACAGTTTGAAAGAGAGACTTGAAGATACTTTAAAGGACCGCGAGAGTATTCTGAAGAAATTTGAAGAGCTTAGGCAGGAATTTGAGATGAAGAAGCAGGAGAGAGATGCCGCGCGGAAAGAACGAAGCGAAGCGATTTTGCATCGCGACAAGATCCTAAAGGAATGTTTCGAAGTTAAGCAGCTCTTCGAAACACCGTCTGAAAACGTAGACAAACACACCCAGCTTTTAAAATCCCGCTTTGAGGCCTTGTCTCAAGAGCTCACGAATGCGTGGAGGGTCGCGGAAGTCGCAATGTATAGACGAGACTGGGCTTTTGGTGAAAGGAATAAAACCGTACGGGAATTGCAAAAGTCTAGCGACAAATGTAATGTTCTTGTAGCAGAAAGAGACCGCCTCGCGGATGAATTTATTTCAGTGCAAGAAAGATATGAATCCCTGAGGGTATCGTATAATGTTTTTTATTAATCCTTAGATATTTCCTTTGGTACTGGTTTTATTTTGATATTAATAATATGTTTGCTGAGCGAGGTAGCATAGTAGTTAGAGCACATGCCTCCCGTGCGGAAGGTCTACGGTTCGAGCCCGACTCGATGCCCTGACTGAATGCTCGCTCACTGTTCACCCAGCAGCAAATGGGTACCTAGTGTGAACACTGGGAAGATAAAGGCGGCGAGGTAAGGAACTGGCCACCCTACTTCACATGCCGATGGCTCAGGATAAGTGCCCTCTCTAACAGGCACTCCCCTACGTACGAAAGTATACGGGACTACTTTTACTTTAATATGTTTGCTACTAGAACTTCAAGTAGAGGAAGGAGCGTAGCTAGCGGGAGGGAAGTGTCGGGAGTGTAGCAACCCACAACCTTTCATTTTCATTTCACATTTTTAGGGAGGGTGGCCCTTCAGTAACATCTGATTTTCAAGGGGCCCTCCTTCGCTGGTCTCGTCGGTAAATTTAGATTCAATGACTTCATCACTATCATCATCATTTCAATTTTTTATTGACGGCGGCCCATTCAGCTAAGCTGGTTTGCAAGGGGCCGTCTATTTGCAAAATAAAAGCTAAAATCTTACGAAAACAAACTTTCATCCCTAGATGGCTGCTTGAGGTAGTCAAAAGAGTGTCCAAAATGCCATTTCTTGCGTCAACGCACTCCATTGAAATAAGGAACTCTTGCTAAAAATACCCTTCTGTCGGTAGATTTGCACATCCGTCGGTAATTTCATAGCTTTATCAGTTTCTGTCGGTAAATTGTTGCTCTACACCCCCTCCCCCCCGAAAAGCAGGTCATGAGAAATCATTTGGCCTATTAATTTCGAGTTAAGAGAGAATTAGTTTATATTAGCTAATAAGAGTAGATTTCACTGATTTTTATTAATTTCAAACAGAAAATAAAATCATGGAAAGGAAGTACTTGCATCTGCAGATTGTGCAAAATGTTTATCAATGGAGTAGGGTTTTTATAGTTTCTTTTCTCTTAAAGACTCTGCATAATAACTCCTTTTTAAAATTTTTTTGCGTTAATTAGCTCGTTAGCTATATATTTATACTTTAGCCAATATATAAGAAACTGTTAATAGTAACCTACGAACCTACGACCCACCGGCTGTGAGGCAGACGCTCTACCACCGGGTCATCACTCCGGTTAATAGTAGTTAATAATAATAATAATTTATTTTCAAATTTCATCATATATATCATATTGCAATCTACAAATACAAATCTCACTAAATAGGTAATCTTTATCTGACAATGATACAGTAAATTAAAAAAAAAACAAAGAATGTAGATATGAAATAAAAGAAAAATACACACTAAAGTATTTCAGTACAGAAGCAGTAGTAATATCAACTAGCATGTTCAGTAACTGAGAAGCTCTGGGTTGCACCATGGTTTGTTCCTCATTGAATAATAATTAACACTCCCTGACTCATTATAAGCTGCATTTTTTGATGCAAAATATTCATCCTAGACACAACACAATAAAGTTTTGAGGGAGCTGATTGGCATTAAGAAAACCCAAGATGTCAACCTCTCAAAAGCTGACGGATTTGGTATGCGCGTAAGCACTGATTCTGCCATAGATACCGAATCAAATGTAAGTGTTCATTGGATGCTGTACTATGTGACTCTGAGATACTAATGTCTTGTAAACTTTATTAATTATATTTGAACTCTATATCTGCTGTAGTTGCGGTATTTTGACATCGTTGAAGAAGTTTAGTTTTCGTTATTGTTCTTACTAAACTGAGTATTTCAGCTGGAAGTGGGAAAAACATATTCTGTATTTATTATTATGATAAACAGCTAGGTGTCAACAAATCTCCCGTTCCTGTTAGGCTGCTTTCACCAACCCATTTCAAAATTTATAGAAACTAAGCCAAGGTAAATCAACATTTTGTGGCAACCTGATAATTCATCCAATGTAGTACCTGATTTTTCTTAATTTCCACAGGAATATGAGTTTGAGACGCTGGATTTGGAAAAGGTAAATGTTTTATTTTGTTCTATCTCTGTAGTATTTGCAGCAAAGGTTCTGACGCATTCAGAATGCTGAATTTCTTGTTTTCTATCCTCATAAAAATGATGAAAATTTTATCATCTAGCTCTCGTTTGTGATTATTCATGCAAAACGCTGCTAACTATACAATTTTGCAAGCCTATTTGTCGCAAAATTTTTTTAGTATGCGTATAGTATTTTCACTCTTTTTAAGTTTTGAAACAGTTTATATCATTACTATTAGAGCATATGCTCATCTATTGCTGGTATTTGAAGCCATGAGCAATCTTCAGAAGTAACCTCTGCTTTTGTGGCGTATAGTGTTGGATTAGATTATAAACAAGTTAAGCCCTGAAAGTCTTTGGGATAAATGTGAGTTAAGATCAGTCCATTCGAAATATGAAACAAGGAATTGCCATGATCTTCAAATCCCAAGACTAAATACGGAACATGCAAAAAATGGCTTTAAGTGCTCTGCTCTAAAATTGTGGAATGATACGCCTATTGATATACGAGAGGCCTCAACTCTCAACTGCTTCAAAAAGAAATTAAAAGCACATCTATTAGCTGATCAAAAATAATAACTGAAAACACGACCCCCTGGAAGAGCAGCAATAGTAATATTACTCGCCATTGTGCCTTTTAATTTTTTTTCTTAGTATATTGTTAAAAGTGTATATATGCATATGTAACATTTTAGTTGCTGAAGGGCTATTTTTTCGTGCATAAATAATCGATTAAATTAGGTCTTTGTTGATTTCAATTCCTTTACATTGCATCCTGATCTTTCTGCCTTTAATTTTCCTTAAACACCTTTTACGCATAAATGAAAACAACAATATTTTCTTGCGTCTAGGCATCAAAAGATATAGATTTTGGATTCACATTTGGGGGAGGGGTAGATACCCCATTATACCCAACTGATTCCTCGATATTTGTTACTGAAGTAGCACAAGACAGTGTTGCTTATGGAAAGCTCAGGTAACTCTTTTCCACGTGGTCTGTTTGTTTATTGTTCTGAACAAGTGTTGTATATTATTTCTTTTATAAGAAACCACGATTTTTGTCGCGAAACACCACACACAGCAGATTTTTGTTTTTGGTCTCTTGCAATCAAAAACAAATATCAAACATGCTTGATCTCAAAACTCAGTCGCTTGCGATAAAAATGGGTAATTTTAAGTCACCGCACACAGCAGTTTTGTAGACTAAAGACAAAAGTCGTATGACGCAACGATAAAAATCTGCTGTTTGCGCTAGGCTTAAGGAACTTTTCATTGTGATAGTTTTTTTATAACTGCAAGCAATCAAGAATTAGAAAGCCGTTTATATTCATTTCCAGCCAAAAATCGCATAGATTGCTTACTATACTTGTGTCAAGTACTTCGTAGAGTACCTTCTAGCTATGCCGTCTTATTGCCTCTCTCTCTATCAAGCGCTAAGGCAAATCTTAATCAAAACACCCAACGTGAATTAAGGAACGTATAGAGAACTTTTAGTACTACAATTTAATCATTTGATTGGAAAAAATATGGAAGTTTTGGAACTAGGCCTTGAAGTAAGTTCCTTATGAAACAGACGGGATGTATACCTATAAATGTAGGCTGACATTATCAGGCTTGCCAAAGTAAGGTATGTGGGTGGTTCCCCATTGCTCTTTCGGCACGCCACTGTTGACAATGTATAGGCTATGCAGTATTCTTTTGTCACGAAGCAGAAACAGATTTGTTATGTGAGATGACGTGTACACGTTTTTTTCACAAGAAACTAGCTTATAAGCAACCAAGTACTAGACAGCCTAAAATTTAAGAAACTTTTAGAACTACAAGGAAAGAGCTAGAAAACTTTAGACAAATAGCACATGGAAATCGCTACCTGGTTCAACGTAAAGCTGTACCAAAACAATGTGAATATGACATTGTGTTAGAATTTAACTCGTACTGACGCAGTTTGCTTGTTGTAGGACAAATAGTTTGCTACATTCACCTTCTGCGTACGCATTCACAGCAATTTAGTTCGCTAAATTAAGAAATTTTTAAGAAACTTTTAGAACTAAAATGTGGCCAAAAATTAAGAAACTTTTAGTACTAGGCCTTGAGCTCGGTTTCTTATAAAAAAAACGTGTATGCAGATTTGATAAGCGCCTGCGGGTTACAACATACAGGACTTTCATAGAAGTTCGTGTCTCTTTAAATGGAGTTAACCCACTATATTTCATCTCAATATAACAGTAGCAAAGATTGTTTTTCTGTGAACATTGCTAAGGAAATTGCAAAGTAGATTTTTTGGAATCAGTTAGTCCCAAAGACAAAAGGATTAATATGCATATAAATTCTCCTTCATTCTTAATAGAGTCAACGATTGTATATTGAAAGTGAATGACGTCGAATTTATTAATGTTAGCGCGGATTTTGCGAATCAAACAATACAAGGATCGAATTTTTTAAGCATGGTAAGTCCTTTCCTTGCTCTGTAATATCATTAGCAACAGCCAGATAAACCTTTCAAGGCAGGAATTTCACTAATAATCAATGACATTGCTAAGATTTCCGAAAATCCAGTTAGAGACTTCCGTTGCCTGAAGCTCTTTTGACGAATGACACCGTAGTATGTCCATGAGCACCAGCAACGTCTTCCCAAGGATGGTGCTACCAGGGTACTTAAGGGAGCTGTAGTTCCCCCAAAATTTTGCAGACGCCCCATCGGGGCCTTAATTGTTGGAAGTTTGTGTGGATTGTAGATATTTTCATAGCTTGTACTTACATATTTCTTGCCAAACAGAAGGGCATGCGTTAAAATATTCTCAATTCGCTCACTTTCGGCAGTTTGGCAGCATCTAACCCTCCAGTATGTCTTGCCTTTGGCCACCTCTCCATATTTTAGTTAAGTGTGAGCAATATTTTATAGTTATTGCAAGTTCGTTTAGCAATTTATAGCTCTTGTGAAGAGTTAAATTTGTTCCGTCTCCTTTTGTTGCATCACCTTGAAGGTTGTTTATGTCTCAGGGAACAAGGAGTTCAGTGAAAGGAATGAACGTTGTGTAGTGATCTTTTGTAGCTTATTGTTCTTTAACTCCCAATTTTTAGCAAACTTGTGTAATTCATAAAAGGAATTGAATTTCTTTTACTTCTAGAACATTTTACGAAAGCGGCCGACCAGGCCAAGAACCCCTGTTCAACGCGTAAAGTTGATTAGGACCGAAGATAAAGGTAAAGGACATTTTTAATTTTCATTGGCATTGCATTTTGGTGGTTGAATTACATGTGCTGATTGATCGATCAAAAGCTTGATTGGTGAAATGTTTGCTCACTGGATTGAGTGATTGATTGATAGATTTATTAACGGATAAATTGATTGGTTGATAAATTGATTGATTGATGAATTGATTAGTTGATTGATAGATTGACTGATTGATTCATAGCTTGATTCATTGATTGATCGCTTGATTAATGGATTAATCAATTGATTGATCAATAGATCCATTGATTGATTGGTTGATTGATGATGAATTGATTGAGTGATTGATTGATTAACTGATTGACTGATTGACTGATTGATCTATATTGAACTGATGTAAGCATGTTATTGAGAAAAGTGTTTTTTGTTAGAGCTCGGATTGAGCATCGACAGTGGGCTGCACATCAAACGAATTGAACCAGGAAGCATTGCGTCAGAAGACGAAACACTTTCAATCGGTGACAAAATCTTAGTTGTGAGTGAATATTTATGTTTTATCCTTCTAAGCAGATACCCATCATTATAGGAGTGCCAAACTGGGGGGACACAGGGAGGACATATCCCCTTCCCCATTTTTAAAAGTCCAAAGAAAGTGTCCCATTACAGCTTGCAGACTAGCTCTTCTTGATATCTGCATGCATATGTTAGAACCATCATATAGTTAGGTGCCATTCAAAAAGCTCAATTGTAGTGGGTCGCTTTTGGAACATTTTCATTTTCATTTTTATTTTTACTTATTTAAACAGGGTAGAATACATTCATTACATGACTGGTTTACAATGTGCCCTGTCAACATAAAATGGAAAACTAAGCTTATCGTCCACTTATCATTAAAAGAAGAGATTGTGAGATTACCCTTCGAGTAGACGATAAATAACATACCTCATTTTGAGGTTCCATATCATTAAAGCAATGATCGAGTCAATGAGATCTGGACTGCTTTCGAGACCGTTTTGCGCCAAATGAAAGGGATCTGGCCCGGATCTGTGGCTTGCACGAAATTTTGTAGAAACTCACCGATTCTTATATGGCGAGTTTCTTCAGCATTTACGCCATGTTGGCCTAAGTTTTAATCAGCAGAAGTGGCGAGCCAGCTTTTCTAGAAAATGTTGACTAGAATCTGTGGCGAGCAAAAATCCCAGAATGCGTACTGGAATGAGATCATATCGGGCTTTTTATTTTTCTCTTAAGTATCAATGGTGTATTTTTGCACTAACTCAAAGGAATAAAATCAAAATTCCGCTATTTATTCCTTGCATTATTCTTACCTCTCAGCGACTCTGAGACGTAGTACTTCTTAAGCATGTAATTCCTGTAAAAACGTCATACTTACAAAGAAGAGTATAACTATTACTAATCTTACCGAGCCGTATGACTTTTAGAAAACCTGAAATAAGCTATGTTATTTACCATCGGCCTACCCTTGGAAGCATGTGCTCCTCTTTTCACATTGCTTTCTGTTTCCTTGGTCGGAACTGTTTGTTAGCCTTCCTCAGTTGCGATAAGACTTGTATTCTGTAATCAGGTGGTGTTATATCTTTATTTCGCCATTTTGATTTTGTTAAATTGAAGATGATCACGCCATATGCAAACTTGGCGAATACTTAACAAATTTTAGTGAATTTAGAAGCTTACTGCAACTGTTCTCAGAATCCGAATTCAGTGTTGGCAACTTTCATGTTCTCGTTTATGTCAAGCAAATTATTCTGAAGATTTTCAAGTTTGGAGATGTGTCCCTCTTTAAGAAAAGTCTATAACTACACTTAGTAGCAGATATTAAGGGGGACAAGGGGGCATAGTCCCCCCCCCAGCTGCTATCGAGTTGGCAAATTCTTGGCAAAGTGGTAGAATAAAGACTAATTACACGCTATTTTTCATAAGAAAATTATTTTTTGCCTGAGTCTCAACTTCCTTGGAAGCTTTTTCTTATGAAAAACATGTATACTCGAGAAATACACGACTACCTCTAGAGTACTCGGCAAATTTAGCTCCTCTGCCCCCCCGATTTTTGTTCAAAAACCACCACAGGGTGCACTTGCTTATATTTGAATCATCGGTGTATGTTTTTAGTCCCAAATTCCATATCTCATATCATATCAAAAAATTTTTTTATAGTAGGCAAAAGAAATTACGATAGCAAAATTACTGCTAATTAAGGCCTACTGGCTTAAAAAATTAAAATATATTACAGGTGTAAATAATAGTTTAAATTCCATATGTTGTTGTATGCACTTTCGGAAGCTGCGAGTCGTTACCGTGTCTTAAATTGTAACCAGTATTCTGCACAGCGAAAATATCCTTCATGAAAGGAGGACTTAAGCCAGACCTTGTTTTATAAAGTTCAATCATAAGCAACTGATGATTCTTTACGTGGATAGATACCAAATTCCTTTGCTTTAGTAGAAAACAGGAACATGGTACTTCTTACAGTTTTTGTTGTATTTTTAAGTAGCATTTTTACTTCTTCTCTGTGTATATGCCGTAGTCTGTATCCATTTCTTTTATTTTTTCAAGATAAACGGCAGTCAGATTGAGAACATCCCTTTCAAGGATGCGAAAACTTTACTCAAAAGAAGCATTGTTAGTTTGACTATACTCAAAGCGAATATCAGCACGACCTCAAGCCACAGAAGCCTTCCCAACCCGTTAACTGAACAAGACAAGGAAATATTGGAAATCCAATCATCAGAACACGATAAAACTCAATCAAGCCCGTTTTTCGCACCGAGAAATCGGTGTCCATCGGCACCATTGGCGATGCCGAGTCGTATACCCGAATACCCTGGATTGTTGCACTCTCGACGCAGCTCGTTGCTAAGTAGTTCGTCGGTAAGTTCGCAAGGCAGAGTTTCCCCCGACAGAATACGGGGAGGCGCAGTGTCGGAGAATGATAGTAGAATTCTGCGAGAGATCAGACATTTGGACGAAGTTCTGCGACAGAATTCGGAAAAGGATTCGTTTCTTGGAAGATTTTCTGAAGGCCAGCTTAGTGACATCGAAAAAGACGAGAGGACAAAGGCTAACAGAAGACCCTGGTTATCTAGCCCTCCTTCACAGCCCACCAGATCTAACTCGTATATGACTGCGGTGATATCGCAANAAGGTACTCGCATGAGTCAGCGAGCAATGAGGCGAGTATTAATTCAGACTCTCACTCCACATCTCGGAGTTCACGACCACAATCGGCACCTGGCTCACGACAGTGCGTTTCTGCCGTAAACGGAAATCGTCGACACGATCTTCTCCTTCAAAATGGCGTCACGCCTATGCGCTTGGCGAATTGGGGGGATTCATTTTCGCAGGGGTACACTTTACCCAACAGTGTCGGGCGACCGAGTCGCAGCCAGCAGCGTTCGGCCTTAGCTCAGTATTTGAAACAGGCAGCGGGCACTTTACCGCATTCGATGGGAAGGACGCCGATGGATAACGAACGACGATTAAACGAACATTTAAAATCTAACTCTATGAAGAAAGGCCATTACATTGGGAGAAATCATTACAAGTCAACAAGCTCACGTGNGCCTCATCGACGTCATCAATGTCATCTGGATTCACTACCTCCTATAACATACGACCAGTTCATGAAGAAGATTCAATGTACGTCTTATATAGTTTCAAATCTCTTATTAAAGTAGATTTTTTTCTTCAATGGTGCAATTTCATAATTGTAACATACTAGTCACTTAAGGGATCATTGGGGGGCGGGTGGTAAAAACCTCTTCATCTTTGTTGATTATTGCAACGAATGATTAATTATTTGTGCAGCATTGTTACCGTTCTTCAAGTCTGAAATTATTGGGGGCAAATGGCCCTTCACCCCTCCCCCAAGCACCTTTCACTGATAATATTAAGAGTTAAATTACTACGTTCTTCCATACAGCTCTCCCATTGAATATGGTTAATTTCAAACACTCATATCACTGCACGATCCAAGATTCTCTTTTCACCTATGTGCAGCTCGGCTGGAGTAATATTAGAAAGTATAGCCCATGCCCAAAGACACGTGCGATCGCACGTACGCGTTTCCACACACGTGCAAAATCTCCGGCACTATAGAAAAATCGCCCTTTTCAACAGCGCTATCAACTGTGCAATCGCACATGCCAAATAGGGACTTCATTGTAATATCTGCAACATTAGAGACTATCATCTTTTGCTTTCCTAACTCTGCTTTCTCCTGTTTTATCATAAATGAGACATTTGACATGCTTCACCAACAAGAAACTTTACATGTCAGATACACAAATCGTAGACCGCACATGCCATTCAAAACAATTTAGAGCAATCGCTTGTTCAGGCGAGGGCGCACGTGCAAGCTGCCGGACTAAAACGCAAGACTAGATACCACATCTAATACCTCTGTATTTCTTGTTGCAGCCATTATTTTATTTTCAATTCCAAACAGCCTCAAATTTCTTCCTTAAGTAAGGTGTT
The DNA here is from genome assembly GCA_900291935.2 of Cassiopea xamachana. Lineage (NCBI taxonomy): Eukaryota > Metazoa > Cnidaria > Scyphozoa > Rhizostomeae > Cassiopeidae > Cassiopea > Cassiopea xamachana. Next base: position 1,387,474 of record OLMO02000277.1, read on the forward strand.
TTTGAGATTATTCCTGACTGTTTACTTATTATGTTTGCAGGGATGGACACCCTCGTGTTGTTGTTGTTGAAAAGGGGATTTACCCCTTGGGAATTTCTATTGGAGAAGGGAAAAAAGGTGGGATTTTTGTTACCCTTGTAAACGAAAACAGTGTGGCTGCAGCTGCTGGGCTTCAGTACGAAGATCAACTGCTTGAGGTAATCTTGTAAACTCATTTACTCTCCTTCCAATTGTCATCCAAAAAACCAACACAGAGGCTCATTTGCCTTCATTCGTTCACGTTCTAGAGCAATTTTCAAAACCAGCTTTCAGGAATTTAATTTTCCGAGTTATTGGGTGCTATCTGCTATGATTAGGATTTATTTGTTTCGTCTTCTTTGCGTTGTATTGTTTGATGTTGTGCAGATAATTCTTTCATAGAGTTAGTGAAAGGGATAGTTTGGTGGTGTATGCTGTGCTTATCAGCTCATGGCCTGCTGTGATTATCAGTATAAGCAAAACAAATAAACTTCAGTATATAATATATAGTATATAATAGGATACCATTTCACCATCTGGTTTTCTTTTGTATTTAAATCATGAGCTATGAACTGGGGGGTGGAAAGTGGCACGTGCCCCCCACTTTTTACAATTGTGTATGTTAAGTCCCCTTTTGCAACATAGAGAGTTGTCCTTTTGTGGTGGCTAGAGTGCCCCTTACCCTATATGTGCCCTCTAATTTGTGAATGCTTCTACTTCCATGGGCTGAGTTAATCTGAGAAAACATTAGCTTAGCATTTCGCAGGCAGGCCTATTTTTACTTTGAGCTAGTGCCTTTTGATGTCATGCCCTCAAGTACGACAAACAGATAGTTGAACCTCTTTCCTTGGAAGATCGTACTTCTTTAATATAATGTTAATGCAGTGTTGAGAAAAACAAGTGAGCTACAAGTTATCGTCCGTTTTAAATCGTAAAAACGGATGGGAAACCAGCAATACAAATGAGAACACACTGAGTTTCGATTTGTTCGTAGTTTAATGGAATCAACTTAAGATCCGCAACATTCGATCAAGCTGCGTTGATTCTCAAGCAATCTGCAGATGCAGCAACTGTGACCATCCTTGCGCAGTATAATCCACACAGTAAGTTGTAACCATGTTTCTAGGTTCTTGTATGTTACCACCCTTTTCAATCGTAAAGCTATGCTATTGCTTACAAGTATCTGTGAAAATTTCTCTGTTCGTGTGTATTTACCAACGTAAGGTACATTTATCATTTGTTGTTTGCACAGAAACAGGTTCCCGACCGAATAAAGATGGAAATTCATTTTATAGAAAATTAAAACCCTGTTTAGAACATGCATTTTTCTCGATTTATGTTTGGTTTAATTAGTTTTATATCTAGCACTATCCCAACCTTAAATAGATTAATTATTATTTTCAAAGTTGTATGATTCGCGAAGAACCCCCATAAGTTGTTGATTAAATAAAAGTAATTCAATTCTCGACTAAAGAAAAACAGATATTCAAAGCCAGCAAGGTTTCATCTCTTTTGAATTCGATCATCATGCCACCTGGAACCATCTAAAGAGAAATTGATCTTATTACCCTTTCCTATTTTCTCATGAATTTTCTCAAATTTTTCATCTCAGAACTTTCCGAGTCTGAAGATACGAAAACAGCAAGGTATACTTATTTAATTATACTGTATTTATTATTTATTGTATAGTCTGTTGGTACTACAGAACAATATAATACAATATAATATAATATAATATAATATAATATAACATAATATAATATGAAAAAATATAATATGACACAATATAGTATAATATAATGTAATATATATAATATATTATAATATAATATAGTATAACATAATATAAGTAATGTAATATAATATAATATAATATAATATGATATAATATAATATAGTAATGTAAATAGTCCCTTGGTACTATTTACTACAGTACGAAAAAGCGGCAACATTTTTTGACATACTTAAAAACTTTTTTCGTCCGGCACTCGTCAGACTTTATACTCTGACGAGTTTCGGATGAAAAAAGTTTTTAAGTATGGCAAAAAATGTTGCCGCTTTTGGTGCTCTGATATATTGTATAAATAAATTATTATACATTTGCCTTTTGTTTTCTCTGAATTTTTTGTCGCTTTGTGCATATTTTTTGTCTTTTTATGAATGGATGTACGTCTGTATTTATATTATGTGCAGACTGATGTTAATTAATGTATTCAACAGTAGATGGAATAATTTAGAACATATATCTTTATTTTACCTTATCTGAATTTTTTCAACAGTTCTCAAGTGGAAAGCACGCAGAGCACCCCCAAACAGAAAAGAAAATCAGCTAACGTGTCTGTCGTTTCCTCTCACACGAAGCAGAACTCAGTTGTATCGACATCAACAACCATTAATTCATACGATAAACAATGGTATTTGTTTGAAGTTCTTTTCGTTGTGAATTTCTGAATACTTGTTTTCTCTGGTGTATTCAAATGTTCCTTTTCAATTTGCTAAATGGGTTTGTTGGGCGTACAATGAGATGAAAAAATTGTTTCTGTTGATATACGGGATTTCTTTTGTGCAGAGCGAAAAAGTAGAAGAGAAAAGGAGAATTAAAACATGGAGGGAGGAAAGGAGAGAATGAAAAAACGAGGTCGGAAGTCATAGAAAGAACATGAGAGTGCTGAAGTTGATGATGAATGCACAAGGATGATTCAGTCATGAAAAAGTAAATGAATGGATGGGAGGAGGAGCGATACTTGTAGTTGACGTTGGCTCTCGTTTGCAATCTTGAGACAGCCTCTCTTTCAATTCACATATATTTTTGCAGAAGCAATCCCAGATTGTGTATAATATCATATGCTTAAGAGAAGCATTTTTATAAATCTTTTCGACTAACGCTTTTTACGAAAGTTCAAATGCTGGCTTTTGACATTTTCAGCGACGAGTCAATTGCACATGGAGATTGCCCAGCGGAGGAGCCCCGATCTGTTACAGTTAAAAAGCCATCTTCAAATACGCTGTTAGGGATGAACGTCATTGGCGGAAATGCAACTGGTATTTTTATATCAGAGATTGAGAAAGAAGGCCTTGCTGCCTCGCAAGGGTCCTTTAGAATTGGCGATCGAATCATCCAGGTGAATGTGGCTTTTAGAATATTTACATTGTATTCCGTTTGTTGTGAGGCATGATAGGTGCTTTGCACGATGACGTAATGCAGTTTAGGGTATCTTAGTTCAAGAACTAAGAACCGCCAGCCGAGGAAGATTGTGTGCGCATTGTGGGAGCTTTCTTTACCAATGGTTATCAAACTGGGGTCCTTGGCTGTTAGGGGGGCTGCGAAGGGCTGCAGGGAGACCTCAAGAATAATTGCCTCTGATAGAATAGTGCTCGACTTGTTGCTTTCTCAGCCTGTATTCGTATCCCACATTATCATTTCACTTCATTTTTTCGCTTTTCTCACATCCATATTTAAAATTGGTATTTACAATAATAACTGAATACTAGTTTAAACCAACTATTTACAAGACAAATAAACCAAATAATTATATACAAAATATCGTGACATAAGTTATAGAAGACACTGTTGGGTTCTGTGAGACAGCTATACACACTGATGACATGAGTTCCCCCCAGAATCATCCCCTCCCAATTTTTGATTTATTGCTAATCGGTTGCTTTATCCATTGCTTCTCAGCTGAACGGTGTATCATTTGTAAATGTGACTGCTGAACAGGCTATGCTGGAACTTGGTAAACCGTCAGAGACCGTTCAAATGATATTGCAGTTTGATGTTGCAGGTAAGGACCGGTATATATCGTTCTTTCAATGCTATCAATGTTGTCAATCAATGTCCTTAATAACATACATTATAAGAAGGCTTCTGTATTCTATTAAATCATTTAATTAATAACTTGTTATCTTATATTAACTTTTATCATCACCATTTACATTCACCTATAATCATCTCATTGCATCTTAGGATAGGATGGGGATTCTCTTCTCAATTAGTTTATCTATTGAGAAAGCCCCACCTTGTATTTGTATATTATATTAATTTTCACTGCATTAATTTCTGTGGTATTATTTTTTGTAGTTAAGTCGTTCGTTTGTATACTTAGAATTGTATATTGTATATAGTGGAATTTAAGTTATATGAACTGAACTAGACTGAACTGAACTGATCATTTTCTCCATTATTGCCACCATCAGCTCCCTGTTCTTGTCTCCTTTTCCACCCCTTATGAGGCCTAGGAGCTGACCCTGCAGGCGACTGGATTGCCTTCCTATTGTATAAACAGAGGTGATTAGGTTCTCCACACCTATCCAATGTCTTACCTTTTTCATTTCATTTAAAATTTATTTATACAGGATTACAATTCAGTAGCCTGATTTAGAATGGACCCTGTGAAAAAAGAAAATCTAATTACAATATAAGATATCTAAAATAATATGATCTACATATGTATAAATAATTACAGTGCAATTAAAAAAAGAACAAACTAAAAGAAGACAAGCTAACCCATGCAATTAATCTTAGAATCTTTCAAAGATGACTTGAAGCAATGAATAGAAGGCGCTAGTTTTGTTCTTAAATCAAGATTGTTCCACTCTTTTGCTCCACGAAAAGCAAAGGATTTTTACCCACACGACGTTTTCACACGGGGTATTAGTAGATCAGTCGCAGAATTCCGAAATTCACGTGTGTGACGATTAGAAAGTTTAGAAATACTACTGCTAAGGTAGTCGGGAGCTAGCTTGTTCAAACATTCATATGCCATAACCTCAACAAGTACTGGGCAGGGCTGTAGTGTGAGCAATTGAACCCACTTTCACAGAAAGTACCTGGTCGCTAAGTTTGCCACAGGTCATCAACAGCTGCCCTAATTCGGAATCTCTGGGCATTGAATCACCATCAGTTTAGGGACAGTTGTCATAATGTCTCTACTTGTCACGAATGTCAAAGGTAGCTATCATCCATTGTATAACCCTTTTTCTTTACAATTTTTATAGCATTCAGAAAAGCACGTGATCAACCAGGCGATTCCTTCTACGTCAGGTACGATATTTCATGGAAGTAGAATATTCTTCTTTAATATTTTTTGATAACAAGTTCCTCGTTCATACTTTGTTATAATTAAGAACTATCCTTAAGAACATTTTGGTTTGTGCCAAATATCGTTTTCATTTTCGTAGGACTTCAAATCTTGATTCAACTGTCTTGTTTTGCATGTAATTGTATAAATATTAATTTTGTACCTATTGTGAGTAGCATATATATTGTTATTTATTTCATTTTCTATGGTTGTCATTATTTATTCCACTCATGAGTACTTACTAGACGGATCTTGAAAATCGAAGTTAGCGTGGAGAAGTAACCATAGTTTACTTGTTGAATAAAATGAGTTTGGATTTGTAGAGGTGAAAGTGCCACATTGCGTGGATGAGGAACATGAGAAGGCAGGCCGCTTGGAAGCAGCATCGTTCCACTGATGCAACTCACAGCTGTCCTGGGCAATTAGTTTATTAGCCAAAAGAGAAAAATAAATGCCTTATATTGTAAATGGTATATTTTCTTTGTCACAGATCTTTGTTTGATCGCACATCGCATAGTAAAGACGAGCTGAGTTTCAAACGGGGAGATATCCTGTACGTGACTGACACACTTCATCAAGGGAAGCTTGGAGTATGGAAGGCGTGGCTTGTGAATGATAATGACGAACAACAGAAAACGGAACACGGGACCATCCCAAGCAAAACCAAGTTAGTTTTATAGTATAATATATCGAAAGATTTTAAAGTTTTATGTCAAGCTCTCATCGAATTTTGCTGAAATGAAGTGTTTCTTTTCATAATTGATAATTTGGATATTCAAAGAGAATAAGTTTATTCAGTTTAAAGAAATACTACTTCGTTCTCAAAATAAAATTGGGAGTTATCGAGTGAGGTAATGTTTGATCTGTATCGTTAGCTTTAGTTTATGGTTAAAGTGATTGATACCAAAGTATGGTTGTGCCACACAAGTGGCTTTCGCTGTGTCTTGAAGATTGCCGCAGATAAAGTAGTATTAGAAACAAGTGAAGATCTAATCCTATTTCGTGCTAGTAGTCTCTTGCAGGGCTCATGGAGGTCCTTGAACTTTGTGAAAGGTGCTGGAAGTTGAAAAGTCATTTCTTTTATTTTTTTAGTAAGTAATATCTGGGAAAGGCGGTAGAACCTAAAGCAAAGCCCCGAAAAAGGAAAAACTGAGAAAATGGGGAAGTTTAAGTAGAAAGGGAGACAAGATCAAGTTTGTTGATGTT
>OLMO02000277.1:1439042-1458753 GCA_900291935.2 Cassiopea xamachana
ATACATACATATATATACATACATACATACATATATATACATACATACATATATACATACATACATACATACATATACATACATACATATACTGAGCATAGGTGGTCATTTTCCAGTTACATTATTCCAAGTTTACCGTTTCCGAGACTCTCGTAGTGCTCCGTAGCATAACCCTCTATATAAATTAAACGATTGAATAACGAAATAAGGTATCCTCCCCCCTAGAGGCGTTACAGAACGGGTGAATGACCCCCTACGTTCCTTTGATTGATCCCTTATCAGATGTGCTCTCCTGACATTCTGACAAACTCAGTTGACCTCTCCTTAATTCCTTTTCCGGTTTTCATGTATACCGTGATGCAATCTACCAATTTTAACTTCCTTGTTGGAAAGTAAAGCCGAAGATGGCATCTGAAATAATGGAGTCAGTGTTCCTAGATATCAATTCCAGATTGACAGAGTCAGAAAGGAAAGAAGCACGAGACCGTTTCTGCTTGGTTTATGGTGAGAAATACAAAATCCACGAAGATCTCGTATCATTGCTAGATCAGTGTGCAAAGGAGAACAAAATAAGTCCTACAAATACGGTACCTTTGCTAGAAGGCCTAACCTCTGCTGCAGAAAAGAGAATTGAGATTCGTGGTATCGTAGAACAGTTTAAACATGAACAGTCTTCTGTCATAAAGGAATGGGAAAAGCATCAACCAAGTGAGTTTGTTGGACGAGACATAGGATGGCTTGGCAGTATCCTTGAGAGTCATGACGGCGTTGTATTGTGGGGTAAGTTTGTCAACAACTGTCTAGTTAGCTTCCTCAACGGAAGTAAGATCACCTTCAAAAGAATATTGTCGTTTAGTACATATAGAGAATGAGAGAATGAAGGATCCTGAAATATCTCCCTAGTGTAAGACGTGCTCTGATCAACGCTTGAAGTAAACCAAAATAGTAAATAATCTATATACTGTATAATTGTGATGATAAGTAACACCGCCTCTATGACATGTATCAGAGTCATGTGGCATTAAACATAAATAAATTGAACTCGTCTAAGTCTTGTTGATTTTAGAAGAATGATTCTCAGCTGAACTTCGTTGAATTTTTCTGTCTCATCTCTCGGGGCCTCATGAGTCTAACACCTAGCAAACTTTTTCCTCTTGGATTCCTTTGAAAAGATCAGAATTCAGCAGGTTTCTAAGAAGGAAAGATATTTCTGTACGTGGGCCTTATTTTATGAATGTGTTCTCATCTGCACGTATTTTCCATGCCCTGAGAATCCGCTCAATCAGTTACTTCGATGATAGAGAGGGGGGCCTATTTGCAAATTTTGCTCAAAAAGGAGGGTTTAATAGAGCTTTTACGGTCATCTAAAACTATTCTTTGAATGTGGCGTAAGCAAATACCAACTAGTCGCCCATGGACTGTAATTTCAACCCTCCCCTCTTCTAGTTAGATCATCTTGACACTTAAGTTTTGTTTTATTTATCCAAGTTTCATTTATTTATCAGGAGCATCTGGAGTTGGAAAAACAAAGCTTGCATATACTTATATGAAATCAAGGAATGACATTGATCATAAGGTAGTGGATTTGAGAAATATCAAATCCATGGAAGTGATTTATGTTGAAACTCTCAAACAGTTTGGAAAGTTAGTCAGCATAGAAGATGCATCACAAGTTCTGGTAGCAAATGTGATAAAGAATTATGTGACGAGTAAAAGATCATTACTATTACTTGACAATGCAGATGACTTTGTTCACTATCCTGGTGAAGGAATTGATCTTACTTCAGAATTTGCTTCCCTTGTTAAAAGTATCTTAGAGGAGTCCAGCCATCATAGAGTGAAAGTAATCATAACATCACGCCAGCAAAGTGTGCATCCTGATGCAAGTCTTTTGCACCAAGAGGAGCTGATGTCTCTAAGACCTGATGATGCAAGTGAGATTATCAAATCAAGGATGCTGCATGAAAGGGATGAGGATAGTCTACAGACAGATGAGAAAGTGATGGAAGCAGTGGAACAGTGTAAAAGGCTACCTTTGAATTTAAAAGTGTTGGCAGCTGCCTTACAGGAACAAGGAATTACTTTAGAATCTCTCCTTCCAGAGTTGAAGAAGAAGGCTGAGGAATGGAAAATAGCAAAGCAAAAAGAAAGAGTTGAATTACCAGAGGAGGATATCCACACATATGCAGTATTAGCATCTAGATTTGAGCAGTTGAGTGGCACATTGCAACTGGCTAGTGTAGCATTGTCACTTTTTACACGCACATTTTCTCTGCAATCAGTAGCTGCAGTTTTGAGTGATTGTGAAAAATCAAAAATATGTATGATTATTAATCAGTTGAAAGCAATAAATTTTGTGCATGAGGAGAATGAATCAGTTTATGACATGCACCCAAAAGTACGAGAGTTTCTAATTGGTCAAATAAGCTCAACACCAATGATAAATGAGTACTATGTGAAAGCTAAGCAGAGCTTCACTGCATACTACAGAGAGCAGCTCATTAATATCTCCCAGGTAGTTGATGATGATTACCTGAGAGCATATGATCTTTTCATGGAGAGCAGTTCTGATTTTAATTTTATATTTGGTGAAAAAGATAATGAATTTATTTTGGTGGATAACTTTGATGATAATCAGAACATCGTATCCTTACTTGATGGTGTAGTAAAGCCAGATGAAAGACTACAGTTGTTTAAAAACTTTGCAGATACAGCCCTTAAGAGAGGTAAGTGCTGTATTAATACTGAGTGTACTTTCAAGCATTGGTATGGTTGAATTTTGTCACCTATGCTCTAACTAATTTAACTTCTTGCTTGAAACTCTCTAAGAATTGGCACTCTTACTCTGATTGGCAATATCTGCCATAATTTTCTTCCAATATGCTTGATGGTGTCTATGCCATACAAAGTTGTCTTAGCTTTAGGCAAGGCAGGGCTGTTGCTGTCACAAAAGTACATCTTTTGTCACGAATTCTTGTGTCAAAGAAGTTAGGCTTAAGTCATTCGCAGTTTTATAAATTCTGGCCAGGAGTAGGTGTAGGCTGGTGAACAGATACTGAGTCATTTTTGCTAAGTAAATCTTGGAAATTGGAAGTACCATCCTTGTGTATGATTCTTGGCACTCTTTCTTGAATCTTGTCCATCTTGCTATTTGATAGCCTAGCATATCATTTTATTGCTGATTCTAACTGTGGCCTATGTACATATTTCAATATTCAAGCAAATGCATGTACATTAGGTGAGAAAAAGAATTGCACCATCTGGCAATTTTCGAAATGGCAAACAGGGTGTCATGTTATGCTATATGAAAGTTGCCTGTGGTATATTTGACCAACTATTCACATTGAATATCAAAAAACCATTCGGTCATTAACTATGAAGATATGTCTACTAATATAACGTATAGTTCAACTTATGGCTACAACTAATTAGAAGTAAGTTCAATTTTTTTGAGTGACCATGCGGTGACCTTGCAGCCAAAATTATTCATAGAAAAGAGAAAAATTTCCTTTATGAAGTCCTTTATTTTCAGCAAAGAGTTTGTTTTCAAATCCCTCTTAGAGAATTTAAAGGCCTTTTGAATTGGTGAATTATAGGAAGCAGAAGAAGAGCTTGTTTTGTTAAAATTATGGTTATGTTTGTAAGTATATTGAACCTGGGGCTTCCTGCTGGCCGTGGCAGAGCACCAGCTCCTCGAAAGTTGAGTTTTTGTGTGCTTGCAACTCATTGTGGGGGCTAATTATCCTGCTAGAGGATGAAGGGCTTATCATTAATTGTAAAAATCCACTTAACGTTGGAAAAAAGTGGGGTTTGTAGGTGAAAAACGCAATTTGCCTCATCCATGCTATTGTCAAAAAAACCAATTTGCTAGTACCCTTAGGCCCATTGCACTTTCAGAATAAGAAGATATTACATTCTTCAATCTCGAACGGGAAAAGACAGGATCTCTTGTTGGTTTCTTTGTATACTGAACTCACAGTGCTCTATTGTCATTTTCAAGCGCAAACTCTTGCTCATCTGAAGATACGACATCTTTTTAGTGAGGTGCTTGCTAGTGCTGAAAAATGCTTGTCTGCCTTACTCTAGCTCTCCTATTTCGATAGCATGCAAGTAATTTTTTCGCTGCGCCCACAAAGTAAAGTCATTGAAAATGGTGGGGAACATTATATGTTGCAATTTTCTTTCACAGAAATCTACTTTTTGCAAATATATTACCGATACTCTCTCAATAGTTGTAAATTCCTTAGCTTTGGATAGAGCCTCGCATTATTGCTAAATCTCTTTCGCTTACACAGCTTTCCTTTCAAACTGTTAAAATAGTATCAGCAAGTTTTTCGAATCTGCCTCTAAAACTGAAGCAAAAGAATGATGGCTAAATTGGATAAAATTTACTTTGAATTGATGTGTTTCTATTGATAGGCCTAAAATTGGCTGCCATTTTAAAGGAAGTGGTGCAATGCTTTTACCCACCTAGTGTTGTTTCTTACTATCAGCATCAATGAAGGTAGTGAAATTATATTTTTGCGAAACTGATTAAGCAGTACTGGAGAAGAAACAACAAGCTACCACAGTAATGTTGCCCAACAATGTTGTCCACTTATGCCACGATGTTCTGACTACATAAGACCATAAGCGTAGGATAGGAGGTGGCAGTGGGAAGCTTCGTTGGGTAGAAATCTGCTACATTTGGGCAATTTTCCTGAAAGAACAATAGGAAATTCGGCAAATTTTCTGACTGCGCTCCAGATCGCCTTACTCGTTCGGGTAGAAATATTACAGCCCCCTATATTTGAATTCCTACTACACCTATGTATAGGAATGATAAACATGGATTGAAACATTGTTGGACATCCCATAATTTTACTGTCATTGTATGAAACCTTTTTTTGGATGTCTTAAGTCTAAGAAATTCAGCAATGTTAATTTTAGGCTAAGCAGATCTATAATCACCATGTGTATTTTCTAGGGAAGATTCTACTAGGAACACAGCACCTCTGTCATGTCGCCATGGCTGAGAGCTTTTTCAATCCAGTTGAGGCCTTTAAGTTTTCATTGTTGAGAGTTAGACATATACTTGAATCTGCTAGAGCAGGATGCACCTCACGATCAAGAAAGAAACAGTTGGATCAATTGTATGGTTTATATCATTATGTTAGAGGAGAAGTTCTGTATCGGATGATACGTGTCAACTTCTCACTTTCTGATTGCGAAACTGCTAAGGACTCTTTAGAGAAGAGCATAGGCATCAGAGAGAGACTAGAGCCAGGTGGAAGTACAGATATTGTGAGGTCGTACATGAACTTAGGAAATATCTACAATATTACTGAAGATATTCATCGAAGAAACAGAAATTTTGACGAGACAGAACCACTCTTAGAAAAGGCCTTGGATGTTTACAGCAAAGCACTGAATCTGCGAAAAAAGTTGTCACCACCTAATGGCCTCCATGCAGATTTGCCTCAGATTTTATGTAACATTGGAACGATTTGGAATGAACATGGGTTGCTTTTACAAATGAAGTGCAAACGATTTGACGTACCTGGTGGAAGCAAAGAAGAGCTTGAGTGCTTTGCAAAGGCTGAGGAGTATTTTAAGCAGTCACTGGAAACTGAGAAGGAACTAAAACTAGATGGACTTTATGAGACTTCTGTGAAATTGGTGAATATGGGAGATGTTCAGGGGTATATTAGGAAGTTCGAGGATGCGGTAAAATCTTTAGTTGAAGCTCTAGAGCTTCGAAGAATGTTTAAAGGTGATCACGAAGATACTGTTCTTGTGTTGTACAAATTAGGAAATTTATCAATGCTGATGAAGAAGTTCAAAGAAGCGGCTGAGTATTACAAGGAGGCATTTGAGATGGATGAGAGGCTGCCAAAGGATTTTCACTCTGCAATGAGGAAACAGATAAAGCAATACCTAAGGCCTTATCAGTCATGGAGCAGCCAGATGGAAGAGCAATACAACATAGAAGAAGCAGAGCAAATCTCACGAGGCATTGTAGAAGTAGAGAAGAGAATTAAGCAGCTTGTGAGTATCTTTGGTGTCTTTCTCCGTCTCAGAATAGATTCTGTTTTTGATGTAAATAGACAGATATCATCTGCTCTCGTTATGATCTGCCCTCGTTACCAGCATGTTTTTCTATCACACAGATAGGGGAAGAAGAGAAAGAGGCCCAAGGTATGGAACATTTTCAAGAGTTCTTCTCATGTCTTTCGTCTATCATTCTATCTCATTCGTTTATATGTTTGTACATTATACGATTGTAGTCTGTGATGAACATTTTACAACAGGGAGGGTGCAAGATTAGCTGGGATCTGATTAGAATGATTACTAGTTGATCATGCGATTAGTGATTGATTAATTTTACTAAATCTTTTATCTTTGATTTGATTTTGAATTATAGGAGCAGCAGACGAAGAGAAAAGTGTTACATAGTTCTTTAGGAATTTTGATCCCCTACAGAGTTATTTCCAGACTAGAATGGCAGCTGGCGATGAGTAAGTTTGACGTGCAAAATTAACTTCGCCTAAGGTCTAAAATTTTTTTGTGTACTTTTATTGTTTAATTATTCACAGATGGTCAATGGTGTATTGAGGAAGCAATGAACTCCGTAATTGAGGCTCTGGAGCTTCGAAGAATATTTGGCGCTGACTACGAAGATACTTTCAATGTTTTCGATGGATTGGAGAAGTTAACACTGGATGCGGAGAAGTTCGGGGAGACAACTAGATATTACCAGGTGCTTGAAATTTATGAGAGGCAGTTGGGGGATTTTCACTCTGCAGTGAGGAAACAGATAAGGCAGCTCATAGTAATTGCTTATCAAATGTGGGGTCATCAAGCAGGACGGGAAGAATCAAAGCGAATCAAACAAGAAGCAGAAGAATTGAAGAAAAGAATCAAAGAGCTTGTGAGTTTCTTTAGTGTTTTTTCTACTAGTAGAAAAAGATCCTGTTTTTGGATGTAAACAGACCCTAATTGATAAAAAGATTTTCCTTGCATAGAATACTTTCCATTAGTATTTCAATTACCATTTACTCTTTATTTAAAATTTGTATTGATGAATACGAGATAATTTTATATAATTAAATTTTGGCTTTTACGTCTGGATGTTTTCTTCAGACTTCTTTATTACTTGAATTTTTTCATTTGTATGTACCGTAAAAGCTCTGTTAACCCACTCTCTAGTAATCCCCTTTTATTATAGGACTCGTCTCCAAAATCCCTTTTAATAGATAAATAAGCCTATCCAGACTGTACTTCATCACGAAACAGCGGCAACATTCTTTTGACGTACTGAAAGCTTTTTCCGTCCGACATCGTCAGAGTATGAAACGTCGGATAGTGAACGAAAAGTGAACTGAAATATATAGCCAGATACGGTTACATGTGATAGGATGCGTCTAATTGGGCCCAAGTGTGACCAATTAGGACCTATTAACATTGTTTACTTGAAGGGTTCTAATGAAAAAGTGAGCTCTTTTTGTCTACACGAGACTTGGTTTTGAGTCTTTATGTAAACAGATTCCAAAACATTTAAATGAAAGGACAATCTTGCTTACCCTGTGATCCGAAAATTATTGTCTGTATATGTTTTGGCGCATTCCGGATTTGCAATAAGGTGTTGTACTATGGCCGACTCACAATTAATTTTAGAATTGTTCTTTTTATATATACGAGCTGGCTGTTCTCTTACGGTATTACTTTTCTCTCGGATGCTCGTGGGAACATGCTGTTTTATTCTGTCTGCTAGTCTCTGCGTAGTTCGTCCTACGTACCGAGCTTCACATCGGCACGAAAATTCATAAACTACTCAACTTTTTTTGAGTGGTAGGAACGCTATCTTTTTTAGCAGATGGTTGCATAACTCTAGTGTTGTAAACCACACGGGGCTTCACAGCATAGAAACAAGATGTACTGGCTTTATTAATTTGATTTTCAAACTTTGATGAAACATTGCAAATCCAAGGTAATTTTAGGTATACTGGACACTTCTTCTGCTAGACACCATCTGCTAAAAAAGATAGCGTTACTGCCACTCAAAAAAGTTGTGTAGTTTATTAATTTCTGTGCGGATATGAAGCTCGGTACATGGGACGCTTTTTCAAGCTGTAGTAAAGTTCTGTATTATCAACAGACTATTTAAGTTTTACTGTATATTCCAATTCATTTATTGTTATTTCTTACTTTATTTCGTTAACAGGAAAAGAAAGGAGAAATATACCAATGTCAGGAGAATTTCACGAGTTCTTTGTATTTCTTGATTTTGACGTTCAAATTCTATCTCTATCTTTTTCTGTTTTGTACTGTTTACTGCACTGTAACTCTCATGCTTTTTTACCAACATTCTATACTTGGAGACGTGGAAAAGTTGTTTAAATAGTCTGTAGTTTGTTCAGAATTGTTAATCGCCCGATTGTTGATTAATCACTATCATCAATCACGTAATATTAGTGATTTAAAATTACCAAAAAAGCCCTGGGGGACTTATTTATTTTTGGACTTTTAGAGAGCGACTCAATGGAGAGTGGGGATTATTAGAAGGGCGGCTTATTGTAAACGCAAGGTTCTTTTGCAGTCCCTCTGCATTACCTCCGTTGTTACTAGCAACTTTGAAAGTTTATTTACATAAATTTTACTGTCTTTATCTTCATCTTTCATCATTAGGGTTAATTGATGAAATTATGGCGTCTTCGGGGATTCGGTGGAAAAGAGTAGTCTACCCTAGATTCCTAGGACACACAGGTAATTCTGTACATACACCATTTTCGTTTCATTTCAATTCTTTTTGTGAGGGTCACCTTTCAGCATAGGCTGCCGTGCAAGGGACCCTCCAAGTAAAACACTACTTATGTCTATTTCTTGACTTTAAAGTCCTAAAATACCATCTAGATCTTTTTCTGTTTGTATACTCAACTGCACTGTAATTTTCTCGCCTTTCACCAGCAATCTACGTCTGGAAGGGTGGAAAGACCGTTTCAATTGCTTGTATTATGGTTAGAATGATTAATCATACGATTAGTGATTAATCACTATCATCAAATAGGTGGTATCGGTGATTTGAAATTAGGTGCAGTGTATGTCTGACTTGATGCTGTAATCATAGGATCATTTGATGAAGCAAAAGGTTTTGCAAAAGACTTGGAACCTGAGATCGGTGAATTGGATCGCTCAGAGGTGGACTTCCAAACGAGCATGGAGGCTGGTGATAAGTGAGTTTAATATATTTGAAATAATCTTCGCTATAGCTCTGGAGTTGTGTATAGCTTTCTTTTGTGCAATTTAGTGATATAATTGGCTTTTTCCCATGGGTAGAAACTTTACCAATTTCGTATGGCACAGAAGATGTATATTATTGATTTCATTCAACTACGGTGGTTTTCAATTTTAGATATGTTGATGGAGAGTTTAATAAAACAGGTGGTCATGTATCTTTCAAGTACATCAATGCCTCTTTAACCATCCCAAGAAACTTAACAGAAGATACGCAAGCCTTGTGGATTTATCGTGCGAAGGAAGAAGATGTTAAGATGAATTTGAGTGATTCTGAATTCCTCGTCAGTGATATTATCAGAGTTGATTCGAAGTTTCTTATAGATCTTAAGAATCCGGCTATTCTTGAGATTCGGTGTGACGTGTTGCATTCACGAATCGAAAAGTTCTTTGAACTATTTATGCTGGAGTATAATCCTGTGTCAAAACAGTGGACCGACGTGGAAAGGACTGCGTTGAGGAGGAAGCGGTTTTGTAAGTTGAACCATGCATTTGACTGGTAGTCTATGTTGATATTTGAATTTGATTGACAACATGAAATGATTCTTTATCACTACGTGTATGTTTCCTTCTCCATGTTTGTCTTTACAGAATTTCCCATTCTCATTATTTATAAAGCAAGCTGCTCCGGCATCAGTCCATTCTGTATGAAATAAAACCTCCATTCTCTTATTTACATGGTCTGCTTGCAATAAATTTACATTTCCTTTCCATACTTGTTGCTATTTTATCGACTTTGGGTACTTTGTGGTGGCTGGTGATTTATGAAGTCCTCAAGCCTAGGCCATAGGCCTAAAGTAGAGACGACAATACAAAAGGCTACTCGATGCTTTGTCTCTTGATGCAAATCGAAGACTGACTAATATGAATTAAACACTCACTACATATGACATCAACTGCATGCTACAATACATGACTCGTCAAGATCACAATACAGGTTGACAGGACAACACATTGCCCGGAAAGGGTGTTTACTACACGCAACAGGACTCCACAGATACGCAAGACTGAAACGCGCAACATGATAACTAAAGTGATACGAAATACAGCACATAACTAAAAGATCAGAATCAATACGTTACACTATTACTTATAGCAATTTAGCAATCTTTTAGCGATATGGTAGATTGTATCCCAGCTCTTCTGTCTCTTCCAGATTGGTACAATGAAAATGATTATGTTCCAATAATCGAAGGATGGATCAATAGATTTTCCATGTTCGCAGTTGTGGCTAGGCCTAAAAGACATTCGTTCATTGTGCCACCGTCTGGACTGACATGGAGGCCAGCTGAAGATGGAAGAATTTCATTAGCTTTTCCATCTGGTTGCTTTGGTGAAAACGCCGATACGAGTTGTTTCGTTAAGGTGATGATGTTTTTATCTTTCTACTGTATATGATGTTTCATTATGTTTGTATGATTATTAGTGATACTCTATGTGATGGAGGCGATACTTTAAAAGTATTTTGATAGTCTTTTGAATCTCCATATATTAGTATTATTTCTATAGTTATCTCTTTCCTATATTTATCTAGTGCATCTACTTGCAACTGGAAGATTGATAGTAGTGAAAATTCATTTCTTTTTTCCATCTCACATTGACATATTTCAGGTGGTCTACCCAGCGCCAGATGTCATTAGATTAGCACCTGAAGAAGGAGACCTCTTGCTCAGTCCTGCCATCAACGTTCATCCTAAAGACATTGCAAAGCCGATTGCAGTGTCATTGCCTCTCGTCGAAAGTGACAGGAAGCCGAAGAAAAAAGGATTTTTAAAGATTTTGAAGAAGGAGGATAATTACAAAGCAGAATTCGAAATTGAAGACATAAATCCAGTGTTTAAGTCTGGAGAAACTAGTATTGTTGAAGTGGATATCAGTGGATTTAGCTGCTGGTAAGTTTCTTTATAGCATATGTACCAAACTAAACGCCCACGGGCTATATTTATGTCTGACCTGCGTTATTATTTTGCAAACTGGAATAAGTATCATTTTATACAGAGTAGGGAATAGGGTATACCTTTCTTCCGATTGCCAATTCCTTATGTTAAATCTTCCACATTTTGTATGAGCAAAATTATATTGAATTTTTGAGGAAATTTTATCTACTCTATATTTAGTCCTATATGTAGAGGGAGTACATATAGAGGCGTCTAAGAGTGAGAAGATGGGCGAGGTGGCAGAGCGGTTAAAGCGCATATTTCCTGTGCGGAAGGTCTTCGGTTTGAGTCAAACTCCGAGGCCTTGACTGAATGCTCACTCACTGTTCACCCAGCCGTGAATGGGTACATGGTGGCAACACTGGGGAGATAAAGGCGGCGAGGAAAGGAACTGGCCACTCTACCTCACATGCCCATGGCTCAGGATAAATGTCCTCTCTAAAAGGCATTCCCCTACGGACGAAAGGATACGGGACTACCTTTACCTTTACGAGTGGGAAAAGGAGGGGGTTGGAAGCATTGGAAAAATTTGTTTGGCGACTAATTGGAATAGAGGGAAAGGGGATACATTATTTGAACTAAGACAATGGTGTTATGAAGCTGTCCATACTCATGAATCATGAGGCAGTGGCTGGCGCATGGATAGTGCTCATATGGTCTGGAAAGTCAGTGCAAAAAGTATCAAAATTTAGGTATGTCAGGAAAAGTCAGGTAGAGTCTTGGAGGGTGAAGTATTTTGCTTCTGAAAAGTGTAAGGGTTTCCAAAATTGGAGAATTTTTTAACATTTTCTGTAACAAGTTCTCCATGAATAGTAATGTAGGCCTCCAAACATGAATTGCTACATACATATTAATTTCTTGAATATTGTTTGTTTTGATGACGTCATAGCACGTTACAGCGAGAGGTGCCATCTTGGCACCCTAGATTTTCATAAACCTTTCACGAGTACCCCTAGCGTGAGGTAGAGTATTTCGTTTTCCAGGATGATGGCTGTTTGGTCATCAAGGGAAATAAATGGTGATAGATTAAAGTGGATTGGTGATAAGATGTTTCGCCATGCTCAATATGATGTCAATGTAGATGTATTTAGAAAAGCAACTGTTGATGATGGTTCGGTTGTGATTGGTGTGGCGTGTACTCCATTCAAAGCGAACGATATGCATTGGCAGGAAAGGCTTGAAGATTTACAAGTGTCCGGTTACGAGTATGTGAATAGTACACCCGCTGAAGAGAGGCTTCATGATGGCACACTGATTCGTATAATCGTGGAGGGACAGTACGTTATTGCAAAATCTGATATAGATTCTGTAAGGTAGGGAATTTGCTTCTAGTTCAATATTATAATTTCTGGAACGTGTTTGTACATTCATGTGAGTGCATGCGTGCTAACGTGTGCGTGCGCGTGTGCTTTGCGTGTATTTACTTCTTTTTCGGTTATATTTTGAATAAAGATTTAGTCTTTTCATATCTTTCCAGATTCAACAGTAGAGACTTTTCTACAACTCCTATTGTGTTAAGAGAAAGTCCAGAAAAAGACAATGGTGGATGGATGCGTTTTCACAAAGCGGAAAATAATTCAAGATTGTGTGGCATTCCATACCATAGAGACTTTCAGCTTGTAAGTTTTAGTATATTTGAGTGCAGAATATTAATTTGGCTATGTTTTTAGAACCTCTCAGATAACCTTCCACCCTAAAGCAAAACTCTTATCAAGTGACTTGAGCAATTTGAAAGTTACGAAAGAAAAAGCAGTCATTACTTAGTGGCAAGCCATATATTCATTGCAAATATGTCATTGTGTGCATTTGTTGCATCGAGCAACTGTATAGCCATCAACAAGGGCGCTTTTTAAACTGGCGTGCTGCAACTGATAGAGTGGCCTTTTCATTACACATGAATATCTAACGTGTAATCTGATTCAATAACAGATTGCAGCTGAATATCTAGAGTGTAACAGGGCGTCAATGCAATGAATCCATCCTTTTCAGGTGTCAGACAGCGCTGCTGAATGTGAACCGCGAGAGCTGAGCAAACCAGTGCGTTTTCTTGGCATGAAATTAGAGAAATGCAATCTAGAGTGTTTAAATGCTCTTCATAATTCGTTTCGCAACAATTTGTACAACACAGGAATGGATGAAGCTTTTGTCGATAACTTGAAAATATGGAGTGCAGATGGTAGCAAAAAGAGGGCAGTTAGAAAACTTTTTGAGGAAGTTACTCGGTTATTTATTGATGAAGGACTAACAGAAGATTGGTTTTCTGTTTTTGAAGACTCAACTCATCCTATTTCATTGAGAAAGAACCTCACAAATGGCAAGTTATTTCTGTCTATGAATATTTTCTTGTAAATAGTCTGTTGGTGCTACAGAACTTTACCACAGCATAAAAAAGCGGCAATATTCTTTTCACATACTAAAAGCTTTTTTCGTCCGACACTCATCAGAGTATGAAAACGTCGGATAGTGACGTAAAGGTTAACCGAAATATAAATCCAGATGCGGTTAATGTGATAGATATTTCGGTTAAACTTTAGGTCACTATCCGACGTTTTCGTATTCTGATGAGTTTCGGAGGAGAAAAAAAGTTTTTTAGTATGTGAAAAGAATGTTGCCACTTTTTCGTGCTGTGGTAAATATTTTCTTGTCTTATTTGTTATGTTGTGCATTCAACTTTCTGTCAGCTGCTTTATCATGAGTAAATATTCTCTGTCAAGAATTAATGTCAGGATTATTGTGGTATCATGACATTTGTTTCATTTATTCTGGAGTAATTACAGCATTTTTTCCTGTAGTTATGAAGATCTTGAATGATCAACTTATTACCAGAGAATGGAAGAAAATTGAAGCTGAAATTGAATCTGGGAATGAAGGCAGTGAATTTCTTGGAAGTTTAACTAGTAGGTTGCAGGAAATTGATCGTCAACCAAGATTGGACTTCAAAGGAGCAATGAAGGAATATGTTGCTAAAAAACATACGGCGTTGGATTTGGTAAGAAGAATTTTACAGGTTCAGAAGGATGGATATTTGGACGATGTTTATAATGTTTTGGATAACATTGGGAGAGTTTTTGAAGACTGGATGCCGTGTATCAACTGTTAATGTTACGGAATGCAAAGTGAACGCTTATATATATAGTAAGTATCGTCGCATGTTATTGCCTTTAGGAGTTTGTGGGGACAAGATCATTAAAATATGCTACCAGTATCTTTCGTAGAGCCTTCGAGGTTGATTATAAAAACCAATTAGACATGTCTATTGGTGAAGTACTATCCGTGAACAACATGATACTAGAAATAAAAGTTTGGCTGGATTTATTAGAAGGATGAACATTTGCGTTACTTATTGTTTTCCTCTCTAAAGTTTGAGAGATTCCTTTCAATTATGGTTCCTTTTGTTGCATATGATTCATTGCAACGTGCTTAAACCTGCAGAACTGAATTTAATTTAAAACACGTTTTTCAAAGTCTGAATTGAAGTGAATTGCTTTGATTTTCATCTATCAGGTATGCTTTGATAAAATTTTTTTGAGGCCTATTCTTTACCCTGTTGTTAAAATCATTCCCACCACTTGCTATCCTCATTCCTCCAAATTAGCTGTGTATGGTTTTAATTGCCCATCTTTTTATTATGTCATAGACTTTTCACAATCCTGCTTTTTCAATAAGTTTCATAGCAATATAACCAGTCTGTTATTTAACCAGCTGTTTATTTATTTATAACGAGCTGTTTATTTATTTATAACGAGCTGTTTATTTATTTATAACGAGCTGTTTATTTATTTATAACGAGTTGTTTATTTATTTATAACGAGCTGTTTATTTATTTATAACGAGCTGTTTATTTATTTACCTTGTCTGTTTTTAATGTACGCTCGGCAATGTACCACTTATTCTGCTGTTATGTACAGCAGGATATATAGTGTGTCGGTTGCGATTGAGCCTCATAATGGCAAGAACCTTCTTAGACACATTAAAATATCAGTATATGGTTAATTGTTAGTAGCACGTTGGTATGCTAATTGATAATAATCCATGCTGATCGTATAAAGAAAAGTCGTTAGTGATAAATATGATGTAGAATCTGTTTCAGTGGCGCCTTGGGAGCAGATTTCAAGGGAGAGGGGGTAATCCTGAATTTCCGACAAAATTTATGTTAATAGCTGTAGTAGTGTGGTGGAATGAAATTTTCAGGGGGACCTGGTGAAATTTGGTGCCCCTCTCTAATGAATACATTACATTTTGCATTTCAGGCCGGTAAAAGTTTTGAAATTTAGCTATTCTGAATATCCAGAAACGCTTATCTTTCTACGTAATCTTAGAAAAGGTTCTTGTTCCCATTTCTGCACAGAAAATGAACTTGTACTACGTAATTGATGAAACAAAGTACATCAGTCCCTAAATTCACTCCTATTTGGGTTCGAAGGATGCTCTCCGGGAAACTTTGAAATTTAAATCGTATGAAATTGCCGGAAACGAGTTTATTTCTATTCATTCTCACAAAATTTTGCTGAATTTTGCATTATGAAATTAGTTATTACAAGTCATTAGTCAAGTTACTTTTGTCGCATAAAGATACAAAAAATATTCAATCCATTGTTTGTTTTCTCATCTTTGCCAGCTGCGCTAAATCGAGGTGCAAATCACTCGGGAAAAGTGTATGAGATTTTTGAGATTTCCTGATACCCGACTTATTTCATAAGATTATAGTTTGTAAGAAGTAGTACTTGGCTGCTAAAGACAGTTCAGTACTGGATTTTTGAGGCCTAAAAGACCTATAGGTGTATTTCCATCAAAGAGCATGCCCAAAACATTGGAACTCAAAAAAACTATTGCTAAGAAGTTCTAAGTAATTTTTTATCGGGGGGCCACAATGAAAAAAAAATTGAACAAGTTTCAACTTTTCATCGATGTCTGCCGTGGGTCACCGGTGGGTCGCCAGTGGGTTGCCGGCACTAGAAAGTTATATGGAAACCATGCTCAAATGGTGCAAGCCCTGTTTTCAACATTCGTTTGGTTTCTTTTATTACGCATCCCAGTTAACACATTCATTAACCTGCATTCCGAGATGTTTATTATTTTGCAGACGTGCGGGATGCGGAACAAAGCAATGTTAGTGTCGAAATATGTAAGAAAAGTTTTAAATTATAAAGCAGCAAAGTCATGAAAATGTGTAAATAGGGTATCTATGCGAAAGCGATTATTCGACCGAAGAGTCAGTATCTGTCTATAGGAAAAATGGCTTGAGGTATAAATGAAACAAGTTTCAATATTAGCTATGTCAACATAAATTCAATTCGTAACAAATTTAGTGGATTTTCTGAGTTGATCAGTGATTTAGTCGATGCTTTGGTCATTGCCGAGACAAAGATTGAATCATCTTTCCCCACAAATCAATTCATAGTAAATGTCATGTCATAGATTCATGACATATGTCATAAATGATCATGACATATGTCACAAATGAACATGACATATGTCATAAATTTCATAGGTTCATAGTAAATGTCCATACAGACTCGACGTCTTTGAGAATAGTGGTGAAATTTTGGTTTATGTGAGAGATGGTCTCCTCTCAAAGTCTCTTGATCTCATTGGCAACCGACCTGACATCTAGGCTGTGCCAACTGAGGTTAATGTTAGAAACCAAAAATGGTTAGTGTTGCCAATTTGTAGGCCTCCACAGCAAAACTCAGGCTACTTTGTAGATGAAATATCAAAACTGATTGACATATATTGTAGATAGCAAAATGTAATTGTCCTTGGAGACGTTAATCTTTAACCAGGAGACAATGCTTTGTCATCCATAATTCATGTTAATGATTTATATAATATGATCAAAAAACCAACATGATTCAAGTCTTCAAATGGACGTTGCATTGATTTATTACTTACAAACCGAAAGCACTCTTTCATGTATTCTAAATCATTTTAGACTGGGTTTAGTGATCATCATCATATGATCTGCACTATCTTAAAAATAACATTCGCTAAACTGCCACCCACGAAAATTATCTATCGAGACTATAAGAATTGCTCTCAGTTGCATTTTGAAGATGAAGTAAGGAGAAATCTTGTCGCACTCACCCATCTACATATGGAAATTGTGAATTGATCTTTATAAAAACGCTTGAGGCAAATATCCAACCAAAATAAAGATAGGAGTAACAATAAGCCTGATGAATAGACATTTTCGTAGGGCAATGATGAAGAGATCGACTGTAGAGAGAATTGCAAACAAATCCAAGCGAGAGGACAATATTAGGAAATATAAAGATCAATGAAACCTTATAGTGAAATTAAATATCCAATCCAAAAGGCATCATTTTAGACTGATGCAGTCAAAGAGTATTCACAACGACAAGGAATTTTGAAAGACTGTTAAACCGCTATTCTCTAATAAGAATTCCATGAGTGAAAAGATTTTATTAATTGAAGATAGTAAAATTCTATCTAATGATGCATAAGTTGCCGAGCGCTTTAATGAATATTTTTGTAATATTACAGACAGCCTTAATTTAGATCCCATTGTTAAGAAGGTGCAAGAAAATTTTTCTGTGGAGCAAACGGTTTTGAGAGCAATGAATAAGTACAAAGATAACCCCCCGTCTATCAGGGTAATCAATCAACATGCATCGCCAAGTGCTAATGCTTTCCAGTTTTCTCATATAAACCCCACTGAGGTCATGAGGCAGATAGATTTCTTTGACGCGACTATATCCAACAGTGGTTGTATTCCAACTAGAACACTAAAGGCAATGAAGGAAATGGTTTGTCCCTATCCAACTGATTGCATAAATTCAAAAATGACGGCAATTTTGCCAGTGAGGTAAAGGAAGCTGGGCTTTATCCTTTGTTCAAAAATGGCGACTCCAATCATAAGGGAAATTATAGGCCAATAAGTGTGCAGCCCGTAACCTCAAAAACCTATGAAAGAGTCCTAAAAGACCAAATATACCTATATTTTAAAGATAAATTCTCCAGAGTCCTATGCGGTTTCAGAGAGGGCTATAGCACTCAACATGCTCTGTGATGAGATTGATTGAGAACTGGCGGACATGTTTGGATACATCAAGCATAATTGGATCAATCCTAATGGATTTATCCAAAGCACATGACTGTGTGCCTCATGACTTTCTTATTGCAAAATTTAAGGCATATGGATGTGATTTTAGTAGCCTTTGCTTATTGTATAGCTATCTTGATTGCCGTCTTCAAAGGATAAAGATTCGGTGGCTTAGAAGTACCGCAAACGGAATGAAAATTGGTATCCCACAGGGATCAGTCCTAGGCCCATTGCTTTTTAACATATTCATCAATGATCTACTCCTCATGAACTTAAGCTCCGAGCTTTGCAATTTTGCAGATGACAATACTATATACTCCTGCAGAGAAGATCTAACTGAAATGATCGTTAAATTTGAAATTGATCTTAGTAGATTGCTTTATTGGTTTGCAGAGTTGGTTGCAAACCCAAATAAGGTTCAGCTGATGTTTCTTCGTTTGACTACAAAAAGAAGAGTGTGTCTTAGCATTGAAGGAAACAAAGTACTGGCAACAGATTGTGTTAATTTGCTTGGGGTTGACATTGACAACAAGTTATAGTTTGACAAACATATTAAAATATGGTATTTTAAAGTAAGCATGAAAATAAATGCCTTTTCTAGACTAAACATATATATTTCCAGAAAGCAGACATTATTAATTTGCAATGTGGTACTCCTATCGAGTTGCAATTATTGCCCTTTGATCTGGTAGAAAGTTGCAGGCAAAGATATCAACCGCATACAAAAACGTGCTCTTCAAATGCTCTATGAAGACTATGAACACCCCTTAAAGACATTGCTTACCCGCAGCGGTAGGTGTTTGCATTCATGCGAAAAATTTACAGAAACTAATGATAGAACTTTACAAGTCAATGAATCATCTTAGTCCATCGCTTGTATGGGAATTTCATGAAAAGAAATGTGTAGAGTATAATCTAAGAACAAGAAGCCATTGCAAATTAGCTAGACTAAGATGTACAAGCTTTGGACTGAAATCACTATCTTTTAGGGTGAGTTTCCTCTGGAAGACCCTAGATGACAGTATCAAAATGAACGAACTCTTCCAGCATTCAAAAATAAGATAAAACTCAGGATCTGCTGGTAACTTGTTATTTTAGCATATGATACTTTGTATATAGTTATTTGGCTTTTCGTATTATAAATAGTTGTTTTAAATTAGTATTAAGTTACTAATGAAAATACCAACTTTAAATATGGATATATGATACGATTTTAAGTCAGTGATGACAATGAAGAAGAGCAGAGGACCAAGGAAGGAGCCCTGTAAAGCCCACATATTCAGTTTATACTTCATTGAAGTCAAATCAATTAGCAAAGGTAAATTTGTGTATTCAAACCAACCTAAAGTTCATTGAGTTCTCCATTTTACATTATCAAATGCATTTTACAGATCCCATTTCCAAATATTATTCTGTCTATAATTTCTTTCAGCTACTT